>JAWWMO010000083.1:93499643-93518663 GCA_035047845.1 Dendrocincla fuliginosa | reverse complement strand
CCCCAGGTTTGCTTACCCCCCCCCCCCCCCCCCCCCCGGAATACATGTTTAGGACACACTTTAATCCCTTTGCTAATTCTACATAAGGAAGTTTTTCAAGAGCAGATACACATCCAAAAAAAGCTCTGCCTGCTACCTGAAGAAAAAGCAATGGTAGAAAATGACACTTGGAGAAAAGGCTGCACGAAGGAGAGAGGAAAAATAAATAAGAACTTTGTGAAAATTAAAGTTGAATTTAAGTGTATCAAAAAATGAAGGGACATGACCTGCTTTAGTGATGATCCCAGAAATCACAGCAGCTTCATGAGAAAAGCAGTGAACTTGTCTACAAAGTCTTCTATAAACCTAAAAGCAGACTAGCCTTCCTCATACATCTATAGCAATTTTTTTATGTGACATGTTCTCCTTGACCATAGTAGTCTTTTCAAACATAACATGTAGAGGTTTTCTATTTTCATGTAATTTTAAAATCATTATTATTTGTTTTAAAATGCAATTTGACTTAAGTAATTTACCTGTGAGGAAATTTCGCATGCACATATAAAATGGAAAATAGAGTAAGCAAATTTAACATTGTAAAATAAATATTCAGTTTTCTGCTATTATTATGTGCCTGATGAAAGATGAGAGAAAAGTCTGATAGGTTGGGAGAGAAGGAAATACAGTGCTGATGCTGGAGATGTTCATTCTGCTATCTGCAAAAAGAAATAAAGAAATCTGGGCTTTAGCAGCAGCAAAACCAACAACAACAACAAAAAGGGTAGAAAATAGAATAAACTTCCAGATATGGAAGCTGTGTGAAACTCATTTAGCCTGTCTCTGTCACCAACCCCACACCATGGTGTAATAAAAAGCCTAAAACACAGGTATAAATCACGGAAAGGAAAACTGTCAAGTGTGATATTGTTAAGATAAGCATAAGCCAAGACAAAACTGAATTATGCCTAGACACTTAGACTAGAGCTTTTCCATGTGTCAAAGAACAGCCTACATTAGGAAAAGGATGCTTTCAAAATGAGGAGAGAAAAAAGTCAAATTAGATTCAGGAGGATTTCTGAGCAGCATAAAAACTTGAAGGTACATACTAAGTATTTTCTTTGGTTTACACTTTTATATCACTGTAATACTTGAGCAGCCTACAATTTACATACATACTTATCACATGGCACTATTGCATATCTCCCTAAAGGCAGAAAATTTGAACTTTGTCTACTTTTTTAGTAACTCTAAGTTTCTAGTGTTTTGTTTATTTATATATTACCCTTTACTTCCCTTCTGTTTCTTTCTTCTTTTTCTGGTATACATATTCTACTAGCCATGCAATTAATTTATCACAATTAAGTTTCTCACTACTATCTACTGATCAACTGTTTATTGTTGTTGTAAGAAACAAAGGATAAGTTATAGAAAACAGAACTATAAAGTGTCTATATTATGGGAGTCACTTCTCCACAGTTAAAGTTCATCTGATCCATTCTGCTGTAGTTCGGACAAAATTGATGAGTAGGAAGACTAAAGACCAAGGTTATATTCAAAGCTAACTTTACTACGTATCAATATTCAAAACCAGGAAAGACTGCAGACCCCAATGACTCCAACTCATTACCAAAAAGAAATGAACTTCTGGTGACAGGATCTTATGTCTATGTCATATAGGCTCTGTTTCTAATATCACAAATTTCTAAATTGATTTATGCCTCAATTTCTTCTATTAAGTGATGATATAACATTCATTCTACTTCACAAAGGTTTTAAAAGGCTAAATTTAAGAAAGTGTGAACTTCTTGAGTAGTATAATGACAAAGAATCATAATAACCAATTTTCTAGTAGGAATTCCAGCTCCTGTAAGAAGAATAATCAAAGCAACTAGTAAGATCAATAAGAGACATGAGAGAAAACCTATTAATATCATAATTCTATATAGTGAGCAGTGCTGTTTAGTGGAAATTCAAATTCTAGTTATGTTTTCACTTTTTCTGTTGGGTATTTGCTCCCCTCATTTCACTCATCTCAGGAAAGTCAGTTAATTTCTTTTTTTGGAATCAAACAGATCAAGCAAACAGGACCAGAACATAATGACGTGTATTAGAATTGCAGTGGAAGCAACACTCATGACTTATTGCAATTCAGCCCAAAACCTAGAATTAAGTCAGTGTGAACAGAATCTAGAAACCAAGGGAATGATGACAAAAGAGAATTCAGAATTCAGACCAGGACCTAGATGGCACGGAATTTGCCGACCTGCTATAAGGTGGCCAGATAAGAGCAATACCTGAATTCAGGTTCTAAAAATGCATGCATATGTACATCTATTTTGTGTCACATAACAGCCTTTAGACAAGTTCTGAGAGCAGGTTCCCTGTATGCACAATGTCCTCAGCTACCCAAGATATAGTAGGCAGTAGGGATATAAAAGCCTGTGAAAGATGAGAGAAGCAAAATTCTGAGACAAAAGGACCACACCATAATAAAAGCTTTGTTTTAGAGGGTATATATTATCAGTACAAAAATCAGTTTTTCTTCTCCAGTCAAGAGAAAACCAGGAGACATAGTGAGGGCTTAGAAGATGACATTTCTCATCATGTGATGCACACAAGTGATCCTTTCTACAGCAGCTGGATTTACATGCCTTAGTGTTTGTAGTTGTGGGAGTATGACTGGATAAAATCAAATTTCCTAGAGATTTTGCATAATAAAATCATCTTCCTCTTCCATAGGAGCTCACACTGACTTTTCTTAAATTAATTTCCTGCATACAAACCCACATTTCTGTAAAAAAAGATTTAAATATTATTTTTTTGTGGTTCTAAGAATGATGTCCAACTCCTAGGGAGCAGAAATGCACAATGTGTTTTATGCACTGTCAATAGTTGAGTGCTGATCCAGTGTCCACTTAATAATAACTTACTTATAAAAAAGTGAAAGGTTAGAAATCTCTCAGAGAAATAATTTGGCAAAATAATTTGACACATGGTTTTGAATATGCAGTTGTAACATAAAACATGTATGGATAA
Organism: Dendrocincla fuliginosa; assembly: GCA_035047845.1. NCBI lineage: Eukaryota > Metazoa > Chordata > Aves > Passeriformes > Dendrocolaptidae > Dendrocincla > Dendrocincla fuliginosa. Next base: position 93,515,648 of record JAWWMO010000083.1, on the reverse strand, counting down.
TCTGGATGCTGCAAAAGAAAAAAATCACAGGTTGTTGTGAAAAATATTGATAACAATTGATAACAATTTATTACAGTCACAAGCATTTCTTAAAATCTTCTCTTCACTGCTTTAATAATGATGTTCTACTTCCTTACATAGAACAGATATCCCAACAAAAGGGTTCAAACTAAATAAATGGAATAAAAATAACATGTCAAGTACTGAGAAATCACTATTGCCAAAAGTAGATGGAAAGATTAAAAAAAAAAAAAAATCAGAACTACAATGAAGCGTTTCCCACATGTATTGTCAAATATCTGCCTGAATATGACTGCTAGCAGCAGAGGCCAACAAAGTCAGCTGGAAGACTACTGTATAAGGTTGCTTCATGAAGGGAAGCAGCAGCAGCGCCCCAGACTTGGGCTCAGGCATGCACTTTACATCCTACAGAAGACTAAACCCCACCCATCTCAGCAGACCCTTTGCAAAATAAACCTCAGAGATTTTCAGTGTCTTTCCATTTATTTGAAAGCTAATATAAGTGAATAGACTATTTACCTAATCATCATCATCATCATCATCATGAGAAAGAGATTGTCTTCAGCTACAAACATATCCACTGATTTCAGTCCACCTCCTTGGTGACTAAGGGAAAAGATATCTGAATATTCCTATGGTGGAGCAGGACTATATTTTTTCATTGTAAATCTATTAAAGCAGGCTGCAAGAATTATTCATAGGCATTAAGACAGAAGAGATATAAACCAATAAAAAAAGAAACTATATATGCAGTAATTGGCAATAGAAATTTCTCTGTATAATGTAACAGAAGTAAATGTAAAATAGAAAATATTGAAGTCTTAGGTTAAATTAAGCAGGAAAAAGCAGACTGACATGGTTGGTACAAAAAAAAAAGAAAATGAAACCCAATTAAAAAAACAAACTACATAAAATATATCTAAACTAATTTAGAATTTTCAGTTCTTTTTGAAAGGTTTTATAAAAAGAAAAAGCTGGCTATAAGTTAACAAATCACCTGAATGTCTGAAAACACCAAATCCATTCTGGGCTAAGTGTTCACATTACCTAATGTCTGAAGAGGGGACAGAAAAAAAAAAATGATGTAAGAATCATGAAAGGAATAAATAAGCTAAGTTTATGGGCAAATATTTTTACACTACTAAATCTGAAATAACTTCATTCTAATATGTGTGTGACTAAGAGCATATCCTGATTCTAATACAGTAAAACATGAGATCACTTTACCCATGACAGTGAGTAGTTGACCCATAGAAGTTTTCATTGGACACAATCTCTGAATGGCACCGTGTTCAAATATCAATAAGAAAGAAAATAATTTACTAATAAAATTGGTCTGCAAGGAAGTTAGATCAATAGGTTCGAACAACAGGTCAAAATAGGTTGCTGCCCCTTGACTCCCAATTATTTTTATTCCTTTCTCCTCCTTTTAACATCTTTTAAGAGACTAGAAGCACAAAAAATACTAAAAACATCTTTGGAAATAAAACATTTGACAGTCTTAAATCTGAACACTGAAAACATTTTCAACACAACTAGGTTCAATAGATGTTTTGCAAGTTAAAAATTAATGAACATACTCTCTCCTTTACCATGAAGATAAACAGAGGCGCACACATTCTATGCCTAAGAAAGAGGAAGCTTAAATGTACCCTCCACTTCCAACTTAACAAAGTACCTACTGTTTGAAAGGACATTTTTTTTTTTCCCCTGCAGTGTAGGAGATGGTCCATGACCTTTTATAGTAAAACATTAAATTATCCGTATTAAAGACCAGTAATGGCAGCTTCTGACAACACAGATTTGCAGTGGAATTTGAAAGTTGTGACAACAAAAGAAGAAATATAAGTTTAACCTTAATACCTCCTTCAAAATATTCATTAATATTGAACATTTGCATGGTAGATTACTTTATGAGTATTTAGACAGTACTCTTTCATTACATATACACCTATGAAAAACCAGCGTTCTAAGCTTTCACAAACAACCTATTTCTTATGGTGCACAGGGAGATATTTGGCCTGGAAAAAATGTTATTTTCCTCAGCTGAGTTTTAGTGTTGGGTAGCAGGTATTCCCACCTGCCACAATACTTGTAAAACAGATGGTCAAAAACCACAGTCATTAATTATTGCATTAGAGACATCCAGGTGCTAAAATTTTGGATAATCTGCTAAAGTCTTTTCCAAAGATCATTTATACAGTAAAGGTAGAAACTTATTTTTATGTTAGATTTTTTAATATAGTATAGTAGATTAATGATATATCATGTTGCATTATAGTGCCTTCCATGCAATCTTAACAGTGTGCCAAGAGGGTTAATAGCTTTTGTATTGTACCATGAGGAAATTTAAACACAGCACTAAAACTAATGCACAGATTTAGTGTGCTCTCCTTTCCCTCCTACTCCATCCGGTAGAGAGACATCTTCCAATGTGGGGGAGTGTGAGAAGGAATAAGCAGCAATTACTATCCTTCATCCCCTATTCAGGTGTATCTGCAACTTATCTGGTGTCTTTCATCTGAAGAGATGATGATTCATTGGTGGTTGTTTGTTCTCAGCAATGGCTGCTGTGGTTTCCTGGTGAAATGGGTTTAAAGATTGGTTTAGTTTGAAACGCAAACCATTTCAGAAACTCTGAATTCAGTAAATTTCTCAGACACTTTCCATTTGTTTCAGCATGCATAAGTTTTTTACTGTGCAGTCTCTTTCTCAATTTCTGCCTTCAATAAATCTGAAACTTAAATTATGACACAGAAAAAACTGCCTCTGCTAATGATATACAATAGAGTCCAGCTTCTATATAGTGTAAAAATCAGTTCCTTAAGTCCTTGATGATTTCATATTTTGGATATTCTGCATGGTTCTGGGTCAAACTACAAGTCTATCAGGACTGAATTTTAATCAAGCTGACCTCAATTTTTTAATACATTATGAGTTATGGCTGCTATTAAAACTGTTTAAGAGTATCTTTACATAAATAAAATGATCAGTTAAAGGTAGAGATATAGACCAACTTCTCTAACAGAATCTAATAAAATTACATTTTTTCTTCTCTGCAACATCCTTTTTCTCATGTGTGATAAAAAGATGGCAGCTGTCCATATGTACCATGAGATTTTTGTCCTCAGAAGCCACACTCCTCTCTACACAAGCAAAGGAGTCATTTTAGTTGTGAGCTTAATGAAATAATAATCACTGGGACAACAGGTATAATTGCTGCCAGCTATTACTATGCTACCCCACTGGAGTGTATGATTATATTTTGATTGTTCTTTTTCCTGCTTGGCAGATGGCAAATTGTCTTAATTATCCATTCACACTTTGAAACCTCTTTAACCTCAACCAGTTGCCTTCTTGAAGACCGTCAAGCAGAAAAGATACTCATCCAGATAAGCATGATTATAAACTGTGTCTTTCTAATCATGCAGCAGTTTACCACTCAAAGCAATATTTATCCTATTACTAAACTAAGAAGAATAGCTGCCTATATTGATATAAGCAATCCTCTGAGAATCCATGTCCTACTGCACATCATGTTGACAATAAAAGTAAAATCAACTTTGCAAGTCTGCACTGCTTTCCTCTATCCAACACATTATAAAATGTTTCTGCTCTCAGAACAGAATATAACATTTTGTTGTTGTTGTTGTTGTTAGTTGGGTTTTTTTTGTTTGTTTGTTTGTTTGCTTGTTTGTTTTTTGTTAATTTGGCTCCCCTGTCAACAGTAATAACTATGAATGTTATTCTGGTCCTTATTATGTGAGGAACCCAGGAAGGTCACCACTGGAAGTTACCATTTCTTCCTCAGACACTTCATTACCTTAGCAGTTCCTAAAAGACAAATGCCATGTTTCACTACTTAAAGATTGATGATTTCACTGGTTTGTTTTGTTTTGTTTTCTCAAAGTGTTTCCTAAAGCAGAGCATCTTTTCATAACTTATGACTCGAAGTCTCCGTTCTTTTCCTACTTTTTATTTGAAGTGTAGTGCCAGGTAAAGGTCATAGAATCATCGAATCACAGAATGGGTAGGGTTAGAAGGGTTCTTAAAGATAATTTAGTTCCCACAGCCCTATCATAGGCATGAACACCTTCACTAGACTAGGTTACTCAAAGCCCCATCCATCCTGGCCTTGAACACTTACAGAGAGAGAGTATCCACAGCTCTGGGAAACTTGTTCCAGTTTCTCACCATGGTCAATTAGATGCCAATTTAGTTTACACCTGACGCTTACTATAATGTCCTGTGAGACTTACAAGTCTACTATGACAGACATGTAAATTCAGTCTAGAAAAAATATTAGCTCAGTAGCACTGGTCAAAAAATATACATTTTCAGAAGTATGGGGACTTTTCTGCCAGGAAAGAAGACAGCATAAATTGCATGGAAAATATTAACAACATTTAAAAAAATCCCCAACAACTATAAGTAACAGCCCCAACTTGGAATTGAAAGATCAAGGCACTACAGGTGACTCTGTTTGACACAAATATAATTTGAACTATATGACTACTATCAATTAAAAAAACTCCAGTGAAACTTTTTCATATGTGTTTTTCAGAGGTGCAGCATTAGTTTCCCAATTAATCCTCTTCAGATTCAGAGGCATGTCTGGTCACTGTCAGTATGGGATGAAAAAGAATTCTGAAGTCTCACAGATGTTGTGAAGGAGCATCATTATTAGACAGGTCTATTTAAATAGTATCACTTTTTTCTTCACTATATCCAGAAAAGTTCATAACAATGTTATATGGAAATTCTGAACACATAAAATATAATAATTACATATGAATTATAAAAACTCTCTATAAGTGTAAAAATTCTGCAATATTATTTTTAAAAAAAAAAAAAAGAAAATTTCATGTCTCAAAAAAAACATAGTAATCACTTTTAACAAGACCAAAGATCAGTCATTACGCATGAGAAATAGAAGAGTGATTTTAAAGATATTTAAATGTTTGATTAGAACATTACTGTTCAAAGATATTTTTTTTTCCTAGTTATCTGACCAAACATGTTAAACCTCCTTCCAATATATTTTTCTAGTCTTGCTTTTGAGGACAAGTCTTTTTAGCTATACCAAGCCCAGCTTATTGTAAAAAATCAAATAGAACAAGAAATCCTTTGCCTGTTCCTTGAAAATGTTCACAGTTTCAGGAACATCTACTTTACACATGGAAATATATGAAAGATGTTTCAAGGAAAGATTAACGTGAAAACATGTGACTTACTTTATTAACAGAACTTGCTCCAGACAAGAAAAGCAAGCTTATATCCATGCCTGTCCAGTTCATATCAAGGTCATATCACTAGATGCTGGCATCAACCTGAGTTCCATTGCATGACATGATTAGTGTCTGGGTGGAGAAGCCTTAGACATTTCTGTTTTCTCAGTTGCTGAGAACAGAAAGTTTTTTCAAGTGCATCACACCACTTTACAGTTTCTCTTGTTGCATTCCCTCATCTGCTACCAAAACCTACCTGGTTGAGGTTGAAAAATTTAATAAAGTAGGTCATGTTTTTATGTCAAACTCTCTGTGAAAAACTTTCTCCATGGAAGAGAACATTTTAGAAAACCTCCTTTTTAGTCATGCTGTGGCTATTGCCAGGATGAATTAAATATAGTGCAACATCAGCTACATTATCTGGTTCCACTAATGATAAAAATTAAAATTACAACAAAACAAACCCCAAACAAATCAGTGTCCTAGTTACAGCTGAGATAGGGTTAGGGTGCATTTTCTTCTTAGTAGCTGGTACAGTGCAGTTCTTTGGATTTAGTATGATCATAATTTGATAATACATTTGATAATTTGGTATTTTGGTTGTTGCTAAGTAGTGCTTACACTAAGTCAAGGACTTTTCAGTGTCTCATGCTCTGCCAGTGAGCAGATGCACAAAAAGCTGAGGGAGAGCACAGCCAGGACAGCTGACCTGAAAGTGGCCAAAAGGATGTTCCACATCATAAAACATCATGCTCAGTCCATAAACTTGAGGGAATTGACCAGAAGGGGACAATGGCTTCCTGACAATGGCCTGGGCATCAGTCAGTGGCTGGAAATTTTATTGTGCATCACTTGTTTTTATTGGATTTGATGATGATGATGATTTTGCCTTGTTTCAGTTATCAAATTATTTTTGTCTAAGTCCACAAAGTTTGGGGTTTTTTTCACCTTTTTGTCTAATTCTTCTCCCCATCACACCAGGGTGGTGAAGGGGGAATGAGTGACTGAGTGCATGGTACTTAGGTGGAGTTAAGCCACAACAAACAGAAGAGGGAAAGAATGGTGTAAATTAAAATGTTTGAGTATATGAATTAGATATCTTTAAAGAATGTACTTTTTTTCATTGCAGTTACTTGGCTGTTGCTGTTAATTAGATGGATTTGAGTATTCCATTTAATCTGCAGAAAATATTTCCAAATTTATCTATTGATCTGCTACTAAATTATATACAAGTCTTTCCTTGCACAAATCAAGGAGAAGACTCACAAATCCTCTAAAATATGAACCTTTAAAAACTGTATTACTTTACAGTTATAAGATTAACATTTTGTGAATTTCACATTTAATGTTTTTTAGGATTCAAGAACACTATTTCATCTTGATTTCTTCCATCACATTTAATTCATCCTTCTGTTTGCTGAGTAAATTAACCACTGGCCTCAACAAATATTCTCCAAAGTATGACACCATTAGTACCCATACATGTACTCTTATTGACGCAGCAATAAGAAAAAGTACGACATATAAATGCCCGAGAGACACATCCCCTTTTACTAACCAGGTTCAGCTCAGATATCTCCTATGAAAAACCCCAATCAATTATCAGTTTCTGAAATTAATATGCTTCTCAAGTTAGCATGTTTCTTCTCGGATTTCCCACACTGACTTACATTTACAGTTAGGAAAGAAACACAATGATAGTGAGATCAAATATGCCATTGAAAACACAACTATAAGTAATTCCCAAAGTCCTACAATAAACCTTTAACAATGCCAAAGGAGAAGTAGTAAATCAGTTTTCTTGGCTACAAGAAAAAAAACAAAGAAAAAGAGAAAACCAACCAAAAATAAAAAAGGACAAAACCAGAAACAACAACAAAAAAACTCCCAAAAGCAAGAAACTTTTTATCTGACAGACATTCTCTACCACCAATATTTTGGGCAGGTTCCTGTATAGTGCTGTTCATTTTTGTTTGACACTGATGTATAAAATCTATGATGTTCTCCACATGACTCCTCTTGGTGTTTCTTCAAAACTGTGCTCTCAGGCCAATACATTCCTGAACAAAGAAATTGTCTCTCCGCCACCTCTTTCACTGATGCATCAATAAGAGATGGGGAGACAAAAAAAATAAATAAGAGACTTAAGACAAAACAGAAAAAGAAAATAGCATGACCCAAACATCAGTCCTTGTCATTTTCCAGTTGAAACACGGAAAGTTGCAACAGCTATGAATGCAGAAATTTACCATTTTTAAATGTATTTTAGGTTATCAAAAACTCCTAAAAATCAGACAAATAGATATTTTCTAACTGGTTATTTAAGTGAAAATAGTCACAATAATTAATTTCCAGCATAAAAAAAAAAATTTTTACATTTTTTTCTCCAGAGCATGCTTTCATATTTCATTACTCAAACAAATTTTCTTCTAAACACACACAGTATTGACAGTTAGTCTGCTTTTTCAGACAATCTCAATTGCCAATAAACAAGTCTGCATGTAATTCAGTTCATGTTTTCCCCGTCTGATCTCCGCTACTGCCTCTATGTCATATGACTTGGCCTTTATAATTTGATATTTTTTATTTTAAGAAGAGCAACACAAACAGTGTATTGAAATTTTGTTATGCTCTTCTTCATTTTCTTCCTCTCTATCACTTCTCCTAAGCATAAAATATCAAACAGCATCCAATAAAGATAGTTTAGGCCCCACAGCACAGAAATAACCTCTAGACTCTACTACCTGCACAAAAATTTTAATGACCTGTAAAAGAAAATAAAACAGGAAATAAAAATCAGGCATGACAACTGGAATACATTCTCATCACATGCTGATGCAGGCCAAGATTGAAAAAAAAAAGAAACCATGCCAATCAAACAAAAGAACTGTCATGATATATATATTCCACCTTTTTCTTTGATAATGAAAAAAATAACAAAACAAATGTGTTATACCAGTCTGCAGTATCCAGGCTGCTTCCACTCAGTCACTTCAGGGCTTTTTCTTCAGGGTACTTTTTCCCATCTGCATTTCATAAGAGATCTGGAAACACAAAGAAGTCTCACAGTCTGCAAATAATGCATTCCATGAGGAAAAAAAATGTGTAGCTCATTCACACAGGCAAGCACTGCCTCTGCCTCCAGACCCTTCACAGTACCAAGTTCCCCATTTCCCCTCCTATCGTAGCCCAGCTGGAGCTACCTTTCAAGGAAGCAAGCTTGTAAAGCACTGAGCAGTGCCTAATAACTCTGATTTATTTAATGCAATTGAACTCAAAAACCAGCACATCAGTTGCCAGAAGTTTAGAAAGTGTTTTGGTTTTATTGTGTCTAACATACTTCTAGACTTCCCAATATATAGACTATATATACATATTTGAGACACCGTGGCTGGAACTGTCCAAACAGTTGTAAAGGGAATTACACTGGTTAATACCAATGTAAGCACTAGCATGCTAACATTGTGGCATATCTTCTTTTTCTGGTGCTGTGAAACCTGAGTTCCTTCCTGAGGTAAATGATGCCAATTCTCATTTGGATTAAAATTCCAGAATCCACAATTCAAAACCAGATGAGAAACTTAGATCACAGAGACAATGTGGATCCAGTGCCAGGTGAGTGAGTAGAGCACCTTTCACCTGGAGGTCACCAAATCATAACACAGCTGTGTGCAGCTGAGAGTTGTCACTGCCATGACAGATGGTTGATGGTGTGTGTGGGATGATGCTCTCAGCCTAGTTTCTAGAGAACAAATATATGTACTATTTAAAACAACATAAAGCTCTCACAGCACCACTAATTGGCTCCCTTTTCAGCAGTTTCAGCAGCAAGGCTTCAGAACTCAGAGTCATTGATATGAAATAGTTATCTAATCCCTAGAAGTGCTCAATCCAAATTAGGGAATACAGTAAAAGGTTCAGTGAAAAGCAACTTGCAGTGGTCTTTGCTGTCCATCTTCTCAGGATAATTGAGGGCCTCATTTTCTAAGGCTGTCACTGACATCTTCTGTCAGCAGTAATATTCACTTGATCTTTGTATTTCATATTATAAAGAGGAGAAAAGGAGCAGGAAGGAAGAAGGAAAAAAGAAACCTTGCAGAGTGAAATGAAACACTTGGATATAGTCATCTCATTTACATGTGAAAAGTGATTGAACCCCAAATTCTCAGTGACTCAGAAATTAAAAAAAAATAAAAATAAAAAAGTTTCTGATTCCTGAGTACATGAAGAAGGAATAGCACAGTTAGACTTTACTTTCACCTTAAAATACTTGCTCATTGAGTAATTTTTCCGAAGCCAAATTAGATACAGTTTCAAAATTATTTATATGAGACACAGAATAGTCATGTCTATTTCTTTTATTACCTGAAATTATGTAATTAAAACTAAAAGATTCTTCTCTGAATTAAGTACTTCTTTCCCAATAGTGATATTTCTTCATGTTACTCAGATGGTAAAAGAGTTATTATAATTAATCCACTGTCCGTTTATCAAGACCAATAAACAGAGAGCAATAAAATGTAATCTGATTGTGCCATTATCTCAAATGAATATTTTATCACCTGTTAGCAACTAAATCATAAATTATTTTTCAGCATCTTTTTAACAAGATGAAAGATGATCAGGCCATGCTAGGAAGCACTGTAATACCCAGTTAGAATAATCAGTCTGTTTTCTGTGAAAAATGAGGCCTTTGTGTGACTTTTTGGAAATGCACAAAACTTTTGAGACCTCCAAGAATTAAAAATAAGGTGATTTCCTTAGGAACTCAAAGAAGCTCCAAAGTCTTAAATGTTGCATCCTGAATTTCACCTCCAGACAATATCAGGAGAAGTCATTCCACCAATTAAAGCTCAAGCCCATATCAAGATTAATTTGCAATCAGGTATTTATCTCAGTGGTCAGTATTTGTAATGAAACTCACATGAGTAAATGCAGATTTAGGGGTTATGAAACTGCATTCAAATGCTTCCAGTCTTTCTTAGTGCTAGAACAACAGATTATATTCACTTGACATCCAATAGTTTGCTCATTTTCTCCACTACATTTTAAGTCTGAAGGTGCATATTTTTTTATTACAGTGTGTGGAACACTAAGCATACTGAATTAATAGCAAAATAATAGCACCACTATTAACACAATCAATATCAACTACAGAACTGATGCATCTAATTTTCTAGTCTTTCCATGATTTTTCCATTAGTTTTCTATTTTTAAGAGGCAAAGGACTTTAAAAATTATTCCTAAACTCATCTTTCTTGGAAGAAATTTACATCTGCTTAATCAGCCTGCAACTGGTACTATAAATATAAGATTAATTTCAGGGAGAAATAGAAATATAATATTTCCACTTGTAAAAGAGTTTATATTCAAAGAGCTATAAAATCTTATCCAAATCCAGGATAAACCATCATAATTTTGTTCACTTCCTCTAAGCCAGTTCAATTCTGCCAAAAGTAGATAAAAGCTGGTTTTCTTCCATTCACATGACTGATTATTGACATATATCTGAGTACTTTTGAATGGTAGACCAGTGCACACTCCCTTCAGTAAGATTATTGTTTACAAATGTTGTGATTAGAAATCACACTACAAATGTTGACCTTATGAATCTCTAGTGTAAGGAGCAATGGCAGCTTAGGCATAAATGGCTTTTGCAAATGATTAAGCTACAAAAAACAAAAAAATATTTTATAAATGTAACAATCATATTTTACAAGTGTACTTTCTCACATTGCAAGCATTTCTATTATGAACTGATGAGGGTTTTAATTTTTAGCACTTGCACAGTAGTTGTCATGTTTGAAGCACTCTAAAAGAATTAAATAATCAATCTTACCACTGCCCAAGTAAGTTGGGAAGTGTGAGAACTGGAGCTTGGTGACCATAGATATTTCAGCCTTCCTCGAAACTGATAGAAAACAATGTTACCTAAATGTAGCATGTCATTCCAAATAAATGTAGAAATTAAGACACAAACAAAAGCCCCCACCTTGTAAAAGAACATCCAAAAGACATTACTATATCTCTAATACCTTGTTGTGACATCTAGTTTAGTCCTTTCTGAGGGGCACAATTTTGGGGAATTACCAACCAAACTCAACTGATTCTTTTTGTGCAGTGCTCATACTACTTCACAGAAGATGAAAAAAAAAAAAAAAGACAAAATCAAAAAAAATCCTGTTTTTAAAATTGAAGCTATTGGCTTTTCGTTCACTAATCCATTGTCAGAGCAATAAATAAAGACAAAGGGAAATAATTTAAGTTAATCCAATGTTGGTAGCCAGTACCAACATGCAGCTAATGCTTCAAAAAAATTGCTAAGTATTGCTTTTGCCTCCAGACCACTCAGCATCCTATTATGCTCTCATCACTTCTAAGCACCTTACTAAGCATTTTGCTCAATAGTACTGAAGCATTAGGTTTAATAAACAGCTTTTTCACACATATTTTCTGAAACAGCTCTTCAATTGTAAAGTGGGTTTCTACTTGACTTTCTGTTTGCCATGAAATGACATGTAAGTTCCAGTGCTTTAAGTACATCATAAAAAATGTCTGCTGCAATACAGAATTTTAGCTGATCCATGATATCATCACATGAAAATAAGATCAACCGCAAGAATATTCAAAATTTTCTTGAACTGTACTTTTTATTCATCTTTTACAGAACTGGAAACCACCAAGGTGCTACTTAAAACATTATAGGTTTATTTTCTCTCTGTGTTTGCATATGTATCTAATTTTTCAACAGCTTCAATATTGGAATGAAGAGAAATTACTCAATGTGATACTCATCGTATCAAATGAAGCAATCTAGTCTAGTGACTCGTAGCATTTCTTGACATTATACAACAGTGTAGCATAAATGCATGTATATATCACCTCATATAATCAGAGGTAACAGGTCCACATAAATGTGAAGATCTCGAGTAAGTCAATTATTTCATGAGCAAGCGTTTAGTTACCATTGGAAAGGATGACTCCTTAGGACAGTTAGAACCACTCTCTACGACTGTGGTCATCTATGTACCTTCATATATACCTTTTCCATTTAATTTGTGTAATACACATTTAAAAGGAAACAAATTTTTACTTAGCAAAAATATGAGATAAAGCCACTAATATTACAAGATCCTCTAGCTTCCACCTTGTTAAAATCACTCTGTGTGTGATCACAATTATAATCTTACAAAAACCCTCGTAGGGATATTTGGTAAATGACTGCTGTAACAGGCTTTTTCTGAAACCTCTCATAAATTCATTTCTCTCTTTAAACAAACCCAAATATAGTATAAAATAAATACAATATAGAAGATAATGTACTAATTGATTCATTTTCACACTATGAAATTTTTGACTTGCTGTAGAACCAATTTAGAACCAGAAGAAACAAGCTGCCAAATGTACTATGTACATCATTTATATTTAAGCCAGTGCCACAATCTCACTTTCGTTTCTTCATTGACACTTCAGGATGCCAGCATAGAGTAAAACTATGAGATATTAAGAGAAATTCATTACTATATGGCATTTGGATGAGAAATAATTCACTTTTTCTATTAAGAACTTCACACATTCAGGAACACTACAAGGTTATATAAAGGCAGATTCCAAACTGATAAATTATGTGTGTTTCTCAGAACAAGCTGCTTGAGGACAGAGCAAGAAAGTGCCTATAGAGAATACAAATGCTTTGTGAATCAGCACCACTGAGGGTATTTCAAAGAAATATCAGTGACATGCTTGTTTGTTCCATTATAAAATCTTCTACCAAGGTAAAGATATACATACCTCTTCAATATTCTTCACAAGTCTTTTCTATCCCTTCCCCAAGTCCCTCTATAAATAATAGATTTCAACTGCATCTTAAAAACAATCTTTGAAAGGGCACAAGTAAGATAAAAACAGTGTGGTTTCACCACAGCTAATTGCCAACCTGCTACTTTTCTGTTGTATATATGCAGGATGTTTCACTACAAATATGTTTGGTTTATAGTCAAATTATAGTATTGTCACAATTAATGAGTCAGCTGGAAAACATTAACACTGTGATGACAATGAGCCTCTAACCTGTCTGTCTGTCTAATTGTTTTAGGAGGTCCGGCTCCTGCAGAATTAAATGATTGAAAGATGCCAAGGTAAGGATAAAAAGAAGGACCAAAGGATACAAAATTTAACTTAGAAGCACTAACAGTTTAATATCCTACAGAAAAAATACACATAGAATCTTTGAATAAATGCTCATTTCAACTGATTCAACACAAATAGGATCTGTGCTCTGTTGCCTAAGAATGAATTTTCTCAAACACAGATCATTGAAACAGCAGACCATAATGTCTTATTTAAAAGACTTTTATAATCAATTTCTGCAACTTTAGAACAATTATAGACAGGTTCTGCCAGCATGGTTACTCTCTATGCAGATTATATTCTAATGCAAATATAATGGAGTTCGCTAGAAGGAAATAAACACCATGTGTTTAACAGCATCATGCTGCCCCAGCTAAATATCATTGTGTTGTCTGTCATTAATATTGTTAGTATGTGAATTCAAAGAATTGAATGTAAACAGAAGGGGGGGAAAATGAGAGAACACAACTCAAATAAATTATGATCTCAGTTTATGACCCTTCCCTTTCTCTTCAAGAATCATAATCCCCTCAAAACCAGAAGTTTAGAACTGAAATTTGGAAAGTCCTTTTTCAAACAGCTCTTTTTAACCAGAATACACGCTCTGATGAGCATGATTTCCATGATTATCTAGATGCAAGAGGTAAAATATCTGCCTCTGGTCTGTTTTTATTTCTTAATTTGACCAGCTTTCAAGGGTCACTCCCAGTAGCACTTGATAGCTACAGAAGTAGCTTTCTGTTCTACCAGTGAAAGCACCTGAAGTATACCCAAGCCAGAAGCTGTGTGCTCCTTTCAATATTTAGGTTGGATGAAAAGAAATCATAGAGTCATAGCCTCATCCTGGCTCATACAGAAAAAAGTCCAAGAGGTCACCAGATGTGTGGATGGATGGATGGATGGATGGATGGGTGGATGGATAGTAAATAGGGTACCATAAGAGCTCTTTACTCTGTTAAGGAGCAGAATGAGCTTCAGAAGTCATATCAAGACAAACTTTAAATAGATTAAGGTAATTTTCTAGAATTAAGGGCAGTTAAGCACCAGACAAATCTCCTAAAATGGCTACTTATTGCTCATACAGATCTAAGCTCTCTCTTGTCCCTGAAGGGAAAGATGGTTATTTATTCTTTGAGATTTGATGCACCTAAGAGAGCCTTGGTTTTTTATTTACACATCTACATAATCCCTACAACAAGGTGGTCTGAATCTCTTTCTGTGAATGCTTATCTTCCTTTATTGACTCAGAGATGGGAGGTAGAGGGGAGATCAGGAAATCTTCCCTTCTGTTTGGTTGCAAATACGTGAATATTTCCCCTTCTCACCCACCTCCCATGATGATAGATGTTTTGTTGAAGCCAAGTTATTTCCAGAAATGGAAAAAAATATGACTTAAGAATGAAGTGATTTAAAAATAAAAGGAAAAGCTGTTGTGGAGAGCAGGTAAATGCCATGTAGGTTTGTGGGAAGCCTGTGGACGGATCAGTAGGGCCCTGAATACAACAGTCTTGAAAGCCATTCCACGACAGATGTAGAAGCTGAAATGTGGAATAAGAGCCAACTTTCTTACCTCAGCACCATGAGGGACCTTTGTAATCAAGGTTGTTCTAATTTTTAATTGTCACCTGTAATGTCAGATGTCTTTGTGTTCTCGTATAGAAAAGTGTTTGCATTTACCTTCATGGTCATATCTGGAGATAAAGGTGCTTATGCACATCCAGCCTAACCTCTGCTTGCTGTCTCCGATAGCAGTGATGCCTTACAGTTTTCATGAATTTGTTGATTTTTATACTTCTAT
Source organism: Dendrocincla fuliginosa (assembly GCA_035047845.1). Taxonomy (NCBI): domain Eukaryota; kingdom Metazoa; phylum Chordata; class Aves; order Passeriformes; family Dendrocolaptidae; genus Dendrocincla; species Dendrocincla fuliginosa. Next base: position 93,500,471 of record JAWWMO010000083.1, on the reverse strand, counting down.
GCAATTTCTTGCATTTAGAGCAGCTAGCAACCTCTAACCCTGTGCTAGCTGTCTTAAGGGTCAGATAATAAGGCTGGAACACCATGCCTGGGAAACATGTACCAGAGCTAAGACAATTAGATACCACATTAGTCAAAACAAGAAAGCAAAGCCCAGCAACCTTGGAGAAGCTCCAATAAGGGAAAATGCTGTGAAGATGATGATAAAGGATGAAGTAAGGGGTCTTAAGACCTCCAACTCAATTCTGGGAGAGGTGTGCCATGGGGCAGAACCAAGGGAAGTTCTGGGTATGGACATTTCTTAGATTGGACGCAACTTTTAGATATGACAACTGAGTAGTGTTATAAAATTATTATGCTGCCACGTAGAGCAGGGCTTTCCCAGCTCCTACACCTTGTTGACATTTCTCTCTCACACACACATACACACTCTCTCTGCTGCCCAACCTGGTGTGGTGCCCTGTGTCCCTCTCCCCAAAAAGGGCCAGGGGAGCTCAGAAGAGCTCTACTTGAAAAGAGGATTTTTTCCTCTCTTGCTCTCTTAAGGTAGGGAGAGAAAATGTTTCTCCTCCCTTGTTCTCCCAGACCACACCTCAAGAACCTCAAGTCCTGCCTGAAGAAAGACGAGACCAGTAATGGGAACTGGTTGCCAGCAGGAGCTGCTGGGGTAGCTGAGCTGCAGGGAAGCAATTGCAAAAGGGAGTTTCTCCCTTGTTTATAGTGGGTTGGGAGGTGAGCTGACTTGGGCCCAGATGTTGCAAGAGTCAGATTCCCAGCCTGTGGGTGAAAGGGTCTTTCACCTGGGAGGGGCAGGTTGTTGTCCCTTGTT
>JAWWMO010000083.1:93487926-93499543 GCA_035047845.1 Dendrocincla fuliginosa | reverse complement strand
GGAGGAGATAGGGTGTGGCCAGCTGTGAAGGACGTGGTGGACGTGCCGTTGTCAAGGGCAACCAGCTGGCCAATAGTAAGGGTTCCCAAGCCCCAGGAAATAATGACCAATGGGGTGAGGTAACTGGGAGAACTGGGGTACAAACAACTAATCAGAACAATGGTAATAATGCCGATTCTTACTCTATCTAATACAATAAATTGCTATCTATGTTTCTAACAATCAAACACGAGGATCTTCTAATATGTCAGTCTGGACTCAGGCTTTTTTCTCATAGGCGACTTTCAGCCATCCGGTGCCTTTGCCGCGATCTATCTCTTTTCCACGAGACGTAATTGACCCCGATTCCTACAATTTATTTCTCAGAACTTCGTTGTTTCTATAGGTAGAATACAAATAAAGGTCTTATTAAGTCTAGTTCTCAATAGATTGGTAAACTGCGAGAATTATTTTTGAAAAATTATTTTAAATACTGCTCAAAGTACTACTGTTATTCTGATCATTGCTACCATTTCTTACTGCGCTGGGATCAGTGAAGTTCATTTTTATAGAAAAGTTGTCATGTGAATTTCACACTTCCTGGGACCTGCTCATCATGTATCACACACCAGTATTTTAATGTTTTAACAGAAAGAGACTTAGCTTTCATCCAGCAGGCAATCTTGTACTTAGTAAAAATGCCTGTAGATTTAGTCAACACCCCAAGGTGTTTGCTTTAGGAATGTAATTGGTGGCATTGCACTAAGAGCTCCATCTTTACTGTTTTACATCTTTCTGAGCTATAATGTTACTATCTGTGCAACACCATACCTATTATCTATGTATCCAACAGGAAAACTACTTTTCTTTTGTACTCAGTTTCTAATTTTCTTCCAGAACGTAGGTTTGCACATTACCCTTTGCAGCCTATCTTCTGCAATGTCCATGGAGACCTGGAAAGTAGAAACCTCTTTTCTACCAATAGGACTAAAGCACAGAGAAGCTAACAGATTCAGCTAAAACTGTGAAGAAAAACTGTGCCAGGGCTAGAAGATGAAACACAGCCCCAGAGCCTACCTCCACTGCTTAACTTGCCTACATAGCAGGGCCTGACTGCCATACTAATAAGGAGGGAAGCTCTCAAACAGTGTCAGCTCTGAGTGTTGAATGTGGCCATGTCCAGCAACATGGAGTTCACCACTGAGCCCCTTTAGGACTTCTTGCAGTAAAGGCACATTTGAACTGAGGAAATATATTGCTGAAAGGAAGAGAGGAGTAGAAGTTATGGAGTTCCTGATACCCGAAAGTAAAGGAGGAAGTGGAGCAGATAAGGAAGTCTCTGGAGAATTCGTGCTGCCTAAACTGCCAGAAGTATGAGGAATACAAAGTAGGAAACACTGAGTGATGCTGCTGGCGATAGATCTTTCACCAGCCCCAGCAGCTTCTGTCTGTCTGCATCAAGTCTGTCGGCTTTTCCTAGTGCTCTGACATAATAACAACAGGCAGCAGGGCCAAGGCCATTTTGCTGTCCCCAGGGTTCTGCTGCCTTGGAGAGCTATCTACCTTAGCCATGATGAGAGACAGGCCAAGCTTAAAAACAGCAAAGATATAGCCAGGGATATTTTACGCAGTTACGTCAATCAGAGAATATCCTGAGTTGTAAGGCACAACAAGGATCATCAAAGTCCAATTCCTGGCACTGCACAGGACAGCCCCAAGAATCACACCACATGCATTGTTGTAAGCAGATACTATAGATTTGATGCAAAGAAGAACTATCAAGTAACTATGAATATCAGGAAGGCCTTCATAAGGAACCAGGCAGAGGCATCACCTACAACATACACAAAACTAGCTAGTAGATATAAAACTGTATTTTTTTCAAGAGACTGCCCTGTCCTAGCTCAAATGAGCATAGCAATGCCTCTAAATTCATCTTATAAGTGGTATAAAGAAGAATTTTTAAGTTTTAATTGAATTATTATTAGTTTATTTTGATTGTTGTTAAGAATTAGATCTGTCTCTCCCTTCTGCCTTTTTCCATGTATTCCCTACTCAAGTAAAAACTGCTTTTAATTTTAGTGGTGTAAGAGCTCAGATTTTGGGCAGATCATACATGCACTGGAGTCTGACTAGTAGTTTAGCTACTTTACTTTAGCCAATGATGTTTCAAACAAAAGTAAAGCTAAAATGTCATTTTTGAGATATCTCCAGTGGCTGCATTTAATCACACTACCCAGCTCACTGTTTCCAAGCAATATAGAATTTATAGACTTATTCAGGAATAATGAAGGAAAGGAAGATTACCATAATCATATTTTCTGACTTGTTATGTATTTATCCATGCACTAATTCTGTAGAAAGCACATTTCCTTTTCTGATGCCAGTGAAGTATTCCTCATGTACTAAATATGAAAACTTGGGCATTCTGGGAATGTCTTGTTTGTTTAGCCCTGAGGTTCTGAATGTTTTGGGTAAATAGCAAAGGAATCTAAATGCAGTGTTTCATTTCAAGGAAACACAAGAAGGAAAATGTTCACACAAGGAGCCTTTATATCTAAGAAATTTCTCTTCTTAGAAGTCTTCAGACAGACATCGACATTTCAGAGCTTGCCAAACATATACCCACCTTGAGCAAAAGAACTATCACACAACTGAAAAGCTGCTACAGCTGATCTCCATCAATAACCTGCACATTCTTAAGGTGCCTCCTGTTTCTGGCTGTTTGCTTTCCTATGCCATTGTCTGAACTTTTCAAGAACTGGAGTTTTTAATATTAATACTGTTATAATGACTGCACATTTATGAAGAAAGCATTGGACTGAATCATATGGCTTACAAAAATTTACATAACATGATACAATATAACCTAAAGTAAATCACTCACAGGAGTGTGAGTAAAATTAACAGGTATATTAGAACTCCCTAACTCTCTTCTTAAATTCACACTTCACACCTAAAGGCATCCAAAATCATGGGATACAGGAAAAGGTTTATTTCATGTCCATCCTAAGAATGCAGAGGCCAGTAAAAATACTGTTTCATTTGGCGGATTTTCTCAGGCATCATTACAGTTACCCAAAAATTCATGCAAAAATGTCAAAATGAGTGAATTTCTTGACATATACAAAGTATAATGTGTAAAATGAAAATCAGAATTGCAATCAGGTGGAGCAAACATTTTTATACCCATCTCTGTAAACTAAAGAAATTTGATTTCAGCATGCACTCAGGCATCTGCTATCCTGAAAACTTCAGAAAAATACATACCCATTTTCAGAAAATAGTTTTACTGAGATGGGGGGGGGAGAGATGAATGCTCTTTTTCCTGTCTTTTCCACTATTTAAAATAAATTGTTCCTTTTATTTTTTTTTTTTGGTTGGTTGGTTCAGTTTTTAATTCAACATCTTACAAAAAAATATTAATCCATTGCAAAATTCTTCACTCACTTTTTGTACAGTTTCTTTAGCAATAGTTGAAAAACTGTTCACAAAGTAGTTAAATAATAAGAATCTATTTCAGATTGACAGCAGAAGACACAGTAGAACTCGATATCTGGTCATTGTTGTAGGTAGCTGTTTTGCGGGAAAATAAAGGGCAAGAAGGCCACAACTGAAGGAAAGGAAGCATTTACTGAGACAGGTAGCATTTAGAGAGGTTTGTTTCCCCTTGAAATGACATGTTTTGTATATGGGTTTTAAGGACTTCCTCGAAAAGTCCATAAAACAATATAGTTTAAATTATGGGTCATTATTGTTTAATTTTGCACATAGATAACCTAAATGTCTAAAGCATGTTTGCACTGGTTTTTGTTCAAGAAATTCTGATCAATGGCATTGATTCTGAGGACACAATATGCCAGTGAGAAACTATGATCTCCTTCTTAATGCACAGTTACAATGCACATTAAATAAATAAACCAGAACACAGTACCTTGCATAGCTTTATTGCCTCAATTAATCAAAGAGCTCAATGTCTCTAATTAACATTAGTGTACTGTTTGGTTTTAGGACAGGGTAATCATCTTGAGCTGACTCACACACTGCAGACAGGAGCTCAGACTTAGTGTTAATCCTACTTTAAAACTCTTACTTCTCTCCAAGAAGAGGGAAGTCATGCCAATCAGCCACAGGTTTAAATGCTCCACTTCAATTACAATTTCAAGAATATATATACACACACATTAAAAATAAAATGGAAAAGAATTGCAAAGACAATCTATTCATCAAAGACAGCATCCCTTATGTCCACATGTTAATATGCACAACTAAGATATGGGAGACTAGGGTTTTTTTGAGGTTAAAAAGATCTGTAAAACAGAATAATCTAATATAGTTGTCTTCCAGCAGTAGGTCAGAGTCAGGGGAGGGAAGGGGAGAGAAAAGGGTAGGGGAGGAGAGGAATAAAAATTATTTTCCTGAGGAAACAGCAGTAATACAGTAGTTTTTTTGTGGAAAACAGAACACAAGATCGCAAAAAATATTCTTGTCTGTGTGAAGCAAGAGGATAACAGAGAGAGAATTTTGTAAAGCTGTGATATAAAGTCATATAAACTCCAGGAGCAAACTCATCTCTCTGTAAAGGGAAATAAGTCTTAAAGTGTTATTCAAAACTGATGGTGCAATTTTGTTCATACTCATAACCACTTGTCCTTCATTTTGAGGTCTTGGTCAGAGAGCAGGATATCTAGATTTACTAAAACATTTCTTTTGCCTTTGTACTAAAAGATTTGGTTTCCAATCAAGATTATAATACTAGCAAATAGTCTGGTCAACATTTGTTGCATTGTGAGTGTCTGCTTTCAAAACACTATCTGGGTTTTTTTTTTTTTCAAACCATCAGCAAAAGGAAGATCTAGAAGTAAGCCTTATGGGAAATATTACTATTTTTGTTTGCAGTCTCTCTGCAGTTCATTTCTGAGACACATCCAAGTCATGAGAAAAGAAACAGCATCTCAGAGAAAGCAAGAATATGCAAAACTACAAAGACTTCTCTAGGGATGTCATTCCTCTGGTCTACTGGTTTATAGATTTATGTACAGCACTGTCACTCTCCTAACTGAATTGGTAGGTTTTCTTTTTATGCCTGAATACTGAACAGAGATAAAGAGTCAAGGCAATACACATCTTTATTCCTTCAAATATTCTCTCTTAAAAAGCACATTTGAGAAGGAGAGTTCACCAAATCCCCAGACATTGTTGTACTAAAGCAGACTCACCTGGGAATCCATCTATTTATCATACACCACTTTTGTCACATTTATTTAAAGTGACAAAATTACACACAGTATGGTACCACTGTGATTTGCATCATTATTTTTTTTTTAAATTCTGTTGCTGTTGCACTCTTCCAAAAGCTGGCATGAGGGAGCCTACTGACTTCTAAATTTTTGTTATTCCTCCATAGCTGTGATAGTAGCAATTCCCCATTCTACATAGTTTCCTGTTCATGAACAGCTTGTTACTCCTTCCTTTTTCCTCCCCACTGCCCCACATTTACTAGAGCTTCAGCAATCTTAATTATTGACTCAGCCACCAAAAGTATAAAGCCCTAGTGTGATAACTGAATTGTTCTTTCTGGAAAAGCTACATAAATGACACATGAGATAACAGGTTTGCTTGTAATGGTGCTTTATCTGCCTATTTATCTACTTCCAAAACTCCAGTTGTGATGCTTCTATACAGATATTGCTAAAACATTTGGTAAAATAAATGTCTCTCTGAAACATCACGTATTTTTCATGACCTCTCCTCTGTGTGGTCTGTTTCCCTCTCTATGTTCAGACACTTTTACCTCCATTCGAACAAATTTTATTAGTTGCTATCACACATGCTTATCTCAATAGCTACAATATTCATAGGAGACTGTACTGAAATGAACTGCAAATACATCAAGATTTATAAGTGCTAGTAGGATTTTTTCTCAATTCTTGTTAGACTGACTGGCAATTGTTAAGGTAAACAACTACGTTTTCTACATAGTTTCTGTTTCCTCCAGCTGAAGATCATGCATTCTGACTCAATTTCCTTATCTTAGAACTGTGTGATTGCTCTGAATAAAAGACAATTTTCCACATTTGTAACTTTTTTGCAACATATAATTAAACTATACTGTGAATTTCATTAGCATGAAATTAGCGTGAAATTAGTGTGTAATTGGCATGGAAAAGAGTCCTGAGCTCAGCAGCACAAGTGCATTCATTAAAGTTTGTGCTGATTTTGTCTGAGATAGGGTTAATTTTCTTCAGAATAGCTGGTGTGGGGCTGTGTTTGAGATTTGTGCTGAATACATCAATGTTTCAGTTACCACTGGGCAGTATTTACACACAATCAAGGCATTTTCAGCTCATAATGCCCCACCAATGAGGGGGCTGGGGTGGACATGGAGCTGGGAGAAGACATAGCTGGGTCAGCTTGCCCCAACCTGCCAAAGTGACGTTCCATCCCTTATGAAATCATGTGGCACATGTAAAGCTGAAGGAGAAGAAAGGAGAGGACATTCAGGGTGATAGTGTTTGTCTTCCCAAATCACCGTTACACATGATGAAACCCTGTTTTTTTGGGAATGGCTGAACACCTGCCTGACCATTGGAAGTGGTGAATGAATTCCTTGTTTTGCTTTGCTTGTATGCATGGCTTTTGCTTTGCCTATTAAATTGTCTTTGTCCCAGTGCATGGGGTTTCTCACTTTTACTCTTCTGATTCCCTCTCCCATCCCAACAATGAGTGACTGTGGGGTGCTTAGCTGCAATCTGTGGTTAAATCATGACAAAGTCCTACTAATTTATTGTTCCCTTTCTACAGTCCCTGGGCAAGTTGCACTGTTGCAAGTTATAGTACAATATGTTTTGACTTGAAAACAGGCCCCAATTTGAAGGCAATTTTAAAGGTGATATTCTAAGCCCTGTCTCATTGTACGCACACTACATTTTCTTTCTGGGAGACAATATAATCAGTTGTCAGCTTTTGGTGCATCTGATGCTTTATGATGTCAGAATATATATCCATAATGCATCTTTGCTTAACAGTGTCTTCAGTAATGCAGCAACACCTTGAGATTATTAGAAACTTTGGAAGACATTTACCAGGCAATTCACAGATTTCAACAGTTTAGTTAGTACCTACAAATATTGTCATTAGCTGGCTTTTGCCTTGGGAATCAGTCGATGACCTTTAGACTAAAAAGTGTAAGGCACACTAGTAAATGCAGCAAAAGGATATATATCATACATGTAAAAATTAGGCCAAGAGTGGCTAGAATCTGAAGCAGCCTCTACTGGTCCAGGTCCATAGCTGTAGTGGTCAGCATTTGCTGCTTCTTTAATAACCTGATGGCATGTTTCAGTGCATGTAATGGCAGTTTTGGCTTCGGGTTGATTCCCAACTGACATTCTCAGTACTCTATCTGCAGTGCTGATGCCCTGAAAACTGCAAGGTGCTTGTTTCCCTTATCTAGCCAAACCTGCAAAACCCTTCCCCAGTATCTTATACTGATAACTTTCGTACTTTTACCAAATAATATCGTGAGACCCTGAAGTCTGTTGAGCTCCAAATATACCATCAAAGGAACATGCCTAGCTTTTTAATCATTACCACACTCATTATTCAATGTGGTGAATAAGTCACACCCACACAGGAAAGATAACTTCGAATCCACTGAACTAGATGCTGTTCGCATGCTTCTCAAAACTTCAATTTATCTACTTCACAAAACTTCAAAGCTATCCCCATGTCTCAACTTAAGTTTTAATTTCTGTTAGTTTGTATTAATTACAGGGTTCTTTTAAAATCAGAATTGTTAAAATGTTTGTCTATATTAACAGCAGTTTATAGACATTTAAAAATATATACATGCTTCTAGTCAGACACTTCAATGTCTAAAATCACTTCCCAAAAGGTCCTACTTTCCCTATTGACTTTCACTAGCTTTATTTGTACATATATTTCCCCTTTAGTGATCTAAAGAATGCTTATGTGCTGCAACCAAGCAGTAATTTGGGGTTTAAAAGACAACTGGAGTTCCTTTCGTCTAATCACCTATTTATTTAGACAAAACAGGACTAACTTCATACCTAGACGAGGTTACTCACAGTCTTCTTTAGTCAGTTTTTGAATATATCCAAGGACAGAAAACTCACAGCCTCTCTGGGAAATAACAGAACTTGTCACACAAATTAGAAATTCAGTCTAAGAAATAAGTTTGACAAAAATATTGAGTGGTTATGCTCTATTTAATTTTCTCATTCAAAACCCTGTGATGACCCTGGACATATTTTCATAAAGAAATAAATAAAATTCTGCCATAGGGTAACAGAGGGAAGATTTGGAATGAGGAAGAAAGGTTTCCAAATCACTGAAAATAGTATTAAACTATATTAAAAGGTACTAAATACAGAACAACATACTCTCTGTCATAGCAGATAACCCAACACACACAGGTGAAATGGGGATTTGGAAAAGCATACATTAGCAAAATAAGGTATCATTTACTTATGCCCAGGTTACATTATAAAGCAAAACTGCTTTCAGTCATTCTTGAAAAGTGTGCGAAAGTATAAGACTGGAAAGAGAAAAGGACCATGAAACATGCAGTAAGGCCATCAAAAGCTACCAGAAATTTTTATAAGGCTGCACAATTATTTAGAACTATTTTTAAAGACTTTTAATGTAGTCATTTTATGTAAAGACCAATATATTACTTGCTTTCTTCCACATCTTGTGTTGGAGCAGAACATGTCAACAAAATCACACAACTTTTCACTCAGGCTCTCATCTGGAAATATTCATTAAGCCAGTAAATATTAAAGCAATAGCCACAGCTTTAGGGTCAAAAATGATACTTCTTTATGTACAAAAATGAGTGCAGGATAAAACCACCCAGCATTATACTTACCAATATAATTTGAAGTGTAGGGAGGAAAAGGTGAAGCTGCTTCCCACCTTAAACTATTTTATGCTTTTTGCATCAGAACCATGCACTAATGAACAGTGATTCTTATTATATTATAGTGTCAATAACAAATATTAGTTGATTCAGTAGCTGACAACATACAATTATATTTCTACCTATAAGTAACTTTTCTAAAAACTTCATTGTAAGCAGAGGTAAATGATTTCACCACTACAATCAAAAAAAAAAAAAAGCAATTTTCTCTTCTGATTTCCTGACAGTATTAGAGGAAACTATTTATAATGCAGTAATATAGTTCTGCAAAATTAGAAGGAGAAAAGAGCTGTTCCTGCTGAAGTTCGTACATTCAGTAAATTCTCTACTTGAAAATAGCAAGTGGCATAAATAAGATAACATATAAGGATAGAATGGCTTGCAAATTATTTTTGTAAATCTCTAAATATAACTGAATGGGTATGTGGTTTCATTCATCTGAGAAATTTACCTAATACCTTGTTTTCTAAATAGTCTGTAAAACGGATGTCAGACCATGGTGTCTAAAAAAATAAAAACCCAAAAGCAGTCGGTGCCTAGCACAAAGGAGTACCAATTTGAACAGTATTGTTTATTTAGTTTGTCTAGAGTCATTTGCAGAGGAAACTCATCTTTATGATACATTCATAACATGTATTTTTTATAAACAGGCTCTTTTATAAACCCTCTGCTGTGGGGTGCTAACTGGTCTGTTGTGTCTGTGATGTGCTGCCATGAAAGCAAAAAAAAAATGTGCTGTATTTTTTAACTATGAGTATCTTACAAAATAATTAACAGGGAAATATTACCTATAAAACTTGGTTAGAAAACTTAATTATTATTTCTGTTACATGAACTACATAGACACCTTACACAAGATAGTAAACTGGGATATTAACGTTTTCAATTCCCTCTGTCTTACCTGATTTCTAAATTTTGTTCTTCTCAGCCTCCTGAAAAAGCCACTGACCATTTTCAGCTACAAAAACATCTACAAAGGATACTAGAAATAGTGTACATGCATTTTAATATCTGTAGATGAAGGAGAATACTTCAAAATTATATTACTGGTTAAGAATTAATAAAGCTATTCCACATTCAGAGGACAATGCTGCATTACTTATTGGCTGAGTTAGACATCTTGCTGCATGTTTATTTTATTAAAAAGTTAAAAGCATAGAAAATATGTAGTCCCAGGGAATTCACTTTTAAGAACCTGAAATTACAGTGACAAAGAAAAATGAAATATATTTGAAATAATTTGAATTAGGGAAGAAAAATGTGATTGATTTATTAGAAGAGAATATAGCATGCAGAAACCTTGGCAATGAAAGTGTTTATGGACCTATGATGTACACATGAGGAATACTTCTATTATGTAGATTAAGGTTTTATTGGGATTTAGAATAGGCTGGTGTTACTTGGCTTGACTCTTACAACAATATAGAACTAGAATCAGTTCTGTGGTGTTTGTAACGTTCAAACTATTTTTATTTTATTGTTCTCTTTAAAGGAAGAAAAGTCTTTTAGAAAGGAAAAAGTGTATATTATTTATAATCTACTAGAGTAGATTGTGTCAGAAAATACATTTGAATTATGAACTATGGAACAGTTTAGACAGAATTGAGAAATAAACAGAAATTTTCTTTTTGGCCAGTAATTATATTAATAAAGGTTACATGCTACAAAAACCAACAAACAACAACAACAAAAGCCCCAACCCCCCCAAAAAAAACCCCAACCAAACAAACAAAAAAAAAAACCAACCAAACCCTTTCAGGTAGCCATGTGGAATAAAAGGTACAGTATTTATTATTTGAACCAAAGAGTGTTATATTTATCACTGTGTAATATGTGCCAGCAACCCCTTCCCCAGCATTTCTGAATATCTTAGGCAGAAAAAAATAACTTCTGCTCTAAATGACCAGGACAGACAACAGATATTATTCAATTTCCTGGGTACTCAGCTTTTCTGACAAGGCTTGGATTACTAAGAAAAATTGGTCAGAACTTCCCTGACAAAATAGCACAACAGGACATCTACTACAGAACACGTGTTCATGAGGTCTAAAAGCAGAAACATTTTAAGAAGTCTGTCCCATTTCCTTCAAGTATGCCATCCAGGCTCAAAATGTTCCAAGGCAGGAGAACCTATCACAGTCCAGCACAGGAAGAGAGAGCTTCAGAGCAGAAAACTCTCACAGACTTCAACATCTGAAGCTCTCTCTCTCCTTGATGGTGACTTGTCCACATAACTTTGGCAGTAGCATCTTCCCACTCTACAAAGGCAGAAGAAAAGGAATATCAAACCTTGAAAAATTCAGTGATGGATTTAAAGTTATAAGTGGCATTATTCAGTTGGTTAGTCAAATTTCTATTACTCATTCTGGAAGATTCCAACAAGTGCTAACTGTATGCTGAAGTGTATCTGAAATATAGCTAAACTAGAAAACATATCCATTGACTCTGACAGCCTTTTCCAGAACTCCAAAATGTTACTGTGCTGGTTTAAAGTTAAACTGCTGGGAGAAATGAACCCAACTCAAAAAGAGATTACAAGTCAGAGTTACAATTGACTAAAAAGATTACAATAAATACAATGATACAGAGAAATATTGCTTTTAAGCCACAAAGAACAGATATATAACGCACCATCCTGGGGCACAAACATAATGGTATTCATTAGCCCCTGTGCTGAGTGGCCCTGGGGGAAAG
>JAWWMO010000083.1:93452843-93487826 GCA_035047845.1 Dendrocincla fuliginosa | reverse complement strand
CACACAATGGGTGATTAACTCTGTGAGTCATGGGGTATTGTTGAACTGTTGATGGCCCATTAGCAGCCACACCCCCTAAGGCTGGGGGTGAAGGTGCTAACGACTTCCTGGGCAGTTGCTGCAAATGGTCCATTGTTCTCGGGAAATGAATAAAGGGGGTAGAATACATAGCTTTGATCACCCTGACACAGTGATAACTGGCCCCACCTGCTGAACTAGGACAACTGCCTATTGTACTAGACATAGTTCACCAAGACATAAAAGTTGAAATTTTACATGCCATCTTTACCCCATGGTTCTTGCAAGCTAACTAAGAAGTAAAATTGAAATGGGATTGCTCCTGTGAAATACTGTAAGATCACTGGAAGAAAATGTGTGCACAGTATGTAAATTACCATTGATCTTTTCCCTCCCACTGCTTTTATAAAAGGGTTTCAGGAGTAGATACATTCTAGCAAAGCATTACAACAAAGAACACTGGATCAGACAGATTCAGAACATAGTTTGCCCTTATAACAGTGTAGCTTCCTCAATATAACTTTTTACACCATTGTCTTTTTCAGCTTTCACTTACTTGTTTGCTCGGGATTTTTAATTAACTCTCTGCAACTTTTCACTAACATGAAAGTTGCAGCAGGTCTTCCATGCAGTTTCAGTACAAGTAATTTTTGTTACGGTTTATTTTGTTTGGTTTTAGTGGGGTTTTGTGGGGGAGGGTTTTATTTTTCCTTTGGTCAGGGGTTTATTTGTTTGTTTGCTGGGGGTCTTGTTTCAGTTTTCTTTTGTTAGTTTACATTTTTTTCTGTTGATGGGCTTTTTAATTTGTTTAGGGGTTTTGGGGGTTGTGAGGTTTTTCTGTTTGAGGGGAAGAGTGTTATATGACAGTGATTTGCTTTGTTTTTCAAATGTAAAACTGTCCTCTGAAGCTTCAGGCCCAAACAGAAACTTATGAAGATTACTGACCTTTTGCATCATTTTCTCAAGCACCAACAGTGTTAAGACACCAGCTTGCTGTGAGCTTTAACAAGCCAAGAACTAGCAGCAACCTCAGGCTCTGATGTAGCAGATATCTTACATAAGAGTATTTGCCTCTGCCTTATCAAAACTCTGGACTTTTGCTAACATTTTACACAACAGAATAGGTTTCGGGGGGTGGGGAGGGGGTGGGGTAGGGGAAGCTATATCTCCTATTTATTTATTTATTTATTTATTTTAAGGAGAGAATAAACTCTCCCACATGGTATCTAGGTTAGCAACATTAATATAAAAACACAGTGCTTCTGCACATCCCTGGAGTTATCTGTACTGGCCCAGTATAATTTCCATGATGATTTGTGCTTAGAGTTCCCACAGCTGCCAGCTGTCCCTTGAGACCTTCACAGAAAAAGGGGAGTAAAGAGGTGATGGCTTGCTTTGGCCTAGTTTTGAAAAGACAGTATGCGATTCTTTCCACGTGATGCTCACAGTTATTAGGTCTGCACTGAACCTTACACACAGCATGAGGAAACAACATACTAGACACCAATCACAGCCTGAAAACAAGTTATCTTTGTCAATCCAGAAATACTAACATCAAAGTATTCCAGAGTTTGGAGAGCTGACAAGTTGGAACACTGCCCAGAGCTGAAACAGATCTTTGTGCAAGTTGGCAATAGTAATCTGGGGTCTTTTATGCCAGTGCCCAAAGATCTAGGTTCTCATCAGATATAATCCAACACCTCTTCTGAAACTGCAGAATAGATAGACCGAGAGCTGTCTGAAATAGCTATAATTCCTACAAATCATTAAGAGCAACAGTTGAACAGTAGATTGATACCAGTTTTGTTACCAGAATTAATGGTATCTAGAGTCACAAATGGTTGAATTTGGAAGAGACTTTTTAAATTTGTCTAGTCTTATCCTCATCCTACAATTTACACTAAAACTAGCTGCTTAGACCTTGTCCCATCTGGTTTTGACAGTCTTCAAGTGTGTACATTTTGTAACCTTTCTGGAAAACTCGTTCCAGTGTTTGACCATCCGCTCTTTTCAGGCTGAATAATCCTGGCTCTCAGCCTCTCATCCTGTGTCTGATGGTCCAAGCATCATATCTATGGTCCTTTATTGGACCAAATCCAGTATGTTCCTGCTTCTTATGCTACAAAGTACAGTACTCAATATCACACTGCAGATGTGGTCTCCCCAGTCTAAGCAGAGGGGAAGGATCACCTCCCACAGCCTACTGAAAATGTTTTTCCAAATACACCTTAAGATGCTCTTGGCCTCTTTTGCTACAAAGGCACATTGCTGTCTCACTGTCAATCTATTTTTCACCATGATGCCTAGGTCTTTTTCCATAAAACTGCTTTCCAGGCACTTGGCCACCAGCTTGTTTTGGTACATTGGGAGTTCCTCCTCCAGTGCGGGACTTCACATTCCTTTTGGATGAATTTCATGAGTTTCCCATTTTCAATGCCTCCAACTTGTTGAAGTCCCTCTGAATAGCAGCATAACAATCTGGTCTATCAATAAGTTTCTTCTGGAAAAGTTACCTGACAATCATAAAGAGCAAAGTGGAAGACATGGGCAATGAGATAAAGAAGGCAGTGTAAAATTTCAGAACCGACTTTTTTTTTTCTTTTAATGTATTAAGACTTTCACTGAATAGAAATTTGTAATTGGAAATATCACCCACCTTCTTTAACTTGTAGCAAAAGGACTTTCAAAACATTTGCAGTACAGCACAGCAAAACTAGCAAACTTAATGAAGTTATCAGTGGTTCTGTGCAAGTTTAGAGAAGACCTGAGTAGTGGGTTTTGGGTATTTTTGCCTGTGATCCACAGCAAACCCATGATTGAACAGTGGCACCCACACACTTTAAGCAATTTCAGTCAAGTAGCTAGTCACAAAAGATCTGAAGTATGCATCTTTCCAAAGTCCATCTGATAGAACAATGTTCTTAATTAAGTACTAAAATAGCTGCAAACACATCAGGTGATTGTAGTGTGACACTGGCTTTGCATTTCTAACCATTATTTTCCTCCCCAACCCAAAAATGTAGCTTGCTGCCTTTCCAGAGAATCAGAAATTTACTTCTTCAGCTAAATTAATGGCCATGAATTCACTAATCATCAGAGGGAATTCTCATTCAACAGCATTCCACACATAGATAAATTCTGATTGTACAAACTACTAAAAACAATTACCCTGTTTGATTCCAAAACAATAGCATGATTGCTGCTAATCATTCCATTGTCTGAAACATCATTCGGTAACAATCAAGGGAAAAGACAAGAGAAGAAAAATTGTGGAAGGAACAATGACATTTATTAAGCATATACCGCTCACCAACAAGAAACTCTTTTTTTGATAATATAAACATTTTACTCTATGTAATCACACAAGACTGATACAGAACAACACATGTTATTGTCAAATAATGCCTGAGTAGTCTGAGAATATGTCATGCTTCTAAAATATGTTTCTCTTAAAAATAAAAATAAATAAGAACATAATGAGGAATGGTGTTACTAATTTAATGGAAGTAACATTTCTATGTTGCTTGTTTAGCTGTCAACAGAAAACATTTTTTTGTGGGGAAAAAAAGACACCAAAAAATTTTTTTAATTTAGGTCCAATCAAATTGAAGAATTCTTATTGCATTAAAAAAAAGTTTTCTACTATGAAATGAAATATTTAGGGTTTTTTTCTTATTAAATGCTCCATTGGGCCTGAAATGCTTCAGTATTTAATGTAGTAAACCTTACAGGGTGGGAGAGAAATCTTACCAAAACAATAAAGAGAAAGAAAGAGATCAGGTTAGGTAAGAATTCAGTAGTGACATTCAAATGTGACAAACAAGCCTGAAGCAAACAATTAAAAAAGCTTTGGATTCCAACTTCCCACCTGGTGATTGTTTCCCTTGTTCATCATATTTCTCAAGAATTTCACGTCTGCTGTTGATTTTATCAGCAACATATTAGATTAGGAAAGACCCACTTTTAGCATATCATTCATTCCTCAAATAAAAGAAAGCTGAAAGATCTGTATTAAAGTAATCAAATTCTTATACAGAGTGCAAAATAATTTAGTTAAAGCCTGAAATCAGAAGTTTGCTTAATTCTAATGGAAATCTTCGATGATAATCCTGCTTATATCCCCAACATCTTTTTTTTAAATACAAGTCTTGCATGAACAATTAATTCTGCTTTCAACCTGTCCTCTTAAGTATACAAGAATTTGATTTTTCTAAGATTTAGCTACATACTGATTAAAAAAAAAAATAAAAAATCCTTAATTATGTGGTTCATAGATTTTTTTTTTTTTAAATTGAGCACAGAGAGACAAATACATCAAAGTGTGCTACTTACTGAAGGCGGTAGCTTCAAAATGCAGCAAGTAATAGCTGCCAGATAGCATGCAAAAGAAGGAGAGGCTCATAACACACTTCAGCAAACACTGGTTATGGGAGTGGGGCTATATATGATTTTGCCAAGACATAAACCCAGAGACATATTTACTCATTCTGCATGTTTGAATATCATAAATGAACCCAAAAACATTACAAACACTCTCCAAAATAACCAAAAGATTTCAGGGAGATTTTTCTTTCTTGTGTCTAACAGGATATCTGACAAGTTTCAAATCATTAGGTGAAAGTAAAGTTGTGTACCATAAAAACACCTGCACAATATTGATTATTATTTTACAGTTTGTTTGGCATCTAAAAAAAAAAATAACCACAAACCATCAACAACAACAAAAATAAAGACAACAAATAACACAAAATCACACCCCAAAAATCCCACAGCATTTGCTAGAATCTTAATAAATGAGAAAATCAGTATCAAACTCGCCTTGAATCTTGCAGAATAAAAACTATATGATCTGGCCTTTTACATGTAGTTCAGTGCTAATAATGTGCTAAGGCCAGGTTCCTCTTGATATTCTTTATTTTTGAAAGTACTTTCTTAATTAGCTCCAATAAACTCAAACATGGTGTCTTACAATACATCTTATACTCATGTTGAACTGCTTGGAATATCAGATTCTACATTTTATTTTATTCTACCCTGGCACTGACTCTTAAAAACATATATTTCTGTGTGCATGCATGCCTGCTGCCAGCAACTGCAAAATCCATGTGTCTCATTAGCTATTTATTGTGACAGTCAGATTCTTTCAATCTACCTTTCTTTATACCTTTCTTATTTCCTCCCTTTCCCAAATTGAATCAAGTTCTTAGGTAATTTTGAAGAGTGTTTGTGTATCAGGGTATAATGAGGGGAGGAAGTTATCATCACTGACTGAAGTATCTTAGCATTCAGTATTTTCAACCTCACAAGTCTTTATTTGATATTAATACCCTAAGATTTTATTGAGATATTGAGAACGTAAATGAGAAAGCTTTAGATAGCTGGCTTTCTATAGTCATTTAGTGAGATGTACTATGTACCTTACTTTATAACTGACCAGAGAGCTTAGATTTGCTCTCTCATGCTTTACATAATGATATTACTATTAAAGTTTAAGTGGTAACTTTTTACATTTGAGGGCACCCACTGGGTTAGCTATAATTTTAAGTTCACTAGCATCCTATTCTCACCTTTTTCCTGAACTATAGCATTAACTTCAGAAAGTAATTTAGACTTATTTAGCCTCAGTTCACTGCAAAATTACATTACTAATGCCAACTTCTTGTGACCATTCTAAGATTACACAGTTCATATGCAACACAGGAAGACCTCATAATGAATGTCATTATAAAAATGTAAAGTATTATTCAGATATTCCCTTGAATCGTCAGTGAAGAAAAATTTTCTTAAATACCCATTAGTATTCACCAGGTAATAATCTTGATTACACCTAAATTCAATCATAACTGCATAGTAATATTGCCCTGTAAATAGCTGAGCTTTTTCCAAGTTCTGTCTAAAAGAAAGAGGTTCCTAACATGACCAGGAACATAAATAAAGGGGGAAAAGACATAAATAAAAAAGAGACTTGTTTATTTGGGATAACAAAATTTTCAAACCTCTTTTTCCTCCAAAAAGTTTCAGGAAGACTAGGAAACACTTTTTTCATATATTTAAATTCAGTTTAAAAATAAAAGCATGCACCAAATTAGAAGTGTACAACTAAGTTAAGGGCCAGCACACGTGTGATTTTCCACTGGCAAAGTTCATTAGAAGTTCCTTTCACATGCAGGATGTCAGAAACTGCAAAAATAAAGACATGGTTTGAAATAAGTAGAAACAATTTAGTAGAAGCACAAGTTACTCCTTTGAGATTGCCTAAGAGGAAAGGCCATCTCTCAAACACTAAAGTTTTAATTTGTGGTTTTGATGTAATCTATTACTTTTTTCTCTAATTTACAATAACCATAAGTCAAAGTCTGGTACCTCCTTTTATTTTCAAGTGAAGAATAGCATACAATGATTGAAACTCACAGTTTGATGACAGTACAAAGATGACACCTTTCATCTTTGAAGTTTTTGCATTGTCACAAAGCTATACTGAGAAAGTAGAAAGGGGCCAAAAAAAAAAAAAAGACAAAAGGCAAAATAAAAACAGAAGAAAAACATCAAAAAAAGCAAGGGATGATGAAAATTGATTGGTTGAGTAATAACAGAAGGAGGAAGGAAAGTTCAAGGCAATAGAGTTAAGAAGATAGAAAAGATACACCTGTGAACCTTGTGGGAACCTGTCAGTCAGAGAGCAGAAATGTTTATTATACTGGCAACCAAAGATTATGATTACATAATAGCAAGTGTTCAAGCAGGACCTTCAGCACAATGAAACCCAGGGAGATGCTCTGTTTAAAACAATCTGTAACAGTTAAAGGCTTAAGAAAGTCTGCAAACATGAACAGCTTAGATTTATGAATAAAGTATATAAAAGTTCATTTCAATTAATATATTACAATTAAATATATCACTGCTTAATATTTGAGCTACGTTTTGAAAATAGATATCTTGTTCTTTAGAATTCCAGAGTTTTTTAAAATATCCTGGTGAGTTTACAGTGGAGTTTACTTTTTAAGGGTTGGGATGATAAAACACATTAGTTTTAAAAAGTGAAATGTATAAATAAAACAGATTGGTCATCCACTGCATCCAGAAAATAAAATAGTTCCCTTTAATGTCTAGAAGAAAGTCTTCAAAGACCAGTATTTCAATACTTTGAATACTGACACAGTTGCCATTTGAGCAAGGCAATACTGGAAGTAAGATTGACTTGTGCAACTGACTCAGCATCTTCTAACTAATATAGGGTAAACAAGACAGAAGGGAATAAACCATTTGCACATCAAATTCCCCCACCTGTACAAAGCATGCTTTGTACAGAAAGAAAAAATCTTCTACTCAATAAAGACGTCCATCTAAATGATTGTCTTAATAAGCAGTGGTGAGTGAAGCTTTTGACAGGGACATCAAGTGGAAAAGACAATAGTATGTCTCAAAGAGAAACAGCCCAGTTGGGATATGTTTTACCTTATATTGGGAACAGTTTTAGTTACTCAGTACATCTAAACCACCTGTATAAGGAATAGTTGATAGCATATAAATGGAGATAGACTAGAAAGATTGGTAAAAATAAGAACTAGAACATCTATAGCATTTTGATCATTTTTGAAAAGATGACAGTGAAGTTGCTTTTGATCAAACTGTAAATGTATGTTCCCCTAGAGCTTCCTGGAGAATGCAAAAGAAACTGCTTATGATCCAATCCATTACACGGTGTTCATAAATATCTATTGAAAAATTAAAATGTTAAATGTTAAAAAATATTCATCAGCAGAAGGTTAATACCTTCCTTCATCAATATTTCTCAATTTAATTGTAAACTAAAAGCCTTATTAGGCATACTCAGCAGTACACTGATAATACCGCCTAAATGTTCAACAGATGTCCCTAACTGGAAACATAAAATTTTAATAGTCACTTTCTTCAGTACTTAAAGACTATATTGTTATCAACATATTTTTCATAAAGGAAGTCATGCACTTCTGTCAGTTATATTTATTACACTAAGGAACACTTTATTACAATAATGCAGATGTCTTCATTCCATAAACCCCAAAGGTACTTAAAGCTAGGATTTTATTACTTGTGCCTGGGGCTAAACAAAGCTATAAACCTGCTACATTCTAATTCAAATACTGCTGATAGGGTTTGCATTTTGTGCCATAAATTAGAAACCAATGTAATCAAATACGTGCAGAAATTGTAGTCATGGAAACAGCCTTTTTGATTCACAAAATTTTAAGATAAATTGGAAAAAAATATGATTTATGAACAATTATTTTTACCCTGGACTAACGTATTTTCCCCTCTAAAAGTATATATGTTAATATTATTCCAGCAGTATATGATATTAAATACCCTTGGATATGAAGTGCCACTCAGAACTGCTTACACTATTTACATTTATAACACCTGTTCTCTTCTGACAATGTGCACCATGAGTTGCATCAGCTCCATGTTTTGAACAGACTAATACTGACTGAGAGTCTCAGGCAGTAGTGATATATACAGAGATTAAATGCATCACAATTGTTGTCTATTGTGGTATTGTTTTGTTGAAAATGAGAACACACATAACACTTGGAAAACCTCTCTAATGAAAAAGTACCACAAGAACAAGAAGCTCTCCAGGAGATTATGATACTTGAAGCTATAAACATTTTGAAGTCATAAACAAAGGAATTCCCAGAGTATTACATTAAAGTACACAGGTTTTTATATCTAACAAGATTTTATATTTTTCTTCAGAGCCCAGTTTAAAACGGGCAGTATTTGATAGCACTCATAAGTGAAAAAAATATAGCATGCTTTACTAACATTGTATTTCCATAACTATTTTAACAGAGAGTTTTAAGTAATTTGAACATACTTTTGAAAAATCTTATTATTTAATATTTATCTTATTAAAGCACCAGGGGCTCACAACTATGATGGGCTTTTCTGCATATTCCACAGACATATTAGATGACACATCATGTTTGGGGTTTTATATTATATATAGAGTACTTGACTGGAGTTACATAGTGTTATGTTGACTTTTCCACACTTTTAGTAGAGATACCCGTTGTTCTTCATGTAAGTTATCAGGATGCCCAGACTACTTGTTAAACTGTCCTTATCATGTTTACAGTTTCCAAAAGAATAGAAACAAGAGGATGTGGCAATGTTGGTGGGGAGGACCTCTCTGACCTGTTTTCTGTTACCTGAAGTGAGTAGGAATGGACAAAAGAAAGAACGTAGAGGACAAGTCTACTCAGAATCTTTTATGAAACCAAGTTTTAATGTAAAAAAAGGCAAATCAGATATCAAGAGGGGGCATAAATCAATGCTTATTCCTGAATGCAAAAGTAGGTACTTTTGAGTAAAGGTTCAGGCTTCCAAGTGCTCTCAGAACAAACACACACAAGTTTCTAGCACCTAGTTTTTTTCCAAATCAGGAACTATCCCTTATTTATGTGTTCCAACTTGTGTTCCTGGAACTCTAAAATTTAGACTACAAAAGAATCAACAGTTATTTTTAAGAGAGCAAATAAACAAAGATAATCTATATCCAAACACTAGACAACTCATCAAAAGGGAATTTGAGTTAAATTCAGCATATTATGGGAAAAAAACCCCATAGAACAGAGTATGTGCCACCTGTCAGCTAAAAGTTGCACCAAGTTTCTAAAGAATATGTGCAGCAATTTATGCACACACACATGCTTAAAGTTACAGAACAAAAGATGGCAAGTCCCAAGAACTACATGCATGCGTATGAGCAAAACTTACTTTCTCCAGCTCTCCAAAGTAGGTTCAATGAGTTCATACAGCATAACAGGTTCAGAGTAAACAACAATGTGGTTGTCTTTAAAGCATATAAAAAGGCATAGCATTTTGAATTCAGAATAGATGCTCTTAATTAAGAAATTTGATGCAGAGGAGTCACAATACATAGCTAAACGTTCCTGTTAAGTAAACACTTCCCTCACCACAAAATTGCACTATGCCCTCACTACTCCTCCTCAAGCATTTCTAGTACACCATGGTAAGAAGACAACACTGAAGTAATGCTTTCTGAATTTCTACAGTGGCCTACACTAATCAGTGCAATAGAGAAGGACACACAAGACATCCTTAACATCCTTCTTCATTGCCCCTGCACCAAGATTTGGATGCAAAAATCACATGTGGCTGCAAAAAGCACCATTCTGGCAAAACAAAGGAGAAAAAGAAGAAAAAAAAGAAATTAGGGGTAATTGTGTTACTGAAAAAAAAGTTTGGTTTTTTTTTAAGGAGTCTGTGCAACAGTGGGGGAAGATGCTGGAAAATTCTTTTAAATTTAGTACAATAGTTTTTGATCCCTACATCTGTGACTAATAGTCTTGTGCAAGCTAATGCTTCCTTGTTTACTTATATCAGTGATTAATATGCACTAGCAGATATCTTAGTTTTGAGAACAAGAATTGTGTGTTAGAATGAAGAACAATAAGAGAAGTACACTATGACCTGACCACATATATAATATACTCTGAAGGAGAAAAGATTCATCAGAAGACATGGAATCATATTCAAATAAGTCCATGGAAATAATTAGCATGTATTCAGGAAATGTAATGAATATGCCATAAAAAGTGATGAATATGTATTAGTTTCAGGAGTTTAACCTGGTCAGTTTGGTTGCTGGGTGCACAAACTTTGTGGAGTTATCCCCTTGTACCCAGCAGGCTGTCACTAAAGTAATGTCGGCTTTCTAAATTTACAAGATGGCTGGAGCATATATTTCCTAGTTTTCAGTCACAATGGAATAATAATTGCATGCATTTACAGCTATGATGTCTCCTATGACAGATGTATAAGCTTGTCTTCCTTTCTTATGGTTTCCGTCTTAGAGAAGAGTCACACCTTACTTTCCACCCTTCTTAGCTGAATGATAACATCTACTCAGCCCGAGCTCCTCCTCTTAAAACATCGAGGATGTGTTAAAACATAAGAGGAAAAACATTCCACAGCACACTCTTGAGTCCTGATCCCTGCTATCAGCCAGGTCATATACTTCTCTGAAGCACAAGTCTTCTCTAGCTCATACTCCCTGGGTTTTTTTCTGAGGGTAGCCAGAGCACAGAGTAGCCTGGTTTTTATTTCTGTATGAAGCTGGAAATCAGCTAATGCTACTAACCCCAGAGCTAGGGGTTCAGTCACCAATCCCACAGATCAGATAATAAATAAAGAAATAAAAACCCCAGCTTAACCTTAATTTCTAAATTCACCTTCAGGCATACAATAAATGCTGAGTGAAGAATGCTACACAGCAGCATGTTGGGGGTCCTCTAAAAACTTACTATAGGACAGGAAGGAAAGATCAATCTTTACGTGTTCTACTCCTCTCTTGGCAAGGCTCAGCAGCCAATAAATTTTCCTAGATTTTGATCCTATGGTTTCTTATGTTATTAATGGTGACAAGATTTTGAGTAGACCCTTTTGATTACTCTACCACTATTATTCTTCACTTACTATGAATTTCTGTCATATGTCCCTGTTTCTCACGACCATCAGTACTCTATGTGAGGACACAAGGGCTTGTCTTCAGAACTGGAGGTAGTTAGGCAGTGTCTTAGATTCCTATTTTATTTTTCTTAGCTAGAAGTGCACCCAGGTCCATATGTTTTTTTCTAGTATGTGCCTTATTTTGTCCCACAATTATACCTAGGTTAAAAAGTACTTTTATGTAATATGCCATCATAAGTAACAATGATTATATATGCAGTTCTAAACATAATATAGATAGGCTAAGTCATAATTCAGAAAGATAAGCTTATGTCTTTAAGAAAAAAAAAAACAATTTCCAGAATTAACACTAGCTTACTAACATTTGAAAACAGTTCCAATTATTCCAAGCATTTTGAAAACACTAGAAATGTTGTTTTGTTTAAAACAAAAACAAACAAACAAACAAAAAAAAACCAGAAAACAACAAACACAAAACCTTAGAAGAATGACTTGTCCATTTCTCTCTTTTAAAAAATAATTTTTTGTTAACTACAAACACTTCAAAACCATTTGGAAAAAAATGAAGCAGGCAGAACACAGTAAATTGCCTTTCTAAGACTACAATCATTACAAGTACTTGTACAGGAAACCATCATTACAAATATCATAATTCTTACCTTCCCCTGCTTCTAACTGCAACATGCAAAACAATTTGGTAGAAAAAAACTACACAATAATAACATTCTCCTAACACTTTCTAGTCTATTCAATTTTTGGCTTTTTTTTTTTTTTTAAATATCATTCTTTTGTTCTACTGACTCTCAAGGAGTCATTTATTTAGACTTACAACCTTTTGTCTGACTTGTTCATTGGTCTTTCCCCCCAGCTTCAATATTTAACTATTCACAGCTACAATCTAGCTAGCTGAGTACAATATTAACTCATTACTGGCCAGTAGTTCACAAATGCATACTATCATCTTTGCTAGTGTGCTGGTGCATTTAGGAACAAATACTGGTATCTTAGTAACAAAAACAGGTATTATGTATTCCTATGACTGTGTTGCTCATGACTTTCAGATTTGAGAACTGTGTTTCCTACAGTTTAATGATCAAGTGAAAAAAAAATGTAGATGCTGACAGCATTTTTTTATTTGACCTTTTTGATTTGACATATTTTGATGATCTACTGAACTGCAGCTAACAAGCAGGAAAAAAATGCTACAACCAAATTCAACAATGTAGTCAAATGGAACAAAAATAGAAACGGGTGCATATTTGCAGATATTTTTTAAAATCATATTTATACTGCTTATAAATATTATACCTTAATAGGTGTAAAGTAACATGTTCTTTGTTGCCCTAAGAAATGCACTATCCCTATGTGTGCTATCTTCTAGCTGTCCTTAGGTTTTTCTGTTTAGAAAGGACTACATGTTTCACAGCTGACACAAGTTTGCACTAGCATCCTGGCATGGAATAAGGAACACTAATCTCATCACAGAAGTTCAAATTGGCATATCAAAAGTTACCTCTTCTTATATGAAATAACGTGCCCCATATTTTTAATATTCAGTTTCAATGCTGTGTAACTCATGCAGGCTCTGTAGAGAGATGATGTACATTTGAAGTAATGTTCAGATTTGGATATTTAAGAGCCAAAAAAGCGGTATCTGTGCCTTTATATCTGTATTATGACTTTTAGTTTGGTTCAAAGGCCTGCAAAACTGGAGAATCTATAATCACCCTAATACACAGAAAAACTTCTGAGAACCCTTATGCTAATATTGAAGAACATTCTTTCTAATATATTTTCTGCAGTATACCACAACTTTACAATACACAGTGTTTAAGATTTAATGAAGTCAAGCAATCAGAAAGGACAATGTCCTCTCTCACTGTATTGACTATCAGGTTTGGAATTTTCAAGGGTCTTACCCTTTTTTCTTGTAAGAGTTTTTTCTATGGTCTTTCTGTGACAGTGCATGGTCCAAATTTTGCCTTCCATAACTCAGAAAGGAATGAACCACATTTCTCTTTTGGGATAGGTTTTCAGGCAGAGTTGAATACCCAGATACAAGCAAGAACAAAGTAAATAACAAAGCAAAACTAGTTCTCTGAATAGACCATGTTCCACAGACCTTTCTCCTTATATCTGTCTATTCCAAAATGTCCTCCAAGACACAACAAAGGAAACTGTTTCTCTCCTGAAATTTACCTCTAAAGAGGCTCTGTAGAACTTAAAGAATTCACACCAGCTCACTGCTACAAATGGGCAAGGGTGATTTACTGTCAGCCTTCTGCCCCATGAGGCACAATCCTTCCTGCTTCAGTTTGCTGCATGCAATTATCAGTATGTGTTATCTCAGCCAGATTCTAAACAATGCAAATATTTAATTTCATCAAATCTAAGGAGGCCTATTATGTGCTACACTTCAGGTCTTTTGATATTACTGAATTACATCAATAACATTCACCAGTTTGATCCTGTTATCAAATGATATCACCCTTAAAACAGAAAACCAATCTGTGTGCTTTCTTCACTTTGCCATTGTAAAGAAGATGCATTCTTTTTCACTGTTTATTACTACTTTAAAATGTTATCAGAACATCAATATGTCTCTTACCAGTATTCCACATAGGAGTTAACTACAGAAACCACTTCCACAATTACCATCAGTCAGTGTGTCAGGCATGAGAATTAGGTTTCATGAGACAGATTAAATTTTCATCAAGGCATACTCAATTTTATGCTCTGTTGTGGTTTGTTTTCTTTTTGTTGTTGTTGTTTTGGTTTGGGTTTTTTTTTTTTTCCTAAAAAGCTGTTTAGCAGCAAAAAATAAAAATAATTAAAAAACAAACAAAAAACTCCTCCATGACTATTGTAGATACTACTTTCAAATGGACCATTCCACACAGATGTAGTTCATTCATTTAAGACGTTTTAACAATGAAAATATGGAGCTTAAGCATTCTTGAGTTATATAGGCTTCAACAACCTGAAGAGCTACTGGCTCCACATTACTTGTATGACATTACTGTAGAAAATTTCAGAGTAAAATAGTTTTAGCTGAGAGTTCAGCTCCTAGTCTACCCCCCAGTCACCCCCAAGCAGCTCAACAAGCAATATCATTCTGTGATACAGTTATAGTTTTAAAATAATGCAGTTCCTTTAGGCAAGGAATGTATCAGAGATTTTGGTAAAAGTGGTTTTGGCATTTGATTTATAAAGCTACACTGGTTAGCTTGAGACTAGTTGAGAGCAAAAACATCATAAGAGAATAAAATATTGCCCTTTTGAATTTATGAAACTAAACACCAGTAAGGAAGGATCTTAGACTTTTCATTATTGTTACTTAGGAATATAACTGAGATCAAAATAGACACAAGTACCTGTGGGGTTGTTAATTCAATGAACTACATCATTCTTTTGACACATTCTCTTAATAGGAAGATAGGGCAGAAATAAAGTTTAAAAGAGAAGTTAATACCAAAGAAGACAGGGCCATATGAAAAAGAAAAAAAAATGTCTTTGAAATACTTCTCAATTTCTTCAAGCCCATGCTCAGTTCAAAGAGGTCTCTTTTAGCTCCCTTTTGCCAGTGCTCCAGTCAGTAAAGGGGAAGAAAAAAAAAAAAAAAAAAGAGAGAGAGAATAAAACTGTATTTGAAGACTGTCTATGCAAAATGTGCCTACTTAGGAAAAGACACTTTATTTTTTTTTCCCAGCTGCTTGAAAATCCATGGGATTGTTCTGCCCCTAAACTGATGTTGACAAAATCAGCATTAAAGTGCACAGGCTCATTCTCTCTGGAGTCAGGAGTTCCTTGAAAATGGAGTTAGGTAGAATCACTCTGGCCTATGGCTTCTGAGGAAGTGGAGTTGCCATTAGGACAAGTTGCTTAAGGAATGCTGCAGAGAAGCTGTAACTCAACAATGATACCTAGGTCTCAAAAGACCTCAGGTCACCTGTGAGTTAAGAGGGACATATTCTTGCCAGAAGGCAAATCTTATCCCCTCACTGCATGACACGATAAAAATTCAAGAGCATAAAAAGCATCAGGTTTTTCTTCTCACTTTTTAGTCTGCTGGAGCAGTAGGCAGCTGACCTATGTACCAGCAGATCTGAAATCACTGCTTATACTGAAGAGAACAAGAATTTATTCTAGCCAATGGAAGGTATTTTAGCAACTTTTTTTTCATTTTACAAATAGTACTTAGAAGACTGCTCTTTTTCTTTTGAGAGAATTCTAATATCTCTCAGGTTCAAAGTGATGTTGCTTGTCTTAGAAAAGGTTAGCATATTCCTTGCAAAGTTCTGTCTTCCATTGCTTTGTGATTCTTTACAGACAGTGAGTATAAAGTGGAAAGTAAATTCTCTTCTTCTCATTATTTTAGTCTATCTTCCAATATGCAGAAATGAAACTCCTTAGACTGATTTAGGTCAGGAATGCAGTCAAGGAATGCAGTCAAAGGTAATGGTACACTTTTCTTCTCTTACTAGTTCTACTATTCTGGAAAAGTGATTTTCTATGTATTCATTTACAAATTATAAACAGTAAGTAGTCACGCTTTTTCATGGGTTTGTGTTTAGTTTCTGACAGTAAAGTCTCAGCTAAAGCAAAATTGATTCTGAGCTAGTGTCAGCCGGTGCAACTATTCTGCACAGACTGAATTTAGTTTCATAAAAATGGCTTGTGAGTCCTTGCTGTGGAATCTGATAAATATATGGTCTTGCAGAATTAGCAGAGACAGCAGTGCCATATATATTTCTTAAGCTGGCTTGTTGATTCTGGGGACTGATCTCCGGAGACCCTGGCTGCAAGAAAATTGTTTCTGTACTACACCCAGGAGCCTGGATCATCTTGGAGGGTCCTAGGTCTTCCAGTCTCCCTGAAAGAGAACATGAGTTTGGAGTCCCTTTGACAATCTAGGTTCACCGTCTTCAGAACACAGAATTTGTTTACTCCCATATATTCTTTTTCTAAACTTTTCTAAACTTTTTCTAAACTTCATTGTGTTCAAACATATTTCACTTCCCTTTGGAAATGCTTTAAACCCAACTAGAATTCTTTTCAGATTTTCTGGAATACAAGTCACTACAAATGTCAATATTGTTTTCTTATTTTTAATTATATTTTCTATTTTTTGTCAAAATAATTCACAAGTTATCTGACCTTCACTTGTCTAGGAGAAGTGA
Source organism: Dendrocincla fuliginosa (assembly GCA_035047845.1). NCBI lineage: Eukaryota > Metazoa > Chordata > Aves > Passeriformes > Dendrocolaptidae > Dendrocincla > Dendrocincla fuliginosa. The sequence continues at coordinate 93,471,153 of JAWWMO010000083.1, read as the reverse complement.
ATTCCATTTTCTTTATGCTGAAAAATGCTAGCATGGTTGGGCTTGTTTTTTTTTTTTTGTTTGTTTGTTTGTTTTGTTTTGTTGTTTCCCCTTTTTTTGCTTGTTTTGATATTTATATTTTCCCCCATTGGATAGGACCAGTCCAGATCTTCCACAGACACTTTAATATTAATGAAAATTACCAAATTCCCCGTTCCTGGGGCTGTGTTTAAAGAGAGGATTTGGAAACACAGATGCTGTTTCCAAAGTCTCTCTGAAGTACTGTGACAATACAAGCGTCATCAACATCAAGATGAATGAGAATTCCTAGCTGCTCATAGATTTAGTACTATTGCTTTCAGTGTGTGATCTGGAATACATTACTCAGCACTGCTTTCTATGTAGCTGTGAGATTTCTCTCTATCCTGCTTTCCCAATGGACAAACAATGATATGCTACCACCATGCATTTTAATTACCACAATAAACCATTCTTTGTTGTCCACACAGGTGCAGTCCAGCTCTAATCCAAGAAAAGTATTCATGCTGTCTCAAAGTCCTAATGATATGGGGAACTGCTCCTGTTTATTTTTCATTCCTGAGCAGTATTCCATGTGGACTATCTAATGTGTGCCATTAAGATGTAAGACCTTTAAAGATATTCCTGTCAAACCACCTTTTGAGAAAAGTATTTGTAAAAAACTTTATATTGTGACACAAATCTCTATTTTGGACCTTCTGAGGAAGCAGAGTTTCCTAACCTGTACATTACATTCTGGTAAAAAAAAAATCTTCTTCATTCTAATTTAAGGAATGGATTATGAATTCACCAGAACTCAGTAATGGAGTCCTTTATGGTGCCATATGTAGAGAAGTCCTCCACAATGTAGGGATACTACAGTAATTCTGATAAAGTTTAATAAATGTAAAATTAAAATCTGAACACAGATTCAGATTTGTGAATATTTGTATATTCAGATACTATAGCATTTCCGCTAGCAAGACCATTTTACCAAGAGCAATTGAACGGATTATGTCATGTGCAGTGGAGAAACTACTATTTTGGAGCTTTATGGTTACATGTTTTCCACAGCTTTAGCTTGCTCATGCATGTCTCTGGAGCCACCTGACTGCACTTGTACATGATCTATTTTTCTATACTTTCTCAGCCATCAGAAATAAATTTCCCCACAGTTTCAGCATTCTAAGCAAACTAGAGCCCAAATTTAAAGATGAGAATGCCCTGAAAACCTTTTTATACCTAAATCCCAACAGGCAGGAATTTGCATATTAGTCAAGCAACAGTTTTAATCCCAGCACTGCCACCTACTGAATAGATCATTATTTTTTTTTTTTTTCTGAAAGATGCACTTTAATACATAGACAAATTACTATCTCAGAAACTGGATTATTGGATAAATGGAGTTCCTAACCCAGTGCACTATACTATACAGTCTGGCAAGATGATCAAATGACCTTAAAATATATATAAATTCAGTTACAGGAATGGTGACATTTCAGCAATAGCCAACAGAAAAATACTAATTCGCTGTGCCTAGGCCTGCCTTGCTCCTACTGAAGGCAAATAAATCCCAGCTGAACTAAATGAGAGCAGATTCAAATGTTTTTTTTTCAAGTTAGTAAGACTGGATATTAACCAATTAATTGCTTAAAAAGGCACCTGAAAATAATAAATCAATGCTCCAAACTCTGGAGGGATTAATACAAATTGTAGCCAACAAATATTCCACAGGAAAAAAAAAAATCTGCTTCCCTAAGTAAGAGTGAAAAAAGCTTGATCATCCACTGACACCCTCATCCCTGGGGTACGTGCCAGTTGCCCACAGAATGCATGCGTTTTGACAACCAGATAGTTCACTGTAGACACGTTGTTTCCTTGCTGCATCAGCTCTCACATGAAGCACCTCTGTCTGCTGCTGGTGAACAGATTAGGCCACACCCTACCATTTGGGTTTATCCATCCAGATAAATGCACTGGGTGGTTTAAGGATACCTGACACTTTCAAAATTTCTTCTTGAGTAAATGAGCCTGCAATTTCTAATGAAAAACTAGGGATGGCCATGTGCTGGCAACAGAGGTGGGAAAGTGGCTTATCCAGTGTGGGTTGAAACAACCATTAACAAGCAACACCTGAGATTATTTTGGCATTTTTTTTTTTTTACCCTAGCCCTGGCGTGTTTTTGGCATTTTACCCAACCCCTGGCCCAGAGGCTGGAGGACTCCAAGACTGAGTAGTCCCCACGGGCTTCACCAGGAGCAGGCAAGGTGAGACAGCAAGGGTAGCCTTAGCCTCAGGCATAAGGCATCCTTCTAGGGATGGGAATGGGACAGAGCAGGTAGGGAATGGGGCCTGAGGGTAGGCCTGATTGGCAGGGTTCATGGCCAGGCAGGGTCAGGCTCTGGGGAGCAGGAGACCTGTCCTGCTGCAGCACTGCTAAGGTGGGGGCTGATGGCCTTGGAGCTGAGATGGGGACCTATGCCCTGGGCAGGGTAGGGGAAAACAAAGGGCTTGGACAGCGATAGACAGGACTGCTGATGCCTCAGTGCCATAGAAAGATGTTAGGATGGCTTCTAGTAAGCCCATCTTCCGTTGGAAGTGTTTTTATTCACTGTGTTTTCTGACCACCATATTCGCAGACTGCAACCAGAAAAAGAGTTTAAAAACCCCTTAAAACTATGAAAGTGTATTTAAAGATACATTCTTTCATGTCCCCCTCCTCCACAATGAAAATTGAAATCTACAGCAGATTTTTAAAAAGATCAGCAAAAACATAGGTTCAAAACATGCATCATTTATTTTTCCATTGTTTTCAGTCAGGTTTTGGAAGTCAAAATAACTGCAGGTAGCCAGATGGCTCATTGCCTATAACCAGCTCCGGAGAAACTGTACTATGAAATGATCGTCTCTCAAGAAGAGCAGCTGTCTCACAAGGAGCATGCTGAACACACCAGAGGGAAACAAAGGGAAAGGGACAAGCTAGCTGGCCCAAATCAAGTGCGATGACATCTGTTGATAGGTCAGGGAAAGAAACCTGTTCTCGGGACTCAATATACCTTCACTTCCCACTGGCATTGTTAGCAAGGAATTGTTCATGCTGGCTATATTTTCAACAGTAGGTAAGACTTGTGAGTCATTTGCAGAGAATGAGAGGAAATAGCTGTCAGAAAAAAACAAGTGGCTACAGAAGCCCTTGAAATAAATAGAAGTAGGAAAACAAAAATAAGGAAGTGCTCAGAATTCTGTCCTGCCCATGCATTTCTGAGATAAGCACACAAATCCTTTAATCTTTCATCTTTATTTTCTGAATTTTATTTTTTCTCCTAACTTGGAAACCATCTCTGAAAGCTATGTCCTTTTTGCCATGTTCCTCCACTCTCACATCAGACTGTATTTGACATCTCTATGATGCTTTTGTCTTATCAGGTATTTTTTGTATTGTATGATTTCACAGCTTCCTTCCCTCTCTTTCTCTATCTTTCTCTTCTTACTGCAGCCTGGCCAGTTGCATTAGAGGCCCTGAAATGCCATTTGTTTCTTCCTTTCTTTGCTCTGGATTTTTTTTTCTCTTTCTCTACATTCTGTTATTTTTGCCCCAAGCACTCATTCTGTAAATCCTTCTTTTCCACTTTGGAAAAAATTCTATTCTCTGGCTGTTGTTCCAGTATTTCAACATCTGTCCTATGCTTTACACCTAATTTCTCTATCCCATGCCCTATCTATCATTATACTAAATCACTTTCAGCCCTAACATCACCTTTCAAAAGGATCCCTGCTTTCATTCAATTCTGTTCTCTTGCCTCTCATGTTCTTCAATTTGTCATTTCATATCATTTCTTGTCTCTTCTGGCATATGCTTATACCTATTTCTTCACATTTGCCTGACTTTCAGGTGCTAGAAAAATATATGATGGTAAAAATATCAGTAAAGAAAGCACATCATTGTTTCTATTGTCAGATTAGCTGGTGCTGAAGCATTGAGTTACTGTCCAAATGTCACAGAGTATAATCATAAATTTTCCTCTCCACTCAACAGCCTCTAAGAATTAGTAGTGGGGAGGCCAGCTCAGTTTCCTTATCTCTTCACCTATTACCTGTTTTTGAAGTGCATTCTGGACCCAGGATTTTGTAGAAATATTGTGGAGGCTCAGCCAGCTCCTAGATTATAAACCCTTGCTAAGTACCCATGTGAGTACCAATAGCCAGGGGAAACTAAAATGTATCAAGAGGGGGCGACCCTTAAGAGCTTGAGAGGTTAGGTGGTGTCGCCTCAGTATTTCCAGTGAAAGGAAGAGGCCCAAGTGTGGCTCATATCCCATCCAGGGTTTGTGCATCTATGACTACTGGACCCTCTCTTAGGAATAAGGAGTGGTTGTCTCCATCTGACAAAGTGGGACAATTGCATTTTGCAAATGAGTTTGTTAATGACAAAGCCTTTAAACATGATTTTTCAAGAAGACGACCAAACTCAGAGAGAAGTGACATAACAGGGAGCAAGGAGTCTGGGTGACAGTGCAATAAATAAGGTTCTCACACATTCCCTAAAAGACATCACTACTGGGAACCTATTCAAAATGCCTGGACATGAACTTCTCCAGCATGAGAAATAAAAACCAAAATAGAGGAATTAGAAGTTGTGTGCAGCTGCAGAGTAACAGAAGTATGGTGGGATAGCTCTCATGGCTGGAACATGGCAATGGGTGGATACATGTCCTTTAGGAAGCACAGGCTGGGAATGGCAGGAAGAGAAATTGTGCTCTGTGACAAAGAACATAAAGTATAGAATGTGTGGAGCTTTGTCATTAAATGGTCCACAAGCGACCTGAGGTTTATAGGTCAGGATCAAAGGGACGCTACTGTGGAAAATTTTGTGATGGGTTTCTGCTACAAGAACTCCTGATCAAGGGGCAAAATAAGATGCAGCCTTCTTTAGCTGACTGCAATTAGACTTGCAATCAGGAAAAAGATTAAAAATATTGATTTGTCATGGAATAAGAAAATCTAAAACTCTGCTTCAATTGAAACTGGCAGGGAACGTGAAGGCCAAAAATAAAGACCTCTATAAGTACACTGATGGGAAGATCAGAGGCATCTTGTGATAAGGATATGGAAGGGTTTTCAATGTTCAAAGCTTTGTTTGCCAAGGCCTTTACTGATAAGGTACGCCCTTTGGCTTTTCATATCTTTGTGGATACTGGCAGAAGAGCCTGGAAGAGTGAGGTACTGCCTATGGCTGGAAAAGATTAGTTAAGGGTCAACTGAGCAAATAAATTAATTTTACAACAGTTCATGAGACCACATGAGATACAACTGATACTGATGGGGGAGCTTGGCCAAAATCACCTTTCAGAACCTGGGTGACACGGAGAGGACCTTTGTGACTCAAGAATGGAAAGTGTCACATCATTATTCAAAACAGTGAGAAAGAGGATTTGGGGTATTAGGGGCTTGTAAACCTCACTGCAGTCTCCTGGAAGATTATGGTGAAAATCTGCATATCGAAGTCACTCATAGGCACATGAATGATAAGAAGATGATTGGGAAAAAACACAATGGTTTTACAAAGTTAAAATCATGCTTGACCAGACTGATTGCCCTCTCTGAAAAATGAATTTGGGGTCAGAGCATGTTATTAACTTTGACTTTATTGTGACAGTTGACATGGTTTCCAATGGTATCCTTGTAGCCAAGCAAAAAAGATATGGACTTGATGTATAAACTAAGAGGTGTTTGGAAAGCTGATTGGACTACCAGATGTTTGGAAAACTGGTTGGATCAAGAGACTCAAAGTGTCACAGCTTGAAAACCATTTGCCAGTGCTTACTGGAGGCTTTCCTCACAGGCAAGTGCTAGGACTGTTACCAATTAATATCTTCACTAGCTACCTGGATGACAGGGTAAAACACACCCTCATTAAGTTTGCAGATGAAACCAAATTTAGAGGAAGAAAACAGTATGCTAAACAACAGGGCTACTGTTCTGTGAGACTTTAACAGATTGGGCTGACAGAAAATCGTAAGGTTAAGCAAATACAAATAGAAAGTCCTAAACCTGAGACGAAGGATCCAAATGCAGCAGTGCTGTCTGGGTCTCACTGGATAGATAAAAGTTCTGCAGAAACAACCAACCAACCAACCAACCAACAAAAAAAAAAATGGTTCTGGGGTAAAAGGTTGAACATTAGTCAGCAGTGCAGCCTTGCAGTGATAAAGGTTTATTGCATAGTTGGGTGTTATTAGCAAGGGAGTAGCCAGCAGCTGGAGATCCTCTATATTTGGCATTTGTGACTGCATGTGGAGTCTTTGCCCCGGTTTTGGTTCTCAGTACAGGAAAAGAATTTACACTGAGGAGTGGGTTCAGTAGAGGAGCATCAAGACAGTAAGTTGCCCAAGACCTTATGGAGACTTTTTTAATAGGTCATTAAATCTATACTATTGGGCAGTTATATATAGCTGAGAACTTCTTTTCCAGTCCAGATTCATTCACAACATACACTGTTTACAAAAAAAGTGTACACTGATTTGTAATCTGGTCCAGCACTTAAGTACTCTTGAGATACTGAGTCTGTATTTCCCATGCCAATTAAATGTCGCCTCGAGTTGTCTTTGACTGCACCTGGCTGCCACGAGCATGGATAAGATTGCAGCAGTACAGACTACATCCAACCTATGTCCTGAGCTTGGCTCTTTTGAAACATGATGTAGACACTTTAAGGCCTTATGTGGTGGGTTGACCTTGGCTGGTTGCCAGATGCTCATTAAGCTGGTCTATCATTCCTCCTTTTCAGATGGACAGGGAAGAAGAAAATAAGATGGAAAACAACTTGTAGGTTGAGATAAGGCAGTTTTTAAAGTAAAAGTGAAAGATTGTGTGTGCACAAGCAAAGAAAAAAGCAAACCAAAGATGTTATTCTCTACTTCCTACCAGCAAGCAATGTCCAGCCATTTCCTGGGAAGCAGGGCTTCAACATGTGTACTGGTTACTCTAGAAGGCAAACATTTTACATAACAAAAGACTGCAAATTCCTGTCCTGTTCTTAGCTATCTGATCTGATGTCATATGGTTTGGAATATCCATTTGGTCAATTTGGGTCAGCTGTCCTGGTTGTGTCCCCTCCCAAGATCTTGCCCAATCCCAGCCTACTGATGGGGGACAGAATGTTGGAGAGACAGTGCTGGTGCTGTTCCAGAACTTCTCAGCAGTACCCAAAACATTGTATGCTATTAACACCTTTTTCGCTACCAATGCAAAGCACAGTACTGTAAGGGCTGTTTTGAGGTAAATAACCTCAGCCAGACCCAATACAGCCTTATTTCCAGTAACTCCGGTGATCAAGTATTATGGTAAGAAAGCATGCCACTTACAGGTTTAACATGTTAAAGTGCACTTGCAAATCAGTTTTCAATTCTTTAGTTCAGTTATAACCTATGGATCTCTGAAAAACTTTAGTGGACAGACAAAAAGCAAGTGACTGGCAAATGCTTTAGAAAGGATGGGGACATGGAGGCAAATAAACAAGGCCTTTTTTACTTCCAGCAAAAATTAAATCATGCCTTACATTGCATGTGGAATCCATTTTTTGTTTTCAGAAAGTAAGCTATTTCTTGACTGAGGGTAAGGGAAGAATACCAAATGTCCATAAAATGTTTATCACTTTTTATAATGTGTCTAGTGGTCTGAATTATATTAGCTGCACTCTGATCTCTGACTCTCATAGGTCTGTAAAGATAACTTTGTGAAGTTTCCTCAGGAGTAGCTTAGATATTTGTTACACAGTGCACCATTCCACCCTTGAGCAGAATACACGGTGTAACATATCTGCACTGAGCCACTGTTTTTAATAAACAGTTTGGTATAATCAGTATTTGCACATGCATCTTTAATCCCAACTAAACTGCATATATATTTTCATGCAATGTTTTTACTTGCATAAAAGTTAGATCTCTGGGAAAATGTTTTACATATAAATGCCTGACCCTTACATCTATGTTTCACACATGTACAAGCATATATGTCTCTATATGCTTTTGAGGTTTGTATCTGTGCAAAGAATAATTAGTGACTTATGTTTGTTAGGAGGGTTTCTTCCCTTTCTGCAGACTGTTCTCTCATTCTCACAAGATGTTAATGTTAAAGGATCACTCAAGTACTTGAAAGTCTGGTTTATTATTTTTGACCAATGCCTAACACCTGGACAAGAGAGTCTGTAATTTCTAAACAGGCTGTAAAAGGGGAGGTTCCCAATATCCTTGTTAATAGGGATATTTTAAATGGACTTAAGAAAATAGAGGGGCATCAAGTCATTTGACTGCACAAATCATTCTCTTGGAGAGAAGAGTATGAATGGGGTCAAAACATTTACCAAAAATCACTGTTTCATGTGCATATTTAACTTTATAATTATGTATCTATTTATTTGTTTGTTTGTTTGTAGTTATATTTCTTCCTCAGTCAGATTGGGTTCTTCTTTTTGAGAATTCTGGCTGTAGAACAGAGGGATGAGATAGCTTCTGAGCAGTCAACTAAAGCTGTCATCATTTTGCATGAACAAGTTTTCACAGATTTGGAAAAGCATTCTAAAAAGTACACAAAAAATTCAACATTTGGATCCTTTCAAATATGAAAGAAAGGGTGAGAGAGCAGGAGAAGAGAAATTCTTAGGGAAGCAAGTGTAGTGGGAATCTCTTTTTCTCTGCTGGACAGTTTTAGCACAGTTCACGTAGTATGAGAAAACAATAGAACCATTGAAAAGAAGGAGAAAAATGGATGCTTTCCCTACCAGGTGAAATAACTAGGCAAGACTGGTTTTACTGGACAGTTAGAGTTAAAGGACAGTTTCATCTACAGAGATTATAAAATCTAATGAGAACACATAGCTATCCAGAAAATTTCAGATAAGGAAGGCAGCTATTAAAAGGTCTAGCTATATCCGTTTAAACTCCATCCTAAAATACTCCTAGTCATACTATCACTAACAGTGATAGTAGGGCTGAGAAAATTCTGCTGTTATTAGCAATAATTTACAAGAACTTGAAAGATTCTTTTTTAAATAATTTCTTACATATTTCCACTGGCACTAAATTCTGTAGAAGTAACATGTTCTGTGCTAGGTTATTTCTCCTAGTGAGCAAAGCTAGAAAACCCTTTATCCTTTAACCATTGAAGCTGCTATGTTCTTAGTTCTGATATGTGAAAATATAATGCATCTCTATACAGAAAATTCCACAATCAAAATTGTCAGCATATAAGGATTATTGTAGTTAAACAACCAAGTATAGAGACATACTTGCTACATAATATGTATCAAAGGTTTCCCATCTAGTGTCAATAGAAGGAAAAACTGTTGTGATATCTCCCTGTATGTCTTTTTGAAGCAATTCCCACACAGCATTATAGGTTTACGCATCACAAAAGCTTTCAAAAGAACTTGAGGTAATTAAAGTCTTTTAATAATAACTGTATGCTTGACTTTACACTAATATTGCCTAATTTGTGGCAGTTCTCAGACACTGAAATGTATATTGTTATTTGCTATTACTCTGTGTACTCTCAGATTTAAACAAAGATAAACAGTTTTAGGGTTAGAATTACAATAAATAAAATAAAAATTAATTTGTTGTCGTAGTGCCTCAGGGAAAGGAAGGCAAAACTGTACACAAAAAAAAGAGTTCTCAATCCATTACGAGCTAAAAATATATGTTTTACATACCTGTGTACATATACATATGTGTGTGTACTTGTGTGTATATTTACACACTGAAGAACAAAAGCATTTCAAAGAGAGAATTTCAATTTAAATATATCAGCAAAAAGGAGAATGCTACATAATAACTACTAATTACTAATTGTAGAACTTAGGTCTTGGTTGAATATATACAACATTGAATATATCAATATGCTGAACAAAAGTCTTTTAATACAGTTATCTCACAAAAAAAATGAATTATTTTTTTAGATTCTTATTGTGAAAATAACACATTACTTCATTACTACAATAGAAGTAGTATCCGTCAGAAATACTAGTTTAAAAACTTAACTTTTGTATTTCCTGAGTTTTGGAGCATTTATCAATATGACCTGAATTATTTCTGATGATGCAGACTTTTTTTTTTTTAAAGCAGAATTCATAACAGTACTCCTCCATGTCTTGTTATGCCATTATTTATACTGTCTGTGGTATGTGATCTGCAGAGAACCAACAAGTTAGGTAACTTTATTTTGCTGATCAATAACAGAGGGTTCACTAAATACGTTAAGCTATATGACCTAGGAAACAGGATGTGATAGATATGCTTCGTTTGTGAAGTGTGTTTTCATTTTTACACTCAAATAGCATAAAATACTATTAGTGGTCTTTGGTTTTTATTAATAATAGCTAATAAGAAAAAAGATAGTTATTATGTTGCATAAGACCATAAACATGACAGGTTTGAGAACGGATTTAAAATATGCATTCAAAATATACTTGCAGATTTTGTTTATATTATCAGAATTATGATTAGTGTTGAAACACCTTAAAACCAAAGAAGAGTTTTGTTAACTAAGGGTTTGCACTGATTACTGTCATTGGTTTTTCGATCATGACCAAAATCTAAACCCTACAATTCAATCACAATACTATTGATGTTTTTCATAAGCTACTCTTGTTATTTGAAACAGTAGAAATTTTGATATAAGGTGTGTATTTCATGATACATTCCTGTTAAAAGGGGAAAATATTCAACATCAGCACTGTAGAATGCAACAGGAAAGATTACATGAGATCAGTTAAAGGAGTCTCCCAACACATTAAAAGTAGGCTTATTTAAAGTAATTTATGTAGATAAACTGATTAGGCAACATTCAGAGTTGGTGTAGATTTAGTGTTGGGAGGCACACAAGTAAAGCTCATTCATAAGAGGAATGGACTTCACTGAAGTAAGTAAAACAAGCAAGATCAGCCTCTTTGCTGAAATGATAATGTATTTATTTTGCTACGGAACACTTGAATTTCAGTGATATTTGATTATATAAACAGCTGATCTAAAGACTTGTCTATCATCTGCTCAGCCACCTAGTTGGTGTCTAACTAGAGTTGTGATGGATATCAGTACTTCTCAGGAGTTAATAAGCTATTAATGTGATTTAGCTAACAGGTGGTCAGGAATCATAAAGTTCTGTCAGGTGAGAATTCTGATAGTTGAAGTCATGTCAAATAAAAGAAGCTGCTCCATTAAGAAAACAGGTATTCTACAATGAATCATAATTTACCACTATGATTAAAAAATGGGCATGATTCTTCATCAAACATGATTCTGGAACAATGGTTCAAGACAGAGAATGTTTCCAAATCTAGAAACCATGCAATGACTCAAAGATACTCCTTGGCCTTTCAACAATATATTAAAATAGGTGAATCAATTGTTTTTCTTTAGTTACGTATAACTGTTTAATGGTAAGTCATTACCCATGAAAATTATGAAGTATATTAATGAAAGTGATTTTTGAGTGCTTGTTAACACTAGAAAGTTATCCTGGATCAAAGCAGACTATTAATTATAGGAGTTATTTTTAAGCAATGCTACCTGTGACTCTGCCTATTTCAGAAATCAATGTGACATTACAAGGACATGAAACCATTTTCAGCTATTTCTGAATAACTCCATCAGTAAACAAGCCATTTTAGCCTATCTTCTACTTTGACAGATTTTCCAAGAAACAGATTTGGTCAATAAAAATAAAATGTTCTTTTAAAAGTTGAAAAAGTAACAGCCAGCAAACACAATGTAGCTTCAGAACAACTCCCTAGTTTCACATCCTGTCTCTTTCCTCCTCCCACAGATTCAGCTTGCAAGATGCTGACCAGTAATAAGATACACTGCACATCCATCACAAACACCCACTGTCTCAGGGGAAGGTGAGAGCACACAGCATTTGTGTTCAAACTGTGGATATAAAACTCGAAAACCAGGAAGAAGGTAACAATGCATAGGATGAGAAAATATCACTCCTGGCTTACAGCTCCTGGCTTCTACCCTACTACAAGTAGTAGGTTGAAGAAACAGTAGAACAGTGAACACCAAAACCAGCAAACGCTCAGGTACAGATTGTTCCCTGGAAAGGAAGTAGTCAAACAGACAGCATTTTCATAGGAATATCTTATGACTGCATCACACAGCAGCTTAGGAGAACGCCTGAAATTGTTAGAACATTGTGCTATTGCTCCCACGGGAACCAGTTTTATTGTGCTGTTGGCCTGCTTCAGTAACATATGTGTTTTACACCTATTAACTCTCATGGTACCCCTCAACATTAAATTTACAACACCTCTGAATTTACCCAATCAATTTATTTATATAACTTACTTTAGATAAGTCTATTCTTAATGTGTTAGAAGGCTCCTTTAATTGGTCTCACGTAATATTTCTGGTTGCAATCTACACTGCTGATGTTGTACATTTTCCCCCATAACATAAAATATATAGAGATTTGAACCTTATAAAAATGTCAAAATGTCTACTGTTTCCAACAACAAGCAGATTCACCTTCTCAAACTCAGATACATAATTAAAAGGGAAAAAGGAGTACATATTGCAAAGAACACAAAAGGAAAAAAAAGAATAATTATTGCAATTAGTGTACAATATGAATTTACTCCACATTTTTCATTTAATTTAACTTTTTATATGACTCCTAGCTCTACACCTTAGCACGAGGATGTAAAAGTAGCAGAGGGACAGAAGCAGTATTTTAAAAACCTTCTTTAAATTCAGAAGACTGATTATAATATAAATACACTTAGCTTTATAAAAATAAGTTGATATTACTGATCTTGAACACGTAAAGAGAGATATTCAGATTGTGCAGCTCTAGTGGCTTAAGAAACTTTCAAGAATATGTCTAAGGAAAACCTTGTCATTGACCTCATTGGGCTTAGGAGAGAGTTAGAATTAAGAAGTCATTGCCTTATTCAAGTTAGAAGAACTGAAATAAATACAACAACTGAATGTGATTATAATAGGCAGAATTTTAAAATAAAACTTAGGAAATATAGTAGAAACCAAAAAATTCGGTTCTTGAACCCAGCTCAGTTTCTGCTTTCTTGAGAGACATGATTGAATTTTAAACAAAAAGAGCAGCATTACAATATCTACCATTAAGACAACTATATTTATTGTATTTTTGAATTTTAGTAGAAAAAGCTTGCTGCTGATTCAGGTTTTATTTCATGTACTTAAACAGAACTCTGTGATATTTTGCAACTAGAAACACTGCAGTCATGCCAACGCACAAGGGGGAACTAGAAAACACAACCCACTAAAAACAAGACTCAAAACCAATTCATTCAGTAACTGGCAAAGTGAAATGATGAAGCAAACAGCATTAATGGTGAAAATACACAAAAATATTAGATATTAAATTGGCTAATGCTTTAGTCATCTGAGGTATATAAGTAACACAGATAAGTATTTTTTTTAAGAATATATGACTTTAATTGGTTTTCTTCCTTTAATGATAAATTTACAATGAAAATGACATGTCTACCATAGTTTTGAAATACAATGTAGATACCACCAATTTCCTGCAAATGCCTTTGTTTGTGGCAGAGGAGTAAATCTGCCGAAAAAAATTCTTATTTTAAATAAATTTCACATCCACCTTTTGGGAATTAATAGTAAAATTAAATATTTCAAATTAAATCAAGCAAGATAAAAATATTATAAAATAAACATTCCTCCTGGATCTCCTCAAGGAAGATTTTTCTCAGCACACTAATACACCAACCTTCAAAAAAACCCCAAAACAAAACCCACAAACAAACAAACAAAAAAAATTGAAGAAACAAGATCTGTTTATTGAGAATGAGGCAAAAGGATACAACTGACGGTGGCCTGATATTTTACCTCTAGTTGATTTGGATAATAAATTTTATCAACCTTCAATATCAATGTCTGTCCACCCCCACAACTTTGATGCCATTTGTTTGGGGAAGAGCACACAGCTAAAAAATGCACAGCACCCATGTAATTTCTGGAGCATTTGCTGATCCTCTGAGACCCCTCTACCCAAGGCTGTCAAAGATGCTAATGTCAATTCCTCCAATACTTGCCATGGACAGCTCAAGTGGAGAGGGTTTCATTTAATTTGGAAGAGGAAGAGTTTGCTTTGACATCTCTGTGCTCCTACAATGTGTACTCAAGAATTAGTGGACAAACACATCAAATAAATATCAGATAAAAGCACCCAAAGTATGTTTGATAATGCAAAGAAAGGATATATTTTAGGGTATGGTCAGGGAAGATATTTAAAGCCTCCATTGTTGCTTCTAGAAATGTCAGGACAATTCAAAAATGTCAGTTCCTTTACCGGTTTCCAAATTGTAATTGAAGGATCATGTAGCTCTCTTGCTCTTTCTCTCTCTGTCTCTCTAAATAGGTCTATAAAGATCAGCTGGAAAGTGCAGACAGAATTGTTCACTGGTTAGCTTTACTTAGAGCTACAGGGTATATATGTGCTTTGTCTTATTGATCAATCTAGCTTACATTTTTAGCGCACACAAACAAAAATCAGAAAAAATAAAAAGTCAATGAAAAACACGAACAACACAAATAAGGTTCCAATCGTGCAAATTTTGCTTCACTGGATAAAGCACTTCTTGACACAGTAATGTCCAGAATACCCCTCCCCCAGAAAAATACAGGACAGAGACTGAAGTAATTATTTTTTTTCCCTTTTTTCTTTTTTTTCTTAAGGCTATACAACACAAAGAAATAAAGCATGGAAAGAACATCTCATTGGGCTGAACACTCCATTCTTCTGGCTCTGGAGCAAGCCTTTGACAAAGCGATTCTGTGGTCCAAGTTATTTGTCTCATTGGGACAACAAGAGAAAGAAAAAGAGGAAAAAATGAAAGAGAGGAAAAAAATGAAAAATAATAAGAGAGTCAATGATCCAAACAATAAAATCCAAAATTGACTTTACAATCACAGGTACAAATTGCTCAGGTCGATAATTTCATTTCCCCTAAAGATCACTGTCGTCTAAAACTAATTAGAGGCGCAGGTTCCCAAGGAATTGTCAATATTCAAAGCAAATGTTGGAGTTTAGAAGGTTATCATTCTTCTACCGTGACAGTCTGACGGGGTGACTGAAAATATTGTCATGTGCTGCCAAGTTCAGGGTGTCATTAACAATTGAATCCTTGCTCCAGCTCATGGATCTGTCTCCTATTTGGCCTTCTTTTATAGTGGAAAGACTAAGAAGCCAGAAAAGGTTGAATATTTCCACCCTCCCATGAGGTTACCCCTTTCCAGTTTGAGATGCACTTTGTCTTCTCTTTCCATGAGGAGCAAGACCCCATTGCTGGCTGCTTCTCTGGTGACGTCCTGATCACCTGCAAAAGCTGAAATCACTGGGTAGCCATTTTGCATTAAACTTACCTAAAAAGTGCAAAGAAAGAGAATCTGAGTTTTCTCAAAACACTCAATTACTTTTTTTGACCTGTGCACATCACTGAACTTTTGCACAGATTAGAATCTGGGTTGAATTAAGCTAAGGCAATGTGTAATTTCTGTCATGCATACAGACCTCTTTAAAAATAACATGCAGTCTCGTCCTTCAATTTCTGGTTTTGCAAATCTGAGACTAGAAATCAGCACTTGGAAACACACAAACAAAAAACAAAACCAGCATCTTTTTTAGATCAGAACCCACCTGGATGGTTTGTCTGTTATAGACCTTGACCACGTGGAAACTGAAACTATATATCCCTTTTCTCGGTGCTACAAATATACTGGAAGCAAGATCAAAATGGTTGCCAATATTAACTAATACCTGGAAAATAAACAAATAAAAAAAAAAAAAAACAAAAAGAAAGAGAGAGAAAAAAAGAAATCAGACTTCACCTTAGAAAAGCACCAGTTAAAATCTAACATGAGCTACATGACCAATATAAAACCCAGTCAAAATGGCATTTGCAGCACAATTAAATGCGCATGTCAGGGGAATGGAGTCAAGTTATAGAGGCATTTAAAAGGCATCAGAGTTAATAAAACAATTTAGTTACACGAAAATGATCTCCAAAGCCTGTTAGATGAAGCGCAAATGTCCACACTGCACTGTAAATAAAGCAATAAAAGGAGCAGAAGGGGGAGGGGGATGAGTGTGAAATGTAGGGAAAGAAGGAAAGAACCTAGGAAAAACTCCTGAAAATCATTAACTCATATTGCAAATGTATGTTTTTTAGCTGGCACTACTGAAAACAGAGTTTCCCTCAAGTTTATAATAGAGTATAGAACTAAAATTGCAATGCAGAGAGGGGTGAAGGAGGAGAGCGGATGCCCAGCATCAGCAACACCTGTCAGCTCATGTCTCTCTGTCCCTCTGGAGGGCTGTGCCGCTTGGCCCGCAAGCTCCTCAGGCAGATGGGGTGGGCCTGCTCCTCCTTCCCCGTAACCACCTTAATTTTTCATATATTTCAATGTTTTTTTGAAACAAAAAGATCAAGAGTTAAGCCCTTCGGCAGATGTGCAAAGCCTCGCTCGGAAAGGGCAACCACATCCTTCCGATCTTGCCGATCTGACAGGGATCTGCCCTTGGCTCACCCACTCCTCCTTTTCCAGGCTCCTGTAACAGGCAGCATGATTTGGCTCAAAGGCATGGGTGGCGAGAAGAACGCGCGGGTCCGTGGCGATGCCATGCAATGAGTGGG
Organism: Dendrocincla fuliginosa; assembly: GCA_035047845.1. Taxonomy (NCBI): domain Eukaryota; kingdom Metazoa; phylum Chordata; class Aves; order Passeriformes; family Dendrocolaptidae; genus Dendrocincla; species Dendrocincla fuliginosa. The sequence continues at coordinate 93,454,465 of JAWWMO010000083.1, read as the reverse complement.
TAAACCCGAACCGTGTGCTCTGCCGTGCCCGCCCTCGGGTCACCCCAGCCACGCTTAGCTTTGAGGGCTACAACCTTTGCTTTAATGAACTAAAATACAAAGCCGTAGAAAATAAATAACTCCCCGCCTCTTTCCCCCCCTCTCCCCCCACATCCCAAGCCTTTCGTCCCAAACAGCCAGACTCTATAGTTTACAATAAAGGGAACAAAAAAATATAAAATAAAACCACCCTTATTGTGGGAGCATCAAGAAAACACCTTCAAACTCCTGGGAACTGTGTAAAGCGTCTAAAATGTTATATATTCAGGTTTGGGGGGTTTTGTTGTTTTTTTTTTTCTTTTTTTCTCTACTGATCTGACTTTATAAGATCCTGTATGTGAGGAACACCTGTGCAAACTCATCAGGAGGGACAGGTAGCCTAATGAATGATAGGCGTACAGACAGAAAAAAACCCCAAAACAAAACAAAAAAAACAAGCCAAACAAAAAAAAAAACCAAAACAAACAAACAAAAAAACAAACCAACCCCAAACAAAAAAACTAAACCAAACAACAACCGAAACAAAGAACCCAGAGAAAACAGTCTGATGTGCTAGTTTTGGCTGACTGCGTACTACTTCAGGAGTCAGAAGCTGTAGGAAAAAAGTAAATTTCATGGCAAAAATCAAGCGGACGGACGGGCACAGCCTCGGGGAGGCAAGCAGTGCGACGGGATGGGGGAAAGGGCAGGAGGACCAGGCCAGGTTATTCGCTGCTCTGTCCGGCGTACGCCGTGCGGGATAACACCATTCCGCTACAGCCCACCGGGAACATCGCCTCGTTTGATAACGCGGGAAACACCCTCTTCTTCCTCCTCCCTTCCCTCTCTCCCCCTGAGAGATGCTGTAATATTGCCAAATGGGATCGGAACAAGCAGATCCGACGACTCCTGGTCGATAAATCTCAGAATTTGTCCTGAAAACTAGCATTTCCGACGGAGCACCGAAGCAAAGACCCCCGGATTGTTTCCGGGCTGTCTGAGGCAATCCTTGGCTGCAAGGCGCCCCTGTACGCGTCCGAGACACTAACTGTCACGTTAAAGCCCTCTCCTTACTAGCAAAGGGACAGGGCAAGAAGCCAGAGTGTTCCCCGCCTGTACCACCCTGGGAAAGCCCCACAGCCATCTAAAAGAACTTCCCGGACTCTTTCAGGGGAGTTGAGCCGTAAAATTGCAATTTAGGGTATGGGTCATAGATCAAAAAATGGAAAGGCAGCCTGCACGAGAATAAGCGTGCCGTGAGGGGGTGGCAGGTAGCGAAGCCGAAGCAGACGGCGGCTGACCTGGTCGAAGTATATGGTCATGGTGCGGTTGCTCATCTCGGAGGGCTCGTGGTTGGTGCTGCGGGTGGCCGAGAAGGCCACCTTCGCGCTGCCTGAGCGCACAGAGATCCCCAGGGAGGAGGTGATGGCGCCGTCGGCCGAAGGGCTGGAGTCGCAGACCACCAGGCACTTTCCCTCCAGGACGATGGGCTCCGTGTCGTTCTGCGCCCGCACCGGGCACCCGGCGGGCAGCAGCAGCAGCAGCAGTGGCAGCGCCGCCGCCAGGCAGCAGGAGCAGCCTCCCGCCGGTTCGGGCAGCGCCCC
>JAWWMO010000083.1:93418323-93444489 GCA_035047845.1 Dendrocincla fuliginosa | reverse complement strand
TTCAGCTTCACCATTTAAGACAAAATTTCACACCCCTTTAGCTTTCTCAGGTCTGTGAAGACTTCTGTTCTTGGCTCATTAGAAACAGTTCTGAATAGCAATCTTTGTCTCCTTTGAAAGGAAATATATAGCCAGTGCAGATCCAGTCATTGTGCATCTATGCAGCGTTACGTTGTTCTCTTCCAGAACATAAAGCTTTTATCAAAAAAACAAACAAACAAACAAACAAACAAACAGGTTTAATGCTACAGCTTTTAGCAGTAATCTCACAAACTATGGCTATAGATGCAATGGCAGTGCTGCACTACTTTTAAACAATTACATTATGATTTATGACTGATCCCATTCATCTCAGTGGCTGCTAAATTGGATGTCCGTGAAAACACTTGTGACATGTTACTACTTCTTTCAGTCCTCATCAAAGCAGTTGGAAAGGAGATGAAACATTACCTGTTGACCACTTGCACAATCCACTGATGGAAAGCTAATTTGAGCTGGATAAGGACATCTGGGAACATCAGTATTTGCCTCTCCATACAATCAGGAACTCAAAGCCAGAATCCAGTTAATGCCTGAGATTCTCAAGGGAATAGGGAGGGGAAGCCAAGGCAAAGCTGACATATTCAATGTCAAAGATCTTGAGAGCCAAACCCAAGGGCCTGAAGAGTGTATTTCACTGTGTCCAGAATAGTTATTGGCTTTACTTTCAACAGCTTCATTGGAAGAAGAATATAAAATGAATTTCCTGTCCTTAGCCAAACCTTTGGCATATATTATTGTTCAGACATTCCCTCTTCTCCTAGGAAGTATTGTGACAGGTGAGATACATATTTTTGCAACATAACTTACTGAACTATTTTGAAGGATCTTTATATATGTTTGCACCATACCTCTGGGAAACCACATACACTTCTGATCACATCATTTGATTTAGCCATCGTTCTCAGAGTAATAGACCCAGGTAATCTTTCACTGTAAAGGGCCTCACATGGCCTGCTCTGCATTTGTTCCAGACACAGAATATCCAACATGTTCTATTGCATTGACTGCATAGAAAAATAGTGGTGTCCGAAGGCACATACAAAAAGAGATGACACAAAAGCATACATCCCCTTGTAGTTCTCCTTCCAGGAAATTGTTGAAACAATCAGTATAGAAAGCAACTATACTAAATTTCAGACATTTATATTAGGGACTTTGAGGCAGACTTAGCATTTCCAATTTTAATACTGAGGCTTTCACAAGGGATTTCACTTCTGAAGATTTTTTGATACGTTGGACTGACTGACAGTAAATTCAGCTTAAATTAAACAATGAATCAAAGCTCTGATACACCTTTTCCAAATGGAAAAATAATGTGTTTTTAAAATATAAGTAATTCACATTGCAAATAATTTCATTAAGTAGCAATTGAGATATATATATAATATACTCTATGTATGTATTAGAGGAATTAATGTGGAGGTAGCCTGAACTGAAAGTCTCAGGCGTACAAAGACTTTGCCTGTGTTTTCCTTGAAGCACATGAGCAGTCCCACTGTACTTTGCTCTTTATGTACGCCTTTGTAGGCCTGGAGCCACAGCACAGAGGGGAAAAAATACAAAAAGCATTTCATAGTGTTTCTTTTCATGACTTTGTGCTTGTGATGCTCTTGAATCTGTATCATTATTACTTTATTGTGTTTTGTCATTGTGGTGACAAAAGGGATTTTAGTGTAGCTCTGTAGAGACTGTTGTGCCACGGACATGTCTTTCAGATGTTCTGTAAAAAGGCAGAAGGGGATTCTGGAGATAGGTTTTGCAATGACTGCAAAACATCTGGCATCTCTATAATTGTCACTTTTCCAGTGCAAGAAAAATTCCTTGATATCTTTTACAGCTCTTCTTAAATGTTGCATGTGCCAATGACAGATATCTTTAAGCTACTTACGTGCTTTTATCTGTGTAGAACTTTCCACCAAGGGATGGGAAGGCATAACTAAAAACAGCTACACAATCATGTTTGAGGTTATCAGCTTTCAAAGAGAAGTCAGAGAGCCAGGTTGTGTGTTCTGAGATGTCAGCATTGAGCAAAGTGTCCTGTGGCATGAGGACTATGACAAACCCTCACTTTACCAAAAATCACGATGTGCAGCTTCCTCACAGGTAAAGTCAAACAAGTACCTAAAGGGCCCTTGCAAGAAAGTTGGAGGGGAACTTTTTACAAGGGCATGTAGTCATGGGGGGAATAGATTTAAGCTGGAAAGGGCAGTTAGGTTAGATTAGATAGTAGGAAGAAAATCTTTACTGTGAGGGTGGTGAGGCACTGAAACAGGTTGCCAAGAGATGTTGTGGATGACCCATGCCTGGAAGTGTTCACTGCCAGGTTAGGCAGGGCTTTGACTAACCTGATCTAGTGAGAGGTGTCCCTGCCCATAGCAGAGTGGAAGGAATGAGATGAACTTTAAGGTCCTTCCAAACCAAGCCATTTTGTGATTCTATGATTTTATGGTGATAGTGGGCAGGGGTGTTTGTGGACGGGTACCAATAACAATTTAGCCAAGGCAGTATCTCTCTATGTATTAACTGTACATCCAGAAAAGATATTTATTTTTTTTTATTCCCATTGGCTTTCTCTTTTTCTGTTTCTTAAAGACTTGATGGCATTTGACAGCTTAAAATATGCAGGACTTAACATTGAATTTAAAACTATATCAACACTGTGTTTTCAGGCCAGGTTTAAGTCCATCAAAATCTGCTTACCACACACCCTGTCCAGTTAATAGTATTTAAGGACTTGGCTGCACACTGAAATTTAGTCCTAGAAACACAACAGTCAGAGCAAATTCAACTGGCTGTGCTAGGCACTGGAAGACAGTGCTGCCAATCTGGTGAATCAAAGCTGGGAGTCAGGGATTTCACCTTTCAGGATCAGTCTCAGAAAACCAAGAACTCAACAAACTATGTGCTTCAAAAAGCAATATGTAAATACATAAATAATAGATTCCTATCCCCTCAAACTATCCAAAAGCAGACGAAAAAATTCAAGATAACCAAAAATAATGAGTCTCTGTCAGTTTTTTAAGGAAATAATTCTTGATCTGCCAGAAATCATAAATTCACTGAAAATAATCACAATCCAGTTGGTGGCTTGTGCTTACACAATATGCTCATTACAGTTTTGAAGTATAGCTTAACTTACTTAAGAGCAAATAGTAAATGTAAACATTACTTCCCAGTGATACTTGGGCTGAAGAATAACCCCTCTATTTCCTCTCTATTACTTTTTTTCCCACATATAGGTTAGAAATGACATGAAAATTTATGCAAATTAATTTTTCAAATCTGAAAATGTTGTGTCCATTTTTCCTCCATATTTCACTGTTTCTACCTGAAACACAATTGCTGCTAGTCATATCTCCTCTCCATCTGCTTTCTTCTGACAGTTTGCATTATCCTACTTTTATAGATTTTCACCAGCTATAATCAGGTGAATTACCTCAGAATGCCATAAATATTCTTTACTAGTATCCCATCGCTTCTCATAGGGAAAAAAAGTCCAAGGTAAATTATGTTGTTATGCTCTCATTTTATAAAAGTAAGCAGAAAAATGCACAATTGAATTTCAATTCATTGTGAAGCCTAAACAAAGTCTTTTTGACTCATGGTGACACCTTTAATCAATATTTTCCTCAGCAATCAGAATAAAATATAAACTGGATAACTACAGTGTCAGTATGCAAGGAGAAGGCTGCCTGAAGAGGAACAGTAGGCTTTTATCAAAAGCATGCAGAGATATAAAGAATATGGCCTAAGCTCAGATTCAGTTTATTTCATCAAATTCTGAACATTAGGCAAGAAAGTCTCACTAGACTGAAAAAAAGCCAAAAAGCTAACTGAGTGGAACTGGGCTGCTCATGTTTGACTTCTTCAAACACTCTTTTATATGTTTTGAAGCTCCTTGGAATCCTTGGGCTGTAGCGTATATTCATCCATCTATCCATGCATCCATCCATCCATCCATGCATCCATCCATCCCTCCATCCATCCATGCATCCATCCATCCCTCCACCCATCCATGCATGCATCCATCCCTCCATCCATGCATCCATCCATGCATCCATCCATGCATCCATCCATGCATCCATCCATGCATCCATCCATCCCTCCATCCATCCATCCATCCATCCATCCATCCATCCATCCATCCTATAGCTGATAGATGTACAACCCTTAAACTACAAAAGACTGAGTCGTCATACTCTGTGACTGATCCTGTGTGAGATACACCTCCCTTCCTGTGCATGCACACTGCTCTTGAGTAAAAGTAACATGTTCACCAACCTCTTTTCACTGCATTACCCTACAAATATAACAACACTACTGGGAACAAAATTATATTTCACTAGAGCTGGAGAGTTAGCCTTGGTGTTTGGAGCAGCAGAACCATTTTGAGCATCATTTGCATATAACTATTGTAGTTTGTGAAGAGTTTCTGGGAGTGCACTACGTTTCAGCATTTCTAAATTTTTAATGTTAAAAAAGTCATCCACAATGGGAAATAAAGAATACTTCAAGATCCCCTGGAAGATTTGTTGAATTTTTTTTTTTCATTGATTCAAGCATTTTACTCTTAAACTTTTACTGTTTCTCATCTCATTCATAAGGCAATATATATCTAAAGAAAGATATATATATCTTTATCACTATATATCTTTATGTCTGTTTTACAAGCAGCCTGTGACACAGGCTAAAACTTGTCTTCAGGGTTCTCTGAGTCTGGATATAGCTAATGGTCCACACAGCTAATTAGACCCCCTTTTGGAAGTTCCATGTTCCTATACAGAAAAAAAACAACTCATTAGGCAGATAATTATGCAACCCCTGGAACCTTCATGACAAACCCCAACGGTGTATAATGGAGGCTTCACTATTTTGCCATTGGGATAAGATCCCATAGTATAATCCTGATATTTACATTCCAGTTGTAAGATAATGAAGATCAAGTTCTATACAGAAAAACAAAACATTAGGCTTTTTATACACATTATTGTAGGTGGTAACATTTACCTTCAGATCCCCACAAGGCAAAATTTCTTTCAAATTTTTTCATAATCTTTCATGTGGACAGAACATTAAAAGCATGCTCTTTCAGATTTTCAAGTAATTTAGATTCCAGAATTGGTTGAATGTAGAAGGGAAGAGGCTGTGTTCAAAAAAAAAAACAAACAAAAACCCACAACAAACCAAAACCCAAACCCAAACAAAACCCCCAAAACAACAAACAGACAAACAAAACAAATATATCTGGGTCATGCACAAGTCTAGAAATAGAGAGTCTTCTGAAAACTGGCTATGCATCATCTAAATCATCACTCCTTCAAGTAGCTTACATTTTTTGGGTTGTCAGAATGAATATTGACTCATAAGGGTACAGACAATTTATTCAAATGCTAAACACATCTTTTATGCAATCCCTTGAAATTTTCACATAGAAGAAAATTGAGTTTCAGAATTTTTTAGAGGATTTTGTGCCATTAAAGTAAGTTTTCCAAAGGGGCCATATGTGAATAAGCCTTTTCTAGGCCGAAGCCCATTAAACTTACCTTTCACTTTCAGAAAATTGAACAAATTCACTGGAAGCAGAAGCATACTTTGCCCCATATAAGCCAGTTTAGCCCATGATCACAATGAAATCTCTAGTGCTTCTTTGAAGCTGGACAGTTTTGCATTCAGGACGAGATAACCACTGGAACATATAGAAAAATTAATTGGATAATTCATACATAAATTCAAGCCCTGCTCAGAGTATTAAAGGCATTCCTCACTACAATAGTAACATTTCAAATAATGAAACACTCCAGGGGTTTGGAGTTGAAACATCTCTTCTTTCCAATCCTTGGAAACTTCCCCTAATCCCCCCATATTGTTACATATCTGACTATTAATTTTAATTTTGATAAGTCATGATGGATGTCTAAAAATAAATTATATTCAAAGTGCAAGCACTAATTTGTAGTATGGAAATCTCACACTGGTCCACTGTGTTTCTCTCTGGGATTTCTTTTACAAGTGACTAGTTACAAGCGACACAGGTTTTCCTTGCCTCAGAGCGCACAACCTTAGTATTGCCATCCTCCCAAGACCTAGCAGATAATTCAGGGAAATGGATGACTGGATATAACAAAAGACTGATCATGAAGTTTCAGCCAGTCCTGAAGATTATTGCTGTCTTGGGATTTGGACTAGATGACTTTAAACATCCCTTCCGACCCAAACCACTCTATGATTCCATGATCTTCAAAATCAGAGCTAACTTGTGTAGAAAGGCATCATTCTTACTTCTTGGTCTTCAGTTAGGTTCACTTAGGTAGTATTCAGGTTGGACTCAGTCATCTTAAAATAGCCTTCTCTGTCTCTTTCCTATGTAAAGTAGATATCTTTTCCCTCTGCAGGAGTTACTTTTCTAAAACACAGATCAGATGAAGCAGAAAAGTATGGTCCCTTCTTGAGAGGAAAAGTTTACATTAAGAGATTATTACAAAGCACTTATTACTTGAATTCATTTCTGCAGATAAAATGAGTTAAAGAGAAATTTTTCTCTTAAATTTATATGCTTTAGGTGAATAACCCCATTGCAGAGAACTGCCTATTTCATTCTATTATATAATTTTGTATGTGCATGTATGCCATACACAGTAAGAAGTTAGCATATCTGGGGTTCTCAACAACCCAAAATGAAAAAAGAGAAATCAAAATGAACAACTACAACTACTTGCTGCAATTTAGGACCAAACTGATGTGGAAACTAAATAAACACGAATAGCATTTGTTACACATGAGATCAGTAATTGTTGGATTGGAACCACCTTGGGGAGGGCTGGGTCAAACCTTATGGAAGTGAGGCAGCATCATATCCCTCATGGCAGGCCCCTGGAGCCTACATGTGGAAGCACCAGAGCAGCTGTCAGTCAAAAGCAGTCTGAGAAAACGATTACAAACTACACCTTCTGGAGCCCCTGACCCAGCTTGGATTGGCAGGGACAGTGAGAACACTGACCCTGACACTGGCCTGGAACCTCAGAGGTGCCAGTGGGTCAGAGGCCCTGCCTTGGGGGGGTCTTGCCATAGGGACCAGAGCAGATAAAACCAAAGACATGTGTTTGCCAAGTGTCGTGGCCCTACTGTTTGGACGTGTGAGATCTGGTCTTCCATGAGATTCCAAAGATAGCTATGTAGTCTGTTTCTCCCTCTTTCTCCTTCTTCTCTTTTCATGCTCCCTTTTCTTCTCTTCTTTGCTCCTTTCTTGATGCTTTGGGTAGTTTAATGCTTTTGACTTCAGTGTTGTGGATTAGTATGTTCTGGGTCAGTATTGTGGTGGTACATTTTGTCGAGCTTGTGTGATGACTTTTTGGACTTTTGCCAAGTTCCCTTATTTTCTCCCCTAAATTATCAATAAAAGTACCTCTTGAGAACAAATCTGTGGCTTATTCTCTTGACATTATCTCAAGGTGTTAAAACTTCTGGTTGAGCCTCTGATCCTGCAGCTCTGGGGCTGGAGTGCTACAACAATCTATTTAGTTAGAGTTTTACAGTACTTAATACTGTGGATTGTCTCTGTATTTGGTTTTGGTTAATCTATATTTCTTGTAGGGATGTGAGAGGACAGTAATCATACAAAAATGTTGATATACCATGGAATATCATATTTGGATTTACGTTACCCCAGTGATTTTGCCAGAACAGTAAAATCTGTAGCTCACAGGAGCCCTTTATTTCCTAGGTGTTCAAACATGACAGAACACTTGTTCAGCATCAAGCCTTCCAGTGTTCTCCTTCAGCATACAGAATGACTGTCAAATCAGGTGAACTGATTTGATTTTAAAATATGTTTTCTGTCCTGCATCTGGTGTCAACAATTCTCTCAGCATTTGTAAGGAGAATAGAATGGTAATGGAATGGTAAATAAAGTAAGGGAAAGATGAATTTTCCAAATTCTACCCATGTTTTCTTGCATTGTATTTACTTGTTTTCTTTTATAAAAGATAGCTTCTATCCTTAGTCTATGCTGGCCTTGGTGTCAAGAGGTATTCCATTGTGAACAAAAAGAGCTGATAACCCTAAATTAAGAAGTCAATAAAATGTTTGTGGAAGTACCAAGCTGACAGCCTTAGGGCTGCAAAGATTGTTCCTCTGTATACAATTCTATCAAGATCTTCTATCAAGAACTACCACCAACATTTCCTGAAAATGTCTTACAGTGAAGTCATTAGACTGGCTTGAAGAGGTCACAATCCCAGGGGTCAAACCAGGCTACTAAGATCTGAATTTGAACACACTGGTCCCAAACAAATGAGGAATTAGGCCACTGAAATTCATCAAGACAGACAATGGAAATTGAAAGAAAATTACTTAAATGTACCCTTACTATTTTAACCTTGCCATTTGAAAAATCAATGTACTTATACTGAAGTGGATTAAGCTGTGGTGTTTCTCACTAGGTGAGGAAGTAGTAAACGAATAAATAACAACTAGATTTAGAAGAACAGCTAATTTTTTTATTTGAAGCAGATAGAGTGACAGTCAAACTCAAAAGTGTGGATTAGCTACATATTCTCATATTTATCAACTTCTTATCTGAAATCAATATCAACAATAGGCATTATCAGTTGTACTACAAGAACATAATAAAAATCTCTTCTTAAAAAACCACAATTTTGCTTCGGTTATGTGCTGGAGCTTCTCAAAACACAGGACAGGGCATCCATGATTGATGTAACCATTACAAACTTTGTAAAGAAAGATTATATTTCAAATTTTTATTTTCCCTGGTCAGACTCAGGATCTTCTGGTTTTTGAATGAATATTTATTAATTTAAACAATTTTTAATTTTTTCAGCCTAAAATATTTCTTTCCCAAATATATAATTAATAGTTTAATATTCCTTCCCCATAACTGTTGATTATCTAAAAATACCCTTTGGTGGTCAAATAAATAGAAAGGCTCTTGTAAGACTATGTCTTAGTTACAGGGCCCAGGATCAGTTTATCACTATGTGAGTATAACCAAAACTGTGTATTCTACACCTTCTGTGTAATTTCTCATGAACTGCTAATAATAGGTTGTTTGCAGCAGCTGCTCAGGGCACACCTTACCCCTGAAGCTACAAGCTGGGTGTTAAATAACCCTGTGAGACAGGGGAGTATTTCTGTCTTCACACCAGTGACTCAACTGTGGTAACTCCCCTCCAGGGAGGCATCAGCACCTTCACACCCAACCTGAGGGGTCATATCTGCTAATGGGCTAAATGGACTGGCATAAGTGGTGGTTGCAACAACCTAGACCAGCAAAGATTAAAAAAATTCCCATGACACACCCATTGTGAAACTCCCTGCCTTGAGGGTAGTACTGGGCATTCCCACCTGAACCTCAGCATATACAATCTTCAGGTTTTGGGACTTCTGGTACCACCCATTGGATGCAGAGGAGGACCAGAACCTCAACAGGACTGTGACTGCTACTCTTAATAAGACTACAGTCATTACTTTGACAGAACTGTGACAATCATTCTCACCAAAACATTTCCTTTCCTTTTATTTTACTTTGCACTCAGAGGGACCACGTGGTGCTCAGCACAGTGGCTAACGAACACTTGTCCCAAGGCGTAGGATTATACATCTGTCTTTGTGGGTTAAAACCCAGTTTTCTCTGTACCACTGTATTTATTGTAGTCTTTTGAGTAAATTGTAACTCTGACTTGTAATCTCTCTTGAGCTGGGTTCATTTCTCCCCCTGCTTTATTTTTAAATCAGCACAGACTGTGAGTCAGGTTACTTTTTTTTTTTTTTTTTTTCTCTTTTATGACATCAGATGTTCTGTCAGCTCTAATGCAGACATTCATGGAAACAACCACTATTCTAATCTCCTGTTTGGAGCTTTGATACTGTGCCTTCACTTCAAGTCTCATAAAAAGCAACCACATCTTGGCCTTCGGGGAAATAAAGTGTCTCAAGTAGTATGCCAAAGTTCAATTTGGGTCTTCTCTGTTGTTTGGTTGTATTGTGTTTTTCTTTTCCCCCTCAACAGTATACTTAGGAAAATCAAACTCTAGAATTCTCACTCAGGCACAATTAAACTTGGCATCCGCTTAAAATTTTAATAAACTATGTAGGGACCTTTCATTTCTTTTCTCACCCCCTTAGGACCAGGGAGTAATGAGTAGACATTTCTTGATATCTAGTGAACAGTTTTCTGAAAGAACTAATGAAGACTTTCTTATTAAAAGTATTTTAAAAAGCTATGTGAGTGACAGTCTTTAACAGTTCAATTTGGAAAGAAAACTAGGCAGTACATTATGTCGTCAGTATACAAGTGGCTTATGTCATATAAATTGCTGTTAAAAAATAAGAAGTTATTTAGGTTTCTAGTACAGCTTAAGCAAATTACTTGCTATAATTAAGAAGGTAGAAGAAATATTTGCAGAGAAAGACAGGAACATACAGAGACTGCTTTGATGATAATTCAGCTTTAAAACCTTCTCCTTAAGAATTGTGCTAGTAATAAAGATGATTCTTGAAACTAGACACTTTCTTTCTGTGGGATGTAATAGCATTTGCACTTCCTCATAATGTAATTCCAAATCTCAGGCTATGGTGACATTAAAAGTCCTTCAGAATATGGAGGGAAAAAAAAAAAGAAAAAAAAAGAGACTAAGAAAAAATGCAACAATCTACAACACAAACTAAAAATATTCTGAGATTCCCTGCATTTAAGAGCAGAAGCAATTAAATGTGTATTGCAGATTTATTAAGGATGTCTCACCAGCTATGAAACCAACATGTGCAAATACTCCTTCAATGAAAGGATGATTGAAAGTACGTTGAATCAAACTCTAAACATTTGTGTTGTGCAGCTTCAGCGAGGCTCTGAAGAATGCACCATCATTGGAGGGTTAGCTTGATTTGGTGCCTTGCTGACATAGTCTGGCTTCAGCAACCTACACTCTGTGATATTCCCCAAGAGTGAATCTTGGGAATTACCACATGTTGATACCTACACAAGAGATCGAGAAAGCTAACTTGTGTACCTGTATAGAAAAGCCTGAAAAAAACATTGATTGCAATAGGAAGAGTAGCTGTTCCGATGTAGTCAGCAACGTATTCTTCTTTCAGTTTCTGTAGCAGTTTTGTCTCAGACATTTAACTGTTTCTACACACACCGCCTCTCCCCCAACTCCTTCAAGTACGTTAACACCATATGGCTTCAATTATGTCAGTATTTTGCAAAGACAGTACAAAGAAAATGTCATGAAAATACTTTTGTCATTCTCTAAATGGAGGCTTGAATCCTGTTGTTATTGAAAAAGTGGCAACTCCTCATCTTACAGCGTTTTTACTGTTTAAACTTCAAATTCTACAGAGGTGACATTTCCTTGTGAACAGAAAGAAATAGTTGCGTATTTCTGAACTTGAGATTCCTAATTTCTACCAACTTAACTGTTAAAATAAGATCTTCAGGATCTTCTCTTAAGAGTTCTTTTGTTTTGTTTTGTTTTGGTTTTTTTTGTTTTTGTTTTCTTGTTTTTTTGAAATGTGTTGAGTTATTGAAATAGTCTGTAAGAAGTTGTTGTAAAGTCTTACAAAACTGAGTGCCCTTATCATACAATGAAAACTCTTTACCTATTGATGACATATTCAAGGAGAATTGACTTCTAATTTTGAAAAGAATACACTTTGGATTTGCAGATGAAGAGCTACTCTATGATGATTTCTAAGACGTTATATTTGTTCAAGCTCTCTAAAAGAAGGACATCAAAAAAGCATTCTAACTAATACCATTATTGTTTGCTGATGTCTTTAACTTTTTTCTAGTCAGATTTCCTTTTCTTTCATTTATAATTCAATTATGACACTTCATGATTCCAATATTGAGATAGATTTTTAATTTGGATATTCTTGGTAGGGCAAATATATGTGCAACACTAGATTCTCAAGAGGCATTAAGAGAAACAACAACAAGAATTATCTTGCAATTTATTGTGCTCTAGATTTGTACAAGGTGGTAATTTCTGGAATAAATTTTTGTAGTATTCAGTATTTTAAAACACTCCTTCCTTTTGTAGCACTGATCCTTTGAAGCTAGCTGCAGTGTAGTTTGTACATTAAGGAATTCATTAAATTCCAGATCAGTAAGAATTCAGGGACAGCAGCTCTAGTTTAACAAATATATTTTGACTTTTCTGAGGATAATAAAGTGAGCAAGGAAAGTAGCTGGTATTAATTTGTTTAGACTTCTAATGGACATTGCATGACAAATAAAAGTGATTTTGCAAATAAACTCTCCTGGGGTTATAGAAGGAAAAACAAAATGAATTGGAATGTGGTTAGAAGAAAGAAGCAAGGATCTATTATTTAAAAGGTAAACCTGGGGTAAAAGGCAGTCATAGTGTAGTTCATTACACTATATTTATTAGTGCTTGTTGGGCAGCTCCTGACTCTTTTTCTTTTCCTTAGCAGAAAACTATAGATTTTGTAAACTACATTAATTTGTTTTTAATTCCCACAAACAATATGTAATTATACATTAGTAATCTAATTTTAGAACCTGGTGAACCAGGATAATCAAATTCAGCATAAGCTGATTAGGTGTTGAGTGTGAATTTGTTTGATCTCCTTTATATATGCTTATTTTAATGCACTTCTATAATATTGATGGAGGAAAAAAATCATAATATTGTACCTTTTTACCGCTCATCTTCATCTGCTTGTGTTAAAAAAAAATAAAATACAGCACAATTTTTAACACAATTTTAAAAGTTTTAAAATCCTTTCCTGATGCTAGTCACTCTTTCAGTCTAGTGTTAAACTGTACAACCACATTTGTCTTTATATGAGTGTTGAACAAATTAGTCTGCAAATTTATGTTTCACATTTGCATAAAAAAATGTACCTTTCTGTAAACAAGAAGGAAGCTGATAGAGAAGCTACATAAAAATACCTTTTCTTTAGTAAAACCATATTTCAACAGAGCTCTTACTTTGGTTTATAACTATACACACAGTCTAGTTAAACATATTCCAAATTTTGCTGTTTTGATAAATTTGTTCTAAGTTGCCTTCATTTGAAGGAAGACTGTGACTGAGTCTTTACTTGATAGAATTAATTTAGAACACAGAGCATTTCAGCCCCAAAACAGACCCATACACTGTGGGAACAGAGAATAGAAGAATGAAGAGGAGGTTATATTGTTGTATGTTGTATTTACAGTGCATCTTCAGCTATGCAGATACTAGCAGTTACAAAGTGAAATGGAGTTAAAGGTTCAACCTGGTTGCTTTCTTCCTTAAACATATAACCATAGATGGAGTTAAAGGTTCAACCTGGTTGCTTTCCTCCTTAAACATATAACCATAGATGGAGTTAAAGGTTCAACCTGGTTGCTTTCCTCCTTAAACATATAACCATAGAATATCTTGAGTTGGAAGGGAACCATGAAGATAGTTGTCTCCATCTCCTGTTTATTACCTGCTGTGACAAGCATGGAATTCCAAATATCCATGATTAGAAAATACAGGGATTTTTTTTTTTTTTGGCAGGGGGGAATGTTATTTAAAAGAAAAGTTTATATATTAAATGACTATTAAAGTCAGATTTATAGAATTTACTGACAATCAAGTGCTTATGGCGGATAGTCCAAGGACACTCTGAGTAAACATTAATTCAAAATCACTTCTTTGGCTTTTTCATTACTAAGTCTGAATGACTTGGCTCAATATAGTCCTACAACAGGAACATCAGATTTTAGATCTATTAACAGCAAGTAAATTATTTATTAACTTACAGGATATCAGAAGTTATTTGGCAGTTGGCAGGAATCAGTGAGTCATAGATTAACAGAACACCACTGATGCATACAGTATCTTCTGAGCAATCTATTTCAGACCAGATTTTTTTTTATATATATTTTCATTTTAAATATTACTAAGGACAGAAAAGACCCTTAAGCTGTTTTTATCACTTGCTCTATGTTTTATAGTGACTGAGAGGCTGAATATGTTGCCAGTTGTTTCTGAAAGTAACATTACATACAGCTATTTTGCAGAGGACAGGATTTGCACTGTATATGAAAATCAGGAGCAAAACATGGACAGATTCTGGAACAGATTTGTGGTCTTGTTACACTGGGAGAAAGAGTGGGAATAATGGAAAGACACAGTTGTAGATAGTAATAGCCCATTTCTTCAGAATTACCTAACTGGGAAGTGCATCCTGGGCTGCTTCAAAAAAGGTGTGGCCAACAGCTTAATGCAGCTAATTCTCTCCTCCCCTTGCTCAGGGCAGATAATTTCTCACTCAGCCCTAATACTACCTACCACCTGGAGTACTGCATCCAGCTTTGGGGGCCTCAGCACAAGAAAGACCTGTTGGAGCAGATTCAGAGGATGGCCGCAGAAATAACCAGAGGGCTGGAGCACCTCTGCTATGAAGGTAGGCTGAGATATTGGGGGTTGTTCAGCCTGGAGAAGAGGCGGCTAAGGGGAGACCTCATTGGGGCCTTCCAGTACTTAAATTGGGCTTATAAAAGGAGTGACTTTTTTTGCATGGGCAGATAGAGATAAGACAAGAGGTAATGGCTTTAAACTGAAAGAGGATAGGCTTAGATTGGATGTTAGAAATAACTTATTTACTGTGAGGGGGACTGAGGTCCTGAAACAGGTTGCTCAGAGAAGTTGTGGATGCCCCATCCCTGGAAATACACAAATTCAGACTGGCTGGGGTTTTGAGCAGCCTGATCTAGTGTTTGGTATCCCTGCCCATGTTGGAGATTGGAACTAATAAACTTCAAGATCTCTTCCAACCCAGGGTGTTCTATGACTGAGGAGACCAGTTTCATTGAAGAAGGGGCCTGTTCCCCAAAGGCCTTGTGCCAGGAAAAATTTAGGAAGTGAACAATTTTCATTGTGCTAAAAGAAGATTTTTCATGTTGTCCCATTTCTTAAACTCTGAACTTTTACTTCATATCATGCAACCGTGAACGAAATAGCATTTTGTTGCCTTCTCCAGTTGTGGCTGCTTCTGCTCTGTACAGTAACTAAGAACACTGATAGCTTTTGAGGCTTCTGCTGCTTTCTGGGCTACCTGTCATTTTAGTATCCCTGATAGTCCTGACAAGATAGTCTTGACCAAGAGTTTAGAAAAAAGCCCGACAAACCTTAGGCATTTTCCTTATCAGATGTATTCCAATGGAAAAGCTTCAGCAGGAGGGGATTTACTCCAAAATAGGAGCTTTCAAAAATTTCCCCATAAATTTCAATATAGGCCCTACTCAGGATTCTAAGTGAAGCCAGGTAAGAGGAGTAGAGGAAGTTGTCAGCAAGTAGGCCATTTTCTTTACATGAGATAATAATTATAGTAATTGTGTTAAAATGCTCAGTACTGTGTTTTCAGTTGCTTAAAATACTTGTATACTTACATTTTTTTTTCCCCATGAAAACATTAAAAGAACAATTCCCTATGAATAACAAGTTCTGAGTGAGAAACGAATCTTTTGAACTACCATTGAATTTAGAAGGAAATATCACTGAATTTGTTCATATAATTTTCCCAATTAAAATTAAAGTTGTAAATAAACCACATTTTTTCCACAGGAAAATCTCACTTGTAGCAAAATAATATTTGGGAATGCCAAAATAATTTTCATTTAAATTAACTTTTGAAAAGCAAACACAAGAATATTAACTTAAGTATAAAGTATATTAAGTATATATATAAATAAATTATATATATATAAAATAAATTTTTATATATATAAAGTATTATTAAGTATAAAATTTTATCTACAAAAATAAATAAATATAAATAAATAAAAATAAAAATAAATAATAATGCCCTAAATGCATCAACTACCAAAACTGAAGTGGTATGGTATACTGAAGTTCTGAATGAAATTGAAAAAAAAGAGATTTAATTATGTTTTCTTTTAACTATCTGAATAATCAATGGCTAACCATTTTTTTTTTCTTTTTTTAATTTATTTTATTGACAGAGTTGAATACATCTCACAATAAAATTATAGTTCTGAGTGAGATCTATTCCATGGGACTGGACATTAGAACGTAGTCACTTCTGTTCAGACCAGCACATCTTTATAACTTATTTTATCATGAAGAAGTCAAAATACCAAACAAAACACTAATCAGAAACTTCTTCTGAGTTCTAAGAATTAATAAAATTCATACCCATTTACTTTTGATTCATCCTGATATAGAAAGATGAGTGAAAAGGAAACAAGACCATATAATATTTCTTTTAAAATTCTTAATCCAAATAACCTGTGATTAATTTTTCGCTATAAAAATCACTAAAAAAAACACCAACAAAAAACTATGAGACCATTAAATCAGTGTTGGCTGATGTATATTCTAATATTCCAATATTTTCCAGTTGGCCTTATGTCATGGAAACATAACTGATTTCTCTGCTTACTTGTAGTTTAGGGGCAGTCTGTTTCATCCAAACTGAAATAGCTGTTTTTGGAAGTAAGTATTCAAAGGTTAATGGAGCCAGCTTACTAAGTAATTTTTTAACTAAGTAATGTTAAATTACAAAGACATTTAACGTTTCAAAGAAGTAATAAAAAGTTATTAAAAATGATGATTAGAAATTACATTTCTTATCAGTGATACTTTAAAAGTCAAAGCAACACCACATTATCCCCATCCCCCCACCCCACTCGTCTGCCCCCCCCCTGCAAAAAAGGAGGGAAAAGCTGAAAACCAGCCCTGCCAGTATCTGCATATAATCAACAAAGGATGCATTAAAGAAAAAAAAACAAAAACAAAACAAACAAAACAAAATAAAAACAAACAAACAAAAAAAAAACACACAAAAAAACCCCAACCCTGAGAGCTTGTCAGAATAGAAGATAGTGATAACCACTCTAGAAGATGGTGGACACTAATCATGTACTGTGATTGACAACAAAATATACAATTTTTCCTCACCTACAGAGGGAGACAGCAAATAGCTAGCCATCAGAGACAAGCACAAGCAATTCAAGAAGTATTTATTAACAGGCAACGCTCATTAAATGTGATTTTGATAGCATTTGTGTCATTCCATACCACTCCCATTCATGCACTGACCACAGTTTCTGTCACCCATCCCAACAGATGAAAATCTTGGTATCTGTAGGATAAGCTGAGTGATCTTTCCAAGTCAAATAAGTGTTTTGATAATTTTCAGAGCAGGACAATTACACCAAAAAATGTCATGCTAAAAGGTAAATGGTGAAAACCAGACGGTCTGAGTTCACTTATGTGCTAAGTACAGCTACAGGTTTAGGTTAATATAAGAAACTAATTTAATGTAAAACATCAAGGTAATTTGTATGTAGAAACATTGTTATTTTTAGAGTCCTCCTCTCCCTTACCAAAAATGCTATTATTATACAAAAACAGTCTTATTCTTGTATTCCAACCTTTTTTCCCCTGTCTTTCCTGGTATATCAGGTAGGTAGTTTTATGACACATAATGTTGCTGTTATAGAGACTATACAGACACACCAGCACTCCAGGGTATGAATTGGTCCATAAATGTTTGAAAAAGGAGTCCTGCTCCATTGGTTTTCAGAATATATCACTGCTTCACATACAAAAAGGCCACCCACTTCTTATTCCCTTAGAGTACATGACTGCTAAGAGGCTGAATACCAGACACAATTGTGCAACTTCTGTTTGGCAAATTTTTATTTCAAAGCCCTACTTGCATGGAAAAAAAAAATCAGTGTCTTTTGGAGTTTGGATTTACTTTTTTCATCTCAAAGGGTGCACATACAGCAGGTGCATTATGGATTTGTATATCTTTAAAAAAACAACCCCTGAAGAGCCACAAAGCAGGCAGCTGGGAAGCTGACATGTAAACAAAGGAATAAAGCTACATTTGTAAATTTTGTAGAAGCAAATTATATTACTTAAAATCCTATTTTTGGGTTTTTTTTATTTCTTTCTCTCTTTTTTTTTAATTATTTGGGCTTTGTTTTGTTTTTTTTGGGGGGGTTGTTAATTTTTTATTTATTGGTTTGGATTTAGGTGGTTTTGTTTTGGTTTTTTTGTTTGTTTTCTGTACCCTACTATTATCATAAACAGTTTCAGATTATGGTAATATGACAAAATAAGAAGGAAAAAAACATTGTTTTATTAAAAGAAATGAATGTACTTAGGCATCATACAGAGTTAGTTTCAACACTTTGCACTCATTGGATCTGATTTATTGACCTTCTACATAGCACAGAACACTCAGAAGCTAGAATAACACTTGTAAAGCAGACATACTAGTAAAGAAGGTGTACACATGTATACAAATCCTTATCCAAATACATACATTAGACTTAAGTTATCACTGTCTGGGGCCTGATTTCCCAATAGCTCTTGGATGGCATTCAATGTGGCCCTAGAGAGCATCTTCCAGAATAGCTTCATCTGAAGGAAATTGAGATTATGCACTCCCAAAGCTGCTCCACTCCCAGAACCAAAGCAGTCTGAAAAGCACAGCTTTCAAAACAACCTAAGCACAACTAGCTCTTCCATCTAAAATGTTAAGGGAGATGCATCCAGCAAAAGCAAAACCCTCAAACTGTCACTGCAGTATCACTTTGAGGAAAAACATATGATTTGCACAGAATCATAGAATATCCTGAGTTGGAAGGGACCCATAAGGATCATCAAAGTCCAACTCCTGGTCCTGCAGAGGACCACCCAAAAAAAGACATCAGGTTCCTGAGAGCATTGTCCAAACACTTGAACTGTCAGGCTTGGTGCTTTGACCACTTCCCTGGGGAACCTTTTCCAGTGCCCAACCATCCTCTGGGTGGACTTTTGTTCTCATATTCAACTTAAACCTCTCCTGGCACAGCTGCATGTCATTCCCTCAGTCCTGTCACTGGTCACCACAGAGAAGAGATTCGGTCTGCCCGTCATCTTCCCCTCATGAGCAAGCTGCAGACTCCCTCACTCTCCTCCAGGCTGAATAAACCAAGGGACCTAAGATGCTCCTCATATGGCTTCTCCTCATAGCCCTTCACAATCTTCATTACTCTCCTTTGGACACTAATAGCTTTGTGTCTTTTTTATATTGTGGCTCCCAAAACTGCACACAAAACTGTACTCGAAGTGAGGCTGTACCAGCGCAGAGTAGAGCAGAACAATCACCTCCCTTAATCAGCTGGTAATTTTAGTTTATAGAGCATGCTTACAGTCATTATTTTTCTACGGCTCCAGAAGAAGAGAACTCTGCTTCTTTTGAAAGACCCAGAAAAGATAAGAATAATGATATTCAAGAAAAATTTGTTCCATCATTTCCACTCATAGACTGCAAGTAGGGCATTTTGTTTGAGCCAAATTGAGAGATGTATCGATTTGACAACCACTGTTTAAGATAAGAAACATTGTTTTCCCTTTCAGCGAGCTGACATCTGTTTTTCTCTGGTGGAAATGGAATTACAGAGAAGAGAGAAAAAAGAAGTCACTCATGAGTAATTGTATTTTTATGACAATGAATGCTTTTACAAATGTCAGCAGACATACCACATAAATTAAAAACCTTTAAATTAACATGTGTCACTCCTAAAATTCATGTGTTTATTATGTTATCCCCTGAAAGATACCAGAGGTATCAGAGGCATCTATAATTAGCTGCCTGGTTTTGCATACAAGGTGTATGTCCTACAGCAGAACTTGTGAAAGTTAAACCAAAACACTGGAAATCTATCATTGTGCCTTATCAACCTCAATAATAAGTCCTTTTCTGCAGTTGCATTTGCCTTTTTTATTGCTTATATTCCAACAATTATCAGTATGTCTGTACTATATTAACATCAACATCAGAGCTATAGTTGATCTCATAAACTGGTCTTTAAAATCTGCATATTTAAGGTATGCTTATATACATTTAATAGTCGAGCCACAATATCTATTCCAGCTTAACAGTCCTCAAGGCTACAGTTGCTCTTGTCACTTAGTTCTAAATATTTTTGTCTCAGAAATTTTAAAATAAACTTAAAGAAAGTTTTGTTAAAATATCTGTGTTGCCTGTACTTCAGTTTTTGTTAATGTCATTCTAGAATTCATTTTCAGTCCACCAACTTGGTATCCAAGGGCTACAGGAAGCAGATTTGACTTGGTTTTTTGGTCTAAGAATGAAAGTAGTTTGGGGGACATGAAGTTGTGAGGTAAGCTGTACTATTTTAAATAATTTCATTCTTGTGTACACAACCCTTCATGAATATTGTGCCAAATTTATTTCTATACTTTCCACAAAGCAGAAGCTCTCTGGACAGGAGCAATTCCTGCTTTCTTGATAGGCCTAATCACAGCTTTTAAATCCAGTGTGGCCCAAAATAATGGTCTCCAAAAGTAGACTGCTCCTAAACGCAGAACAAATATTACATTTAAGAATGTATTATTGCTTCTGTGATCTTTCTAAATCCTTTCATGATAATTAAGAAATCTGGTTAGGCATGGACCCTCAAATTTATTTTACTAAAATATATGCATGGTATTACAACATCATGAATCCTTTGTATACACTTTTGGACACATATACATACTTTCACATTTATACTTATTGATATATGTGCAAGATGTAATATAAGCATAAATGTAAGAACTTTACAAATACATATGAAACCCATCAGTAATTGCTGAAACCTTTGCTTATTTCTCCTTTTTTGCATTTGATGAATGTTATGACAGGAATCACATTAGTGTTTAATTACTTCCAGATGTTCAGAAATTCTTTATACTTTTGAAAACAAAATCTATTGCAGACTGAATACTCTGTCTTGGAGTTTAATACTTTTTAAGAGTTTAATACTTTTCAAAATGTTGGTGCTTATGCGTTTTAGTTCAATAATGAAGAAGATACAAGAAGTATCATTCTGTTTTTATTTATGTGTTTCTGAATATATTTCCATTTATGCTCTTCATAAATATCCACAAGTGATATCAAAGGAAATTTATGATATGAAACCAGGAAATATTTTATGCTTCAAGGAACATGTGAATATTATCCTATAACCACCTGTGCCCTACTTTCCTGTGCAAAACTTCTGCTCTGTTAGACTATAACAAGCAGAATACAGACTCCATGCCTGAAAGCATTTTTTTCCCCTGTAAAAGTGCAAGGAGATGACCTAGGTTTTTTCTTTAGTGTTTTGAAATGAAGTATCATTTGCATTACTGAAATATTTCCACTTAAATACTGTTCTGAAAAAGCATTTTGTAACAACGTTAAGTTCTTCAATATTTTACCTCTGGGATAGAAATTCTGACTCCACTAGAGTCAAATCTTATACTCACGATATCAAGGTTGAAGATGAACTATTCTTTTTCAAAAGTTAGTATCAGAAGAGGAATACACTTTTTCCACATACATACTAAGGATTTAGCTGTAACATGCTCCTGTGACACTTAAAAATTCTAGACCAAACGCAAATCTGGACCAAATACAAATTTCGTCATAACTGAATGATTATTCTTTGTATTAAAAAAAAAAAAAAAGCTGACTATATAAAGCCTATTATAACTTGTCTATGGAAACACATCTCCCTAAAAATATTCACACGTAAAGACATGATTTAAAAAAACCCCAACAATCAGCAATGATGCATTGTTTCAAAACGTTCAGTAACACTGTGGAATGTAGAACCAGAAAAATCATTCTCCAACCCCAATTTCTCTTCTGCAATAACCTTGCAATATAGCTGCCACACTGTATGTCAGTGAGCATTTAAAGTTTGATGAAGTTATTGCTCTTGTAAAGGAAAAATTCACCTGAGAACTTTTCTCTCACACTTCATTTTTTTTTATGTCAAAATGCACTCCATTTTGAGTGAGGAAAGGAATTGTCTTTCAAGTAAAAGAGATGAAAAGTCAAGATAGACTTTTGCCACTTACAGTTCTAACTGGAGGAGCCACATGGTGCTGGAGTATAACAGTGGCTAACAAGAGATCTGTGTGTATACCATAAAAGTGTTTAAGATGCACCTTTACGTTCCAACAAGAAGAGTCCTACATAATACAATTTTTTTGCAGAATCTGAATTGGACATTCAAATACAACAAGAAAGCAATGAACCACATAAAAAGAAAAAAAAAAAAAAAGGAAATATATAGTTATGCAGTAATGATCTTTAAAAATGCTCAGTAAATTATGTCTATTAAAGTATGTCTATTAAATTATACTCCACATAATTATCCTATTTGGAGCTATATGTCTGGAAGATGAACAGTGTAGCTAAAATTGTTTCAGTTTATCTATTTGTTTTTTTATTATTATTATTTTAAAAGTATACTTAAGTATACCACTAAAAAGTAAAAGAACTGTAAGATTAATTTAATTTGTCCTTATTTTAAAGTAGCTTTACAAACATTTCATCTACACAGACATTTTTTATATCTTAAAATAAGAAAGAAACACCTTAATGTTTCTTTGGTGGCTTTTTTGTGTGACTGAATTCTGAAAGCCTGTAGCATTTTATGGATGTTTAAAAAAACCCCAACAAATGAAGCTAGAAAAAAACCCCAAACCAACAAATGAAATAAACTTCTTATTGAAAAAGAGAGCTATATTTCTGTTGTATTGTTATGAAGGTTGTTGATGACTTTATGCAATCCTATCTTTCATTTCTGAGCATTACAGATTTTGACAGAATTTGTTGATGTTATGCCTGGAATGAATATGAATTTATGGTTTAAGATGTGCTTATCACAATAAGAAAACACATCTACAGTGAAATTTCCATGTTGTGATATACTTTTGACACAATGGTAAGTCAGCTCCCTGTCTGAAGGGCTGTTATTATTTTCACATCTTCCAGAGAGAATGTCAACTTTTCCATAAGGAAATCATGCAGTTATGAAATGTCAAGGCTTCTAGTCTCATCTAAATTATGATAATTTCTCTTCCAACCAATCTCAAAATAGGTTAAGTTTTCTAGACAGACAGTTGTGTTAAGAATGTCACTTGACTTTCTTTTTCCTAAAAATATTAAAAGAAAAAAATCAAAACCCAAATCTGACCTCTCTACAAATAAAACAAAACAGAACATTCCAAACAGACAGAAAATCCCTGAAAAAAAACAAAAACACTTTTAGGGATTATATTATACAAGACAGATGCACTCATAACACACAAAACTTGGAGCAAGGGCCAGCTCAAACTAACACTTGGTTACTTGTGAATGGGTTGGGAAAGAGTGGTTTGTCAGCTGGAGAGTGCTGAAAACAAAAACCCCTAGAGAAACTGGGGTAGAGGAACTTTAGAATGGTGAATACAAGGAACATGAAGAATTTGTCTTAACAGAGATGATTAGAGAAAAAATCTGAACCATGGAGTTGAGAAACTGCCTCCACGTACTTGCCCTTGATGTCTTCAAAGAAACAGTATATTCTTTCTGCATATTCTGTCTAAATAAACAAATCTGTACTAGTAAAATAAACACCTAGATGATTATCTTCTAACAAAAGTCTATATTTTGATTAGTAGATTAGTAACCGCACAGAAAGGGACAATATGTTTTAGGATGTAATCGGTGCATAATTTAGGTTGGAGTGACCTCTGGAGGTTATTAGGTTCAACTTTCTTCTCACAGCAGGGAAAAATTAGACTAAAGGCAACTAATGATTTGTGCTGTACTTTGTCACAGTGAAATCATTTTCCTAGTATATAGTTGGAATTTTACTTGTTACAGATTGGTTGTCTTGCTTCTTATCCCATCACTAAGCCCATCCAGGATGATTCTTTGTCTTTTATGAGGATATATTTGAAGACAGCACCTAGATCTCCCCTTAGCCTTCTCTTTTTAGGATTGAACAAAACATTTCTCTCAGACTCTTGTTGTACTTCTTTTGCTGCACCTCATTGACCATCTTGGTGACTTTCTGATGGATCTACTCCAACAATGACCAACTTTTTCTTCCTTCATCTGCCGAGCCCAAATCTGGACATAGTGGTCCAAATACAATCTCACTAGCATTGGATAAAGGAAAATAATTGCTTCTCACCTGCTGGCTAAATTCTTGCTAATAAAGCCCAGAATGCACCCGGAAAATATGTCACTACAAGGACACATTGCTGATTCATGTTTAACTTGTGGGCCATCTAGGTGCCCAATGTATTTTCTGAAGACCTGCTCTGTCCCAGCCTGTATGGTTGTGTAGAGTTATTCTTTCCAAGGTGTAGGATTTTTCATGTCCTTTTGTTGAATTTCTTGAGATTATTTTCAGCCCACTTCTACATTTGAGATGCCTCTGAATATCAGCTCTGCATTTCAAAGCATTAACAGCTATACACAGTTTGGTTCAGTAGCAAAGTGAGGAATGGCTTTTGCAACCAATTTCCACATGGACTTAGGAGTTTTGATCACAACGTTTTCTGCCAGCAATTTTCCATCAAGCTTCTTATCCATGTATTTCATCCATATCTCATCTATTTACCCATAAGTATACTATGGGAGTATACTATGGGAGAATACATCAAAAGCAAAGATCAAGGTCAATAACATCCAGAGCTCTCCCCTTCTATAGTGTTGGCAATCTCTTCAGCAGAAGGTAACCATTGGTCAAACACTATTGTCCTTGATAAATTTGTGCTGAGTCTTCCCAGTCACTCTTGCTCTTCTGAGCTCGTCCACAGCTTCAGTAACTGGATACTGCACACACCTAGGAACTAGTTCTAAATTGTTTCCTTTGAGCAATATGACCTTAGACCTGAGATGCTTTTTTCTTTTTTTTTCTTTTTTTTTCTTTTACTCCCTTTTTAAAAGTATAAAGCATGAACATTATTTGGAGTGAATAGCTCACTACCTTGTTACAGCTTTGTAAATAATGGCAATAATGGCAAAAAGCTAAGCTCAAACTTTTCTGTCCTTAACTGCTCTTAGCATCACTATCCTGGGAATTATTTTTTTTTCTATGAAATTCATAATTTCTGAGACTCATTTAGGATTTTCTACCTACAGAAAAATGAAGATGTTCCAGGCAAAACCTAACAGCTTGCAGTCTAAATCAAACAACAACATAGGGCATGTTATTAGGAACATGCATTGAGCCTGAAGGGTCCTGAAAAGTGAAATTTAGGGTTTTCTTTTTCCTTCCAAGTAGATTAGCGAATTTTCTGTCTATCTGACATCAGTCTATATTTTATCAGACAATGGTTTGTTTGAGAAAACCACAAGGAAATCCCAGATTAGAATTTTGATTTCTTCTCTTCATAATCGACTCTGGTTGCTACCCTGCCTTATAATTAATTAAGCTGTCAATATATATTGCAGCCACTAGAGAAGGATACTCTGTCAGTACTTTTTGCCAGATGAAAGGCATATTTCCACATCTGACTGAAAAAGGTGAAAACTGTCAAATAGCTGTCTCAGCACTTCACTGTCCTGCATAATTATTGACAATTAAAGCTCTTCATTTTTCTAAACCTACCTGAGATTTTTGCTAGTCTCAGAAGCGGATCAATAAGTGTAAAGGAAATTAAATTGATTGCTAGACAAAATTCCTTCTGAAAAGTATGAATGGCCTGTCAAGTATAATGGGAAGGGGAGAAAAACCCTATTATATTGGGTTTGATCAAAGGTTTTGAGTTTAGATTTTATTTTTACTTTGGAGAAAGGTAAGGAAAAGGCCAGAGAAGCTGAAACATGGCATTAAGAATGATACTACATATTGTATAGCCTTTAGCTCATTATCTTAGGTTTCTATATTGAATTGGTCACATTAGCAGCAATAAAAAAAGAACATAACTGGATTAAACAAAAAAATAAACAAAGAGGGAATAAAATATTATAGGTAAAATAAGAAAGATGGAGATGGGAGGGATCCTGATTCCTCATAAAAATATTTATTGGTTAGCAGAGGCTGTACAATAAAAATAAGCTAAGATTTGTAGATGTCCTGAAAAGTCAGAGCACATACAAGGTAGCAAGCAAAGTCCAAAAACCACAGCAGGCAGAATTGACAAAATTAATTAACACATAATTGTCTGTCTTGATAGCTTAACATTTGGAATGTTGAACAAAGGCTGTAGAGAGAGAAAATAAAAAAGAAAGAAAAAAAGAAAAAAGAAAAGAAAAGAAAAGAAAAGAAAAGAAAAGAAA
This sequence comes from Dendrocincla fuliginosa, assembly GCA_035047845.1. Lineage (NCBI taxonomy): Eukaryota > Metazoa > Chordata > Aves > Passeriformes > Dendrocolaptidae > Dendrocincla > Dendrocincla fuliginosa. The sequence goes on along the minus strand of JAWWMO010000083.1, from coordinate 93,418,353 downwards.
AGAAAAGAAAAGAAAAGAAAAGAAAAGAAA
>JAWWMO010000083.1:93383267-93418287 GCA_035047845.1 Dendrocincla fuliginosa | reverse complement strand
AAAAGAAAAGAAAAGAAAAGAAAAGAAAAGAAAAGAAAAGAAAAGAAAAGAAAAGAAAAGAAAAGAAAAGAAAAGGAGGCCTGTTATTTAACACTGTTGATGGTTGTTGTGGTTTAACCCTAGCCAGCAGTCAAACACCACACAGCCGCTTGCTCATGCCCCCACCAGCGGGACTGCAGAGAGAATTGGAAGGATAACAGCTAGAAAACTTGTGGGCTGAGAAAAAACCACACACACAGGCAAAGCAAAACAAGAATTAATTCACTGTTTCTTACGGGCAGGTGTACAACCATCTCTGGGAGAGCAGGGCGCCACCATATGCAAAAGTTACTTGGGAAGACAAATGCCATCTCTCCAAATATCCTCCTTCTTCCTTTCTTCCCACGACTTTGCATACTGAGCATGACGTCAAATGGTATGGAACATCCCTTTGGTCACTTGGGGTCAGCTGTCTTGTATTTGTTTCTTACCAGCTTCCCACAAACCCCTAACTTTCTCACCAGTGTGGCACTACAAAAAGCAGACAAAACCTAAGGATCTGTGCAAGCACTGCTCAGCAGCAGAAAAAAAAAATTGCAACATTATCAACACTGTGTTCAGCATAGTCATAAACAAAATACAGCCCCATCCTAGCCACTGTGCAGAAAATGAACTCTATCCCACCTCAAAGGATCACAGTGATACATGTACTTTCTAAAAATGTACACAGTACATATTACAGTGTGTACTAGGACACAGAACAAATACCTTTGCCTCAGAGATGCTGAATTAGTTTCTCTTTACCCTCAAACTGACTCAAGAATCTAATGGAGGGAAACTGTCTTAAACAATATGACATAAATTAAACAAAACATCCAGTGTTATTACTGCAATATTAATAAGAAAGGGTACAATCAGATTTGTTATTTCCAATACTCATGATGGGATAATATTGTCTAAGTTGTAACATTAAGACAGTCCATATAGACCCAAATATGTAGAATCTGTACACTTGGAAATAGAAATATTCATTTGCTTCTCTCATGACTATTAGAAGTATCAAAATTCGCTTATTTACACTGCTTAAAAATAAGATACTGAAAGTCTTCCCCTTGGTAAACATTCCACATACATCGATGTATAAAGTATAATTGCTGCAAGATTAAAAAGCCTTTCAAAACATACAATCTAGCAAAAGCAAATGAAATTAGAAATAGACTTTTGCATTATGAATCTAAAGAAATCAGCAAGATACTTTAAGCGAGTTCTTTTACAGGAACCTTATTGATTACCAGAAAGTGTTTGGCTGCACCATTGTAAGAATCAGGGTAGTTACGCTTGAAGTGCATTTTCTGGCACATGTAAGCACATTATGAAACTTGCTTGAGAAGGCACAAAATAAAAATAAACAACCTTTCCCTCTATGCACACAAACCCCAGATAAAATCTGACTCAAAAGAGATATTTAGATATTTCAAATGTGAAAAATAAATTTACCTTAAGTGTAGTTTTACTACTTGTACTTAAGTCTCCTCATGTTCACATTTAACAATTTGACCATCTGAGCTCATGCACATGAAAAGCAACATAAAGTTTAGTGTCAGGCAGGAAAAGGGACAGGAGCCCAGTGAAACTACATATATCTTGTTACCCTGGTATTTGAAGGTAAAACCTTTTTAGTACTTCTGTACTTTATTGGTTGCATTTACATTGGAGAAAGGAGGAAAATAAAATAAAAAATATCTTCTACAGAGTTCAGAAAATCAAAATGTGTGACTAGTTTGTTGTTGTAGTCAGAACACCATCATGGGCAACTAGTAGTCTTTATCACTGTCTGGAAATTAATGTCACAGTAAGTATGCACTGAAGCAAATAAATCAAATAATTGATTATAAAGAATTGTTTGGCCTAAATTCTTTTTTTTTTATTACTTTTTTTTTTTTTTTTTACTCAACAGAGCTCTTCTGAGTTTAATTACATGAGCTTTACCACTTGTTTGAGATTGGTCCATAGAAAGTACTGGAGATTGCATTTGAACCTTCTTTGGACTCAAGTTGAACAGCTTGTCAAGGAGTAAGGTAGGTCACAAGGCAACACAAATTATTCAGAGATAACAGAAATGCACCATATTAATTATTAACTTAAACACACTCACTTTAGAGCTAATTTATTTGCTCAGTAATTTTTTGCAAAATAAAGACTCATCATAAGGCTTGCATATTTCCAAAAAAAGTAATTAAAACAACAACACGTTTTAGGATTTACTTCAGGCGCAATACACAGAATGCTACACTAACTCTCACAAAATATTAACCCATGATGTTCAATACAAAATAGGTCACTGGATGACTATGCATCACAAGCCAAGAAAACTGACAGATCATTTGGATCAGAGGACCAATGAGGCCAGAATAATGTTCCCACTTATAATTATCTGCAATAGTGGTTCTACAGATTATGGAGTGATATCTAGCTGCTCTTTGACTTAGAATAAGCCTGGTGCTGGTTAATTCCAAGAGCACTTCGTTCTTATATTCAATATTTAAAGAAAACAGCCACAGAGCTTGTAAATTTGTAATAAATGACACCACCATCCATTGTGTTCTGTTATATCTCATAATGTAAGGTCCAATTTTTGTGCAGAATGCTAACACCAGAAGAAAAAAAGGAGAGAGTTAACTTGGTACAATACTTTAAAACATTTCCAAGTGTTTGTAGCCCTGTTTTGAGACTCAAAAGATGCAATATTAATTTAAAATCACAACAATCCAAACTCCTCTTCAATGCAGATTATAAATGTAAGCCATCATCTATCCCTTTGAGATATTTTTACTATTCCATAAATGCCCCAGCAAGTATTCCTGTATATTAAATGAAACACATAAATACAATCAATAGATTTTTACATTATTAATTTAAAATACTTATCAAAAATGAAGAGTCAATTCTATAAATAACCAGGGCAGAGAGTTCATATTCCTTAACTTATGAATTATATATCAGCACTGTAAAGCTTAGAGGAGCAATACAAAGGGAACGTATCACACATCTATCCTTCAAACCCAAGAGACTGACATCCATGGACATCTCCAACACATCATTGTAACAATATCACATTTTGTTGGGTTAGATCTCATACTTTGAGAAAAACAATGAAGACTTGACTTGATTAACTTCAGAAGAAATATTATGAAGTAGGTTGCAGCTTGCACCTTTCATGTCTGAACCCTTCAATGCGGTTTCACAGAACAGACACAATATGATGTAAAGTTGTACATTAGAAAAGGCTGACATGAGTTTTCTTCCATCATCTGCTTGTGTAACATCTTTAAAGCAAGAAACCAGAACTTGTACCTTGTAATACCTTTCCCTTTTTCTTCAATGAGAGTTTATAGGCTGAATATTATGGTCCTCGATGGAAGGATGATCATAAAATTCACATTAAGGGCTAACATCATTTAGAGTGGTTTGAAGAAATCTCTTCCATATGCTTTCCTCTTCTGACTTCAGAAAGTACTAAGGGCTCAATAGAATGTGGTTTAATAAGCACCCTAATTACCATGAGCTATATGGAAAATTTTTTTTTTTTTCTCTTCTTCTATTTCTTTTACTCTAATCCAAAGCACTAGGATTCAACAATGGTTATAAACTTTACATTGAAATATTGTAGCTGAAAGCAGCACAAACTTAAAATAATGGCAATTTACATAGCAAATTAGGGAAAAAAAAACAAACCAAACCAAGCAACAAAAAAAAAAAAAGAAAAAAAACCAAACCCCTCACAACAACAACCAACAAAAACAAACAAACAAACAAACAAACAAAAATATTAATGTCTATGTCCTTCTGGTATGAAGTTGGAAGGACCTGAGTCAGCATAATGCTTTATTTTGCCCTGGAGAAAATTAAGGTCAGCACACCAATGCTCAGTTTCTAATCTTCATACTATATCTGTGGCAGGCAAAAAAATGGCACTTTATAGCCAATATAATTATTTCTAAACATCAACATTTAAAAGCAATTGTGTTAATTAAAGACTCTGTTCATAATGTTATTTCTTTTGATGTATATTGTAATAAAACAAATTTTTCCCAAACCGACATTGCTAATATGCAATTTATTTTCTTTTTATTGCTCTCTCATAGCCATCAATTTTGATCATGAAAGGAGATGTTTTTAATAATGACAGAAGTGTAATGGGACTTTAGGCAGCTAAATGACAAGGTTCATTAACCGTATCACATACAAATGCTAACATAGTACTAAATGGAAAAAAGTTAACCTCATGCTACAAGAAATTAAAGAAAACACAGTCTAACACAACTGCTAAACGTTGCCAGAGATCAGGCTTCCCGGATATCCCAACCATTTCTGGAGCATCAGACCTTATACAAGGTCACAAAGTCCAATTCATTTTTCTCTCACTTCAATGACAGACTTCTCAAAAAAAATATTTTTTAGCATTTTCTCATATTTTTTAGTATTTTCTCATAATTAACACAGCTTTGAGGGGGAAGGGAGACACGGCACACTCTGAGAAGGGGCAAGGCAGAATGGCAGTTTATTTAAATGAGACTCAGGCTTATATAGAGGGTTGCAGGGAGGTTCCAGAACTTGGGTGGAGACTGGGAGGAGCATGCAAATCTTCTCACATGTATGGTAAAAGAAGGAAGGGCAACAAGCATATAGGGAAAATGGGGAGAACTATTCCGGGGAACTATTCCGAACAATATATGTGTATATGTATATAACAACGAACATACAAAACTGAGAGAACATGTAATAACACTGAGAGCCATTAAAACAGTGTCTAGGTATATGTATTTCTTTTCATCCTCGGATAGCTCACAACTTAATGGTCTTCCTCTTCATCTCCAGGTCTCAACAAACTGTTCCATGCTGTTTTTTCCATTATTCATAAGACCATTCTCCCACACAAAATAAATAATACCTGTTTCTATGTCTGAAGTTGAAATGGAAATTATATTTTAGAATAAGTCTGAGCAAACAAGTGAAACTAAAAATTTAGTTTTGAAACATACACAGTTTTATTCAGGATTTGTTCAGCTCTCTAGGGACTATTATGCTAATGGTTATTTATGATGTCTATGTCAGAAGTATTCAGTCTAGTCAGATGCAAATGTCTGAAGGCACTGCCTATCAGATTTAAGAGTCTACAGAGAGAAACAAGCAAAAGATCATAGCTTCAGTTTCCTTTCGTTTTTAGATTTATCATGCTTCCAATTATTTTTGGCTCCCACAGAGTTCATTTTGGGGAAAAGGAAAAGCAGTAATAACCAGACCATAATTAAAATGCTGGGAGCACAAAAAATAACAGTAAACTAAAAGAACAAAAACTTTCCCTTATGAAAAGTTTCATACTGTCAGAGGTGGGCTTCAAAGACTTCAAGCCCGACTTCAGGAAAACAGATCTACAAAAGAGACCTACAAAGCTATTGTCATTTGGTTCCAAATGACTGAAATCACAAAGAATATTTCCTTTGGTCAGCTCAGAGGGAGAGACAAAAGAAAGAAAACAAATACTATTCAGAGTAAGAATATTGTATTCAGTTTCAGAATACAGCCATTGCACAAGGCTCTTTTGGAATTACCAGTGAAATACTCCATACAGTTCTGAGTACACAGGGAGCTCCAGCTGGGACAGGAGTAGTGAGGGAAAGCCATGGTAGGCAACCTAATTTACAAGAATAGGTTTCATCTCTATCTAGATGGAACCTGTAGATGAGCTAATAATCCTCACTGAAATTTTCTCTTTCCCTTCAGAAACATTTACGATATTGCAATACAAACAAAAATGTTAACAATTTGAAATAACAGAAATTTGGATGGATAATTTTTTAATAATAATTTTTTTCTACATTATAATTCTAATATCTTAACTAAAATCTCTCATGTGTAAATTCCTATTTCATTATGGGCACTCAGTTACACAGAAAACCTGACTGTAGTGCGTGCTGTAGCAGAACATTCTCTTCAGCCCCTCTTTTGTACAGTGGAAACATCAAGATATTAACAGTATTGAGTAGAAGGAAACCTTCACATGATGGTAGCCTCTTGACCATTAGATGTATTTTAAACACCCTATCCAACATGCATGCTAAGCAAAAGTAATGATCTTCAGTAGTAAAACCTTTACCTGAGGCAATTTCAAGAAATGAAGAGACAGGCCTTTAAAATGAATTAAAAGTTATAGTGAATTAAAGAAACTACATTTTACATATTTAAAAAACCAAAACCAAACAAAATACCCAAGTGAATACATACGTGCTTTTGAATGCAAAAGGTTTTCTGTGACTTACAGAATTCAGGCCACAGGCAACGCTGTGGTTATTGAGAAATATTGGAGAACTACTGAGCAGTGAGACAGGTTTACAGTGAAAAGAAAGTCAGGAATGCTATTCTATAGTGCAATAAAATATTTTTTACAAATTCAAAGGTGATCTCATTTTACTGAAAGAAGTCATATTCTAAAACAGAAAATATGCACCTTGATTTAAAAACTAAAACTTAACAGAGTTAAGAGACAAGAATAGACATTTTTTATGCTGAAGAAAACAGTGACAAGATATCAGATGGATCACCAGTTATTAAATTATATTTTTCTATGTCACACAATGCCACATATTTTAGAAGATAATGATTCACTTAAGAAAATAGAGTTAATTTGTTAAATAAAGCTGAAAAAAGTGAAGATACTTCAATGGAAGTCATCTGCTGACAACTTGAATGATACCAAATAGAAAACTACCAACTGAAAAGTGAAAATATTAATAGAAAAAGTTTCAACATGTAAGACTAGGGGACAGTTCAGGTGTTTTCTAAGTATAACAGGGAGTTAATGGCACTGTTTCACTTTTATAAGTGCATCCTCTTTGATCTAAAATCTAGCTAGAATTGACTGTATTTTGCCCAATTTTGCTGGAGGCCTTGTTGCTCCAGTGATTCCTGAGGTCTCTTACACCCATTTGCTCTCATGCCAGCAGTGTTCCTTAGCACAAAACAAAATTGTCAAGCATGTTTCTACCCTATCCAGCATTGATTTTTTTTTTTCAGAGCAAATATATCCTCTTCATATATTTCTGCTGGTACATTCTTTAAGGCATGAAAGACATTATAGCTCAACCGTATTAGCTTTAACTAGTAGCTGGAAAATGTATGCACAAAATTAGTAGCTGAGATTCAGTATCAAAACATATCTGTACTTTGGATGCTCAGAAATTAGCACTTCTTCCTTCCCCATGACATGTAAGTTAAATCAAACAGAATTTGTGTAAAGGCATAAAGGGAATAGCACCACACCAGGCTGAAAAACTCAAGTATGATTAGATAATAGAGCCATCCTCCAATAATCCTGACCTTCACTCTCCCGTTGTGAATGAGTGGGGAAGAAGAGACCCAGGTCTCCTTCCCACTACCAAGTTTTTACCCACCTCAAAATTTATTGCCCATATTCTGACAGGCCAGTTTCAATGAACTTCCTATAACTGGCTTCTCCTTGAAGGCTGTATAGTTTCAGGAATTTTACTACCAAGCTGAAGGTGAAGAGAAAGCTCTGCACAGGAACTTTTCATCCAGATGGCATTAAGGGTGGCCCACACCTGCACAAGATTGTGTCATTCACAATCTGCCATTTACAATCCACCATTTGTTATGATCGTTCTGTTGGTTAGCTCTCTGGCTGTTTGTCCTGTCTCAAACACTATATCAGTTTATTGTTTGTTTCTTTTTTTCCCTAAGCATAAAAAAAGTCAGTGACATCAAGTAACTTGTGCTACATCTCACGAAGATTTTTCCTGGAATCCTAGGTCAGTCATATTTTACTCACATATTTATCCATTTTAATAATCTAGAGAGGTTTACTTTATAGCAAAAATAGACCCCAACACCAACCTCAAAAAACCCTCTTCTGTCACACAAACAAAAACAGACAAATACAAAACAACATCTTTTAAAATTGGTTGGAGGTTTTGTGCTGAGTTTTTTCTTGTTAATTTCATACTTTGGTCTACAGAAGTGCTTTCTGTTTCTTGAAGTAATTTTTTTTTTCTAGGGATGGGAAACCTTTGTGTATCTTTTAATTGAAGCCTATTTTTTTTAATTAAAAAATAAAAACAAGAAAACTCATCTTTCCAAAAGTGGAAATTTTTCTATTAAAAGAAAAGGTATGCATTCAGGCATTTGGCATTTGGTGCTTTTTTTTTTTCTTTTTTTTTTTTAAGATCAATTTTCTCTCAGGCACAATCTGGCACTGTATATCTATACAATACAGGACATTTGCAAAACATGCGTCCCTTCAAAATCACGGGCAGCTCTGAGACTGGTATGCAGACAAACAAACAGCAGATCATACTTACCTAAAGAGAACCACTGCATCAATTGAACTAATTCATGCACCATATCTTCACACAATTTATATTCATTATTATTATATCTCTTTGGACAGCACTTTGAGAAGCTTAGTTTTGCAGAATCACAGCTCCCTCAGCAGCTCCTTATAAGTCATGTTTTATAGAGCCTTCACCACCTTCACTGCCCTTCACTGGACACAGTCCAGCATCCCAATGCCCTTTTTGGAGTTAAGAGCCCAAAACTGAATGTGTTCACTTGATGTGTGATCTCAGCAGTACTAAGTACAGAGGGACAATCACTGCCTTGGTCCCACTGGTCACACTATATTTGATACAGCCCAGGATGCTATTGGCCTTCTTGATGACCTGGGCACACTGCTGGATCATGTCCAACCAGCTGTCAAACAGCAACCCAAAGTTCCTTTCTACTGAGCAGCCTTCCAGCTACTCTGCCCCCAGCCTGTAGTGCTGCATGGGGTTGTTGTGACCGAAGTGCTGGACCAAGCACTTCACCTTATTGAACCTCATAAAGTTGTTGTCAGCCCATCAATCAAGACTGTGAAGATCTCAAGTTTAATTTACTAAAGGCTAATACTTTCCACCTGCCCACCCAAAACTGTTAAGTATATGAGAAAGACCAAAGAGAAAGCTAGAACATCTACTCTAAGAGGGGACTTACCATCATAGTTATAGATTAGTCAAATGGAAAGAAATCCAGGAATGTCCATTTAGTCAGGAAAACCTTTCTCTGTCCTATTTATTTTCTCCTCCCCCAAAAGCTAAGCTTTTTCCCCACGATGAAAAACAACAGAGAGCAAAACCAAGAAAACAAAACTCACCCAGAAGCTAAATCTATATTGCCCATTAATTTAATTCAAACTTCAAAATCTTGTAGCCTACAACAAAGTGATACAGTTTAAGCAAAATTAGACTGGTGTCTAAACACTGAATCATTTATGAGCACATTACATAAATATATTTACATTTTGTTCTACATTTTTTGCATTTGACCTAAAATACATCTCTGAATTTTGACACTTTATCCTTTCTTGAAATCAAGGCTTTTGGATAATTAAAGTTACTTTTACATAAACCAAAAATTAACTCTGCAACCTTTCAAGATAATTTCTAGATGTAATTTTAATGGGTTTATTTTGTTAGTTTACTTTGAAATAAATGGTAAAAAAAAATAATCTTCATACTGATTTTTTCTTCATACAAATTTCTGATTAAGTATCTTCAGATAAATTTAATTCTGTAAATTTAAATTAATCTGTTTTATTCAAAACTACCTAAATACATGGAGAGGAGTATCAATAAAATATTGTAGTAGTTATCCACTTATCACCTGTGCCTGAGCTCATATATATACAGGTTCTTGGAAAATTATGTCTGGTTTGCATAGTGGAATTATTATAACCCTTCAAAGGTTACATTTTTATATATACATATATAAATTTATTTATTTATTTATTTATAGAGGAATACCTTAATACAAAGAAGTAAATGTAGTTGTGTACAGAACACTGTCTTCTTGAGTTTTCAGACAGTTAACAGATAATTCAAACATGCAAATGATATTACATTAGGGTTTTTTTGCAATTTGTAAAATAAATTTCAGTTATTAAGTTTTGAATACTAATGGACATTAAAACAAATAGATGAAAACATCTCACTGTAGTCCACTGGTCTCAACTAGATATATGCTGATGGTGTAATTGGCTGTTGTGCTGTAACATCTGTACGAACAATTTTATGGTCATTTTAATGAAATAAAAGGAAATGGAAATAAAAGATGCATAGATAAAACATGGCAGAGTTCAGGTACACAAAGGTCATAACAATTTTCCTAAGAACGTGTGATGGACTCCTGAGTTGGTGAGAGTTCTGAGATGTTCACATGTCCAGATCTTCTATAGAGGGCTCTCTATGAGGGCAAAGACTTTTAGATTCTGAAAGCACAATTTTATCAGACTATAAATCAAGATAGTAAACTTCAACAAAGAAAATTCAAAGTGACTTGGGCAACCATAGCGTGGACAAAAGGATTTGTATCCAACTTCCCCTTTACCTTATATGTTTTTGCAAGTGATCCTTTTTACCAGGCTTGGTTTGAGTCACTCAGTAACCTTCTGTGCAGTAGCAAACTCTGCACAACTTTGAAAATTAATTTTTAGAAGCCCTTCCTTCTTCACCAAAACTGACATCTCCCCACTCCTTTCAGCAGTCTTGCTGTCTTTAACTGCCTTTCCTCTAGCTCTTCCCCATACCCCTTGCAGTTTCTTCTTTCTTTTGTATTTGACCAGAATCAGTAGTCAGAGATGGCAGGGTCAATCTCCCTTTCAAGTGGCTGTACCTGACACAGTAGTTAAGGAGTGAACATAGGGTAATAATGTATAAAGAGAGAAAAAAACAGCCTTGCCTCTACTTATGGTCATCTTCCTACTAAATTTCACTATCTATAGTAAAAACACATCAGAAATAGCAAACAAGATAATAAATAATGGTCAGATACTACCATTAACCAATAGCCACATTTTCCATGAGCACCAAAGGAATTTAATTAACACTGGAAGTTGACATGTTTTTCTATGTGTAATCCCACCCACAACTGAACTGACAATTACTTGAAATCAGTCTGCAACTCCTCCATACAACATTTCAAACACTTTCATCAGGTCAGAAATCATGGATGTTCTACTTAAAATCACTTTCCATCCCCCAAAAGACCTTCATGAACTTCTATATGCCCCACTGATATCAAGGATCATTTTGGAATTTCCCTCAGGTCTCTCATGTGGCCTCTTTGGCTCAAAGACAAGGCTTTGTGTGATGTGAATGAACCTACAGTCAGTGCCTCGGGAATGCCATGCAAAGCCAAATAGGCAAGTTTCTGCCCAAGTCTGTCTGATTCATTCTGTCACATTCCTAGTAGTCTAAAAAAATTTGCATCATAGTAAAGACAATAAAAAAGTCAAAATTTAATAATTTTCCAGTACAATAGAAGTAGTGTGAAACTGATATCAGAACTGTCACCATTTTAGTTGTAAAATATGCAGATTTTCTGGAGAGAATCCTGTACCTACTTAACATGAAGATCCAGGACAGTCAGGTTTCTTACTATTTTTGCAGGTTTGGTTTCCTATGTGTTTTCTGATGACATTCCCAGGCACATGAACTCCATATCTGGCAGGGATTCAAGAGGAATTGAGGGATGGGTTACATTACAAAGCCAGGGCCTGTCACACAAACACTGCAGTGAATGCCGATCCCTCCTGAGTATAACTGACTCCTTGATTTTCTCACCAATGGACATAAGAGTTAACATTTGCCCACATATAAACAATTATTTTATAATGTATTTTCTCTGTCTGCTTGGTCAGCTCTGATCAGAAGCAGCTGCATGGAAACACCTGACACCTTTTCCGAAGGTGGAAGCAGAGGGGAATGTGGTAAGAACACATTAGTTATGCAAGTTGCAAGTTCCTTCCTGTCATCATTTTGACCTAGATTCAGCAGAGAACTGTGACTCAACTTTAAGGCAATAAGAAGTCTTATCACATTCAAAATAGGGCAAATTTCATGGTTAGAATAGTGATGTCTCAGGTGCTTTACTGTAGCACGCAAATGTGAGCATCCTTCCCTGCTGTGTTTGGTTACTGTCAAAACTACTCACCAACAATCCCAGGAGCCAAGAATGAGATTTCCTACTAATCATAGACACATTTGGCTTCCTGCAGCTCTCAACCTTTCTAAAAGTAAATCACCAGACAATTAATTGATTTATCATTGTTGTCCGGGAAGAAACTAAATTGCTGGAAAGTGGAGATGTCAATAACATTATCTTGGGTCAGACAGTGGCTTGGCATGGGATGTGAGCGGGCACATAAATTAATTTACATGCATTCAGGTAAAACACAAAAGTATCTCATGGTGAAACCCTAAAGCTAACTAGTAAATTACTGCAAAGATAATGCCAGAGGACATTGCAAAGTTTTGATTTTAATTAATTTTCACTTTGTTCTTGCTCCATTTTCCTCTTAAACTAATCCTGATATTTCTTTCGGGAAAATAATACCTCAGAGAAAAATCAAATAATAAGTTTATTATTCATTATTCTGGCTACAAAGTGGTTTCATTTGTTGGCCATCCCTCTCTCCATTAGAAAATTCTTTCAGAGCTCTGACTATAGCACAACCTGTCTGCTGTCATGCAGGACTTAGGTGCCCTGCTGTACAGCCTGCGTCTCCCTCTTTCAACCAGGAAACATCAGCCTCTTGGTTAACTCAACAGATGCCCTTTCTTCCTTCAGTATTTTCTCCATTTGTCCTTCATCTTAAATGCTGTAGTTTTTCCCTAAGCTCATGTATTGTGTACAGGTGCCTGGGCACTGGGATGGCTGGGGAAGTCTGCCAAGGGTGGCCTCACAATGTGGAACATGCACTCTAGGACACAGCTGAACCCCTCAGCCACAAGTGGGGTGCCTCTGAGAACATGTATTTAAGAAAGGATAAATAATGCTGCACAGCAGTTGAGAGAGAGAAGTGAGAAAAATGTGTCAGAAATAGTCTTGCAACCACCATGGTGAGAGAAGAAGGAGGGAGAGAGGGTGCTCCAGGCCATGATGACATGATGAAGCAGATATTTACACTGTGTAGGACAGCACACTGGAGCAGGTATACATTCCCTGCAGGAAGCTGCAGTGTGTGGGAAGGACCCTGCTGAAGCAGGGGAACAGCACCAGGAGGAAGGAGCAGAAGAAAGGAGCTGTTACGGAATGACCGTAATCCCCATTCCACATTGCCTTGCACCACTCTTGTCAACCCACTATATCCCTAACACTCAAAAACCCCCCCCAGACAAATAAAAAAACAGCCAACCATATAAAAAAAAAACAAACAAAACCCCACCCCCCAAAAAACGAAACCAAAACAAAACATAAAAGAAACAAACCCAAAAAGAAATAAAATAGTAACACCACTCTATTTTTCACTCTGCTTGACTATTGCAGATTCTTTCAGCACAGAGTACATCTTGTGCAAGAAAAACAACCAAAAATCCAAATTGCTGAAACACAGACTGCTTTAATTCAGCAGAACTCTGATTACTATCACTTTAAAAAGCTCATAATTCATAAATTGTTTTTGCAACGCAATTATCCCTTTTCCTGCCTTGCTTTCTCTGTGTTTCCTACTAGTAGCTTCTTCGGAGTCTCAGAGAAGCACTAAAACGCTGTTTATAATGGGAGCATCTGCAGAAGGAAAAAAAAAAGCTGCAGTAGTAAAGAGGAAAGGGCAAGGGAAGATCCTTATCAAGTGTGTGGCTTTGTGCTATCACACTCTTTTAAATTTCACCCATGCGCAGGTCAGCCCATAGAAAGATGACCAAACTCTGTGCATATCACCGTTAAAATGCTACCCTGAGTATTTGCTGCCTGCTCTTCAAGGAGACCACTCTTAACACATCTCTGCGTCCTCACACATTGAATCTCACGTTTGCCTGCAGATTTCTTGGTTGTGGTATGACATATGCTTTAACATAGCTCTTGTAAGCAGTAATTCTAATCATACACCTGATCGTCTTTCTGTAACTGTGCCCAGAGGCAATTGCCACACTGCCCTTGATAGCAAGACTCTGTGCTTCATGCTTTGGCTCACATAGCTTTATGCTCATGCCAACTGTCACACGGAGACTTTTGATGACCAGCATAATGCCCAGCACAACCTTCTGAACACGTCCACTCAGTAAATAATATAACACAAGTTTATTTCAGAGATTCTGCTTACGAAAGTAACTGGCACCCCCTGGTGGTGTCTGGCCCATACAGCTAGAGAGCTCTCCCTAGATGCCACAAGCAGCACCAAAAGTATAGTACCAGTTTCTGACGTGATGACAAAATCACCTGCAAGACCTGGGAAAAACACTGGAGCTGCTCAGTTCTAGAAGAAGGCTCTACAACATTAAACATTAGATTTCAACCCACCATGCTTTCCAGACTCAAAAACAGTTAAGAAGAAATCATTCCCCTTTTCAGTGCCTAGACATTTGAAAAATCAGACAACCCATGAACAGCCCAAATTTTTATCTTTTCTTTGGGTTTAAGATGCTGCAAGTTTACAAAAACACTGTAGGCAATTAAAATGAGGTCAAGCATAGTTTAAGAACTATGAAATTTGCAGTTGCTTTCTTATGCATGTGTCTCTTCCTACAGGAAATGTTATAGTAGAATCAAGATTTAACTTCTTTGGGTATTCTTTTGGTGGTTTTATTGTTTGTTTACTTGGGTTTGGGGGAATTTGTTTTGGAGTTTTTTTGTTTGTTTTGTTTTTTAGGTTTTACAATAGTGAAGTATAATTTCAATGACAGAGTTAATCTAAATCAAGTTTCAGATTAGTTTGAGTGACATATAGGAACAAGAAAGCTAGCTTTACTGGTGCCTACCCAGTCATGCAGAAGATTATGTAAGCTCCCCCAAAGCACTTGTTCATAGAAAGGGCAACACACAGAACTATACACATCACATGTCATGTTATGAAGGGCAAAAAGGCAAATATTATCAGACCCGAGGCTGTGTGTGCCCTCATTCTTTTCTTTTTGTCAATGGAGCGTTATTGCTGACAATATTGAGAATGTCATGGCCATTACTCTGACAGCGCATGAACTAGTGGGGTAGAAATGACTGATTTTGCAAAATCATACCCTTTGCAGACAGCCATTCACATTTGTAAAGTACAAGTGGGAGCTGCAGTTAACTGAATACTGCCCCAATAGCCATTCTGGCTGCCAAATAGTAATTGGAAATGCTCCATTTTCCATAGTGTCAATCCAGTCTTGTTACTGTTTTCATGGAAGTGTGTTAGATCATGCCTTGCCTTTCCTAGTAAGAAAGGGTACATTGGAGAGATCTAGTGGCAGGGGGATCAGCCATATTTTGGACCCAGTTTACATATTTCATAAGTAGGTTGGTATTTAATGATCTCTCAAATATTTCTATTACCTTGCTGGATGATCACCATTATTAAGAGGGGATGACTGCTATCTCTACTTTACATATAACAAAACTGAAATAAAGATTTGCAAGTTGACTTATGCAAGGTCACTGTTAGAGTTTCAAACCTCAGTTTGGAATTCCTTCCAAAAAGCTTGGAGCCAACGCCCTAGCGTCAGTAAAGATGTTCAACAAAGGACACAAAGGATATGCATATCCTGATGTTATCTGCCTTAGGCACAGCCTTTTGTTCTGATGTCTCTCCAGTCTGGGAAGGGGACGGAAGACAGGCTCGGGTGGGGGAAGGGGTTGGTGTTTCTGACTTTCTGCGCAGGTCAGGAGCTCAGCCCTAGGTGGAGTGAGGAGGACAGGGGACACACACTCTGATCCCAGCATTACTGGGTACTGGATTGTGTTCCTTTATTCCCTTCTTCAAATCGATCATTTTCATCCGTGAGCAATTATAAACACCACAAAGACTGCCGTGAGGAAAAGAGGAGGGAGAAAGCCCCGTTTTTCCTGCCCCTGCGGAGACAGGATTTTTGCTGCTTTTCTTTCCCATTTCTTACGGGAACTGACCTGGGAACTGCCCGCCATCAACCTGAGGGAGATCCCAGCTGGCCAGGCGCGACATCGCCACCTGCTGTCCTTAAATATAACTGCAACCCCTAAGAGAGAAGCCAGTGGCTGAGGTGCAACATCTCCACCTGCTGTCCATAGATATAATTGCATCCCCCCCCTCTTTAGTTTGGGGGGGGGGGCAGCCAAAAGACCCTTTAACTGCTTCTTTTGTCGTTTGGGGAGGGGTTTATTACAAACTGTTGTTGTTTGATTCTTTTCTGGATATATATATATATGTATTGTGGTTAAGAACTGTTATCCTTTTATATATTTGTTTTTCCTAATTAAAGTTCTGTTTTCTAAATTTAAAGTAGAGGTATTATTTCTTGGCCAACATATCTTAGTTCTCCCTTGAACTAAGACAGTCACATTTGTCTCCATCAAACTCCCACTGCTATTGTATTGTCCTCCTAGCACAACCATCTTCCACTAAGCTCTACAATCTATTTTGGTAACTAGAATAATATTTTCCACCTAATTTTCTGAAATTTCATATAACAGAAAAAAAAATATAGGTCAGAAAATATATTTGAAAGTCACAAACACCAGCACTGTATTCAAAGCAGAGCAAACTTCAAAGGTATTTGAAGACTCTGGTTGATCATGATTCATCCAAATCAGCAATATATTGCAACAGGTTTGTTAAAGCAATGAAAGGATTCATAGAAAGGCTTTTCTTTTTGGACATTGTTTTGTGAGATTCATATCTGACAATGAGCTATATTTATAGAATGAATCATAGAATTACAGAATGATTCGGTTAGAAAGGACCTTAAAGATCATCTAGTTCCAGTCATCCTGCCTCGGGCAGGGATGCCATTCACCAGATCAAGTTGGTCAGGCCCCCATACAGCTGGGCTCTGAACACTTCCAGGGATGAGGCATCCACATCTTCTTTAGGCAACCTGTTCCAGTACTTCAGCACCCTCTGAGTAAAGAGTTTCTTCTTAATATTTAATCTAAACCTACTCTCAGTTTAATACCATTACCTCTTGTCCCGTCACTATCTGCCTGTATAAAAATCCTTATCCCTCTTTTTTATAAGCCCCCTTAAGGTACTGAAAGACTGAAATGAGGTATCCTGGAAGTCTTCTCTTCTCCAAGCTGGACAACCCCAGTTCTCTTAGCCTGTCTTTACTGGAGAGGCACTCCAGTCTTCTGACCATCTTCATGGCCCTCCTCTGGATCCACTTTAACAGATCTATGTCTTTCTTGTGTTGGGGACCCCAGAACCAGATGCAGTACTTTATGTGGGCTCTCACCAGGGCTGAGTAGAGTGGCAGTATCACCTCCCTCTTTGCAGGCCTGCTTTCAATGACTTCTTCTCTCAGTCTGTATTCATATCTGGGATTGCCATGACCTAGTTTGTGAAGTTCACTGTTCTGTAGTTCCTCAGAACTTCCTTTCTCCCCTTTTTGCAGTCACCAGGGACTTCACCTAACCACCATGACTTTTCAAATATAATGGAGACTGGCTTGGCAACATCAACCACTTCCCTCAGGACACTGGGACACAAGTCCCATGGACTTGTGACTATTTAACATTATCAAGTGATCCCAAAACTGCTATTAACTTATAGTGGTAGGGAATTCACTGACCAAAAACTCACCCAGAAGATGAGGGACTTCAGAGGACTGAAAAGCCAGAAGCCAGAAGACTGAGGCAAAGAACTCATTGAGTGCCTCAGCATTCTCCATATCAGTTGCCACCAGTTCCCCCTTCTTTATCTGGGGGGTACGTTCTCCTTGTCCTTTCTTTTCTGACCCATGTAATTATAGAATGCCTTCTTGTTTTAATTCATGTCGCTCACCAAGTCCTGTTCCAGCTTTTCCTGTGCTTTCCTGGACCTACACATTCAAGACATATCCCTGTACTCTCCACAGGTCACCTGTTTCTGCTTCCACTAGCTGTGCATTTCTTTCTTGCCACTCAGTTTGAGAAGCAGATCCTTGCTCAGGCATTCCAGTTTCAGGCCTGCCTTGATCAATTTCCTACACACTGGGATATAGAGCTCTTTCACTCTAAGAAAAGTGGCCTTAAAGAGGTGCCAGCTTTGGCCAGCCCCAACCAGCCCCTCTGTCTTTTAACAGTTTCACAAAGGATTTTGTTCACCAACTCCTTAAACAGCGGGAAGCTTGTTCTTGCAAAGTTCAGGGGTTTGACTTTGCTCCTCATCATTTATCACTTTTTGGGTTTGGAGGTTTTCCTCTGTAACAGTAAGCCTGTGAAGATGAAGAGACTAACCAAAGTGCCTTTTAAACCTGAAGCTTTTTTATTGTATTGTAAAATGGAGTTTACTTTTTCCCCTGAATCACCTTTCTCCTTCCCCAGACTTTTTGTCTTCCTAATTAGTATGCAAGCCTTGGCCAGGCTATGTGAAACCCCTTCTGATTGGTCTGTTGTTAACCCTTCCCCTTGAATCCCATAGGCTGTGAAGCCCTATAAAAACCCTGGCCAGGTGAATAAACTTGCTCTCTCTGTTTTCCTGCCCCACAGTATGTGTGTGTCTCTTTGCTGGGATGTCTGGAGACCATGTGGCCCTGAGAGGGGAAGGGAAAGGGGGGAGCGAACCCCCCAACTGCTGCATTCCTCAGTTTTGTCTTCATTCTCTCTTCCACTACTGATACCCAATCAGACACAAAATGCGCTGAAATTGGAAGTTCCAAAAAAGGTGCAGTGATGAGGTTGCACAGAACTAAAAGTCCTGGTAAGGAGATGCCTGGTAATGAATCCAATGAGATGTCAGCATTACTCCCATATATTTCAAGTATGTTTGAAAAATGCTTTATGAATAATTTTTAATGGTGGGGAAGAAACAACATCTTCTTCTTCACCTGATGGTAGAATGTTCATGTTCATATTTTCCTTAAACCCTCTCACATGAGTTCTCCAAATTTTATTTACAAAGATTATGTCAGCCCCCTTAGTGGCTAGAATTACAGAATTTAAGGCTGAGAGAGCTTTCATCTTGTTACCTTCCACATCAGGACAATTATTTGTAATTTATAATTATTACCTTGCTATTTATTTAGCAAGGTAATAATTTAGGTATTGACTGCAACAGCTTAAGGAAGATAATACTTCTAAAAATCCCCTAATTCTAATTAAAACCAATGCTAAAAAATTGATTGCTCTTCATTTAAATATTTATGATATAATTTAATCTCTGGCATTAAACACTGTTACCATATTTGTTTTGTATTTATGCCAATAGTTTTTAGTCTGGGAAGCTTTCACATGTTTCGCACTGTTGCTTATTATAGCAGGGGTCTGAAAGTGTCTCAAAATATTAGTTTTTAAGTCTCCATGCAGTATGTGGTCTTTAGAGTAAATTAAGTTGAGAGGGAGAATACTGGAACTGCCAGCTAAGATTTTCAAGGTTGGTAATACTGTTTGCTAATGTCTGTCATTTGTCCTCTGGTCTTCCTCCCTCATCATCCCCCCCGTGAATATGCATGTCTATTTTGTTTCAGCTGGTAAGGAAAATTTAATGTACTGTTCATCATATTCAATTTTACTTTCTATTTCACACTTTCTTCAGGGGTTGATATACTGTTTATGCTGAATACAGATCTCAGCTGTAGTTACAATAATCATTTACTGTGGTCCATCGTGTCAGCCACTATCTACTGAATTTAGTTTTGAGCATACAGAAATTAAGGACTAAAAATAAAACAATCTGAACATACAAGACAAAACATGAAACCTTTTTTTCATGAAACCTGTAATTCTTTTGAACACCTATGAATAAAACAATCCAGCTGACAGATTTAGAACAAAATAAAGTTAATGGAAATATTTGTACACAGGACATGTATGTCATGCATAAGACTTGTTCAGACGCTTTCCCCTGTGGGTCTTTGGACATGGGTATCCTTTATTATGTTTAAGGTTTTGTATATATATGCCTCTAAGGAATAGAGATACAAAAGCCATTTTTTAGACTATCCACTAGGTAAAATAGATCAATCCACCTATTTTATCTTCCCCTCAAAACCATCAAACCTCTTGTTTTAGTCCATGGCAAGACAATAAGCTCAGTCTAGAAGAAACTTTTTACACAAAATGTTACAGATGAGGAAGAGGTTTTGGCTTGCAGATCTCTTTGTTCCAGAGATTTGCTAATTTAAAGCTATAGCATTTTGTAGGATGGACACTAGTGTACATTTAACACAAGCATCTAGAGGGTCAGCCAGATTTATGTTGGTCTGGCAGGGATTGCTTGGCTGTAATTAAAGGTAGGCATGAGGTTAGGAAGTGTCAATAGACACTTCTGAGTTTAGGTGTTTTTACTTCATACAGATCACTGAGTCTGAAACCAAACAATTTTTACAATCTGTGTGTAGAAGACTCCCTTTTCAAATTTTTGTTTGAATCTCTCATTGCCTCTTGACTCAAGTGCTTCCTTGTGATAAACATCATAGGATTTGATGCCACTTTGTATAAATTAGATACGAAATTTATCTTGACAAACTGGAGACTTGAAGCTCATTGTAAGGAGGAGACATTGTAAGGGTGGTGAAGAAGCAGAAGCAGCCAACCATGTGTTTTTCTTCTCTTGTGCAAGCCAATAACTTAAATACGTTAAAGATTTTCCATGCACTTCTTTCTTTTACAATATGAAAATTCAACATGTAGCATTTGTAGCAGTAGCCTTTGCTTAGCAAGGCAGCTATTCTAGCTATGCTGTTTCAGGTACTGTCTATAACAGATTTATATGTGAATCTGATGTGCATGTTTGAATTTGATCTTTGTCTTCTAATAAACAGGTGAAACCTGATTTTCAGTTGTCAATTGATTTCCACTTGCAGGAAGTGTTAGAAAAAAGACAAAGGAAATGGGTTATTCCTTTTCAACATTTGCATTTCTTTTATTAAAAAAACATTCTCTCAACAAGTTCCTTCACATCTTGTAACTCTCTGGGCTTGTATGAGAAATCCTATTCAATGACGTTGAAGTTGTGATAAAGCACTATGTTTTCACTGATTGGTCTTTTGAAATAAATTAAAAAGCATATTTGTCTCAGCACTAACCAAGCACTATTGCAGTGACATTTGCACAGAAGACAAGAAAATACTTTTAAGACTAGAATTAGTTGTTTGAAAGTGAGAACTTTGAACCAAAGGAACAGTTGCATAACAACCATCACCAGCTATTTTCCAGTGCATCATTTTGTATCCTTTCTGCATCAATTTATATTACATCCAGACTAGAATATCAAAAAGCAAATTTCCTTTGCTGCATGTCTCATGTTACCTCGAATTTCCCTAAAAGGAATGTTTTGTTTGTAATTGCAGTTAAACAAGTTTCGTTTCTTTGCCATTAGGTGTCTCTGTTATCCTTTGTAAAACACCAAATGCTGCAGGACTTTTTCAGTGTTTCCTGACTTGTACTTGGAAGATTCTTTTTATCCATCTCTCTTTTATGCTTGTATTTGGGAGAACATGTATAATACTTGCTTTAAAGATAGAATGCATCTCTCCCTACATCTTTAAACAGTACAACTAACTAGGAAAAATTCTGCAGTGTTGCATCCCAATACAGAAAAGTAAGGAACTTCTTATTACTGGTTTGTCAGAGTACAAATAAAACAACAAGCATCAATTAAAAGGTCTCCTCTCAGCATACCTCTTTCTCAGGTGGAGCAAAAGAGAGAGATAACGTCTTACAAAGATAAGGCATCCATTGTCTCTTGAATCTCTATGCCCTTACTGCTTATATACTGTCATGTAATTATTAACTGATTTTCTAATCAAGATGCACCAAATTTTATCTATATTATAGCTATCCATAATATTAAAGTTTTTCTAGAATGTAAACCTTTCAGCTAACTTTATGCAAGATGCCTCCATATCATCATGTTATTAGAGAAAAAGAGTTAGGAAAACAGGAAAATCTGTAAGACAGCACCTCTCATCGACTTCTGTTACTTTACATGAAGACATTAATCCAAACTGTCCAGTCAAAACAGAAATCTTAGAAAATAGCCTTGACACAGGTAACAATGAGAAACCATGAGAGAGAGTTAATCTGTATTATCTTGGCATAAGGAAACTTCATCTTCCAGACTAGCCAAAGACATATTATCTGCTTCTAAGCAAACACCAGCAGCCCATGGTACTTTCTGAGGAGTGACAGACATGTGACAGCAGTTCCAGCTGTAGGCTGGTGTGAATTCCATTAAGTTGTCAAAAATACTTCTAGAGGTCTAGAAGGTCTAATGGGAAATTTAGATATATTCTGGTTTGAATATTTTTATTTTGGTGAGCTTTTTTTGGTAAAGCTAAAAGAAAGTTCTGGTGTCTGAGCTAGAATCTGTGCTTGACTTTATGTCATGAAGAAAACTGGTACATAAATCCTCATTCCACATCTTTTTTGCTTTGTGGATTCTAAGACCATTAAAACCAGCTTTTTTCTTACAAACCACACAAATTTTCAAGTAGTTGCAAAATCCAATGTATAAATTGTTAAGAAGAGTTTATTTCTTCCAAGACTCATCAAGAAATGATAATGTGGAATCCACAAAGTATATTTTATGAAAACCACTTTTCAGAGCAGAAACACTGAAAACGTCAACTGAGTGGTTGCTTTATGCTGAAGAAAAAACAGCTTAGTGTACCATCTGTTATTTTTAATAGTAAATTGAAAACACGAATTGTAGTTAATACTGTTGATGTAAAATATGAGAGAAATGTTATAAAACTGCTCACTGGCAGATATAAACATGCTCTGAAATATGAATGAGCTCAATAAATTCAATATGCAACTTTTAACAGCCAGCTGTTCTTGAAAGATAACATAACAACAGATTTTTAACAAACCCTGTGCCAGGAAAACACAAGCTTAGTTCTGTGGCCCACAGGATAATAGGAGAAGTATTTCCTATCTAAAAGACATGTATGGTGACAGATTCTTTCCACTAAACCCTTCCAATCTTATGTGGAACAATTATGCCTTATATAGAATTGTCACACTTCTCGAAACCTGACAAAATGAAAATGCCATCATGCCTATGTATATTTATCTATATTTATCTCTTTAGAAGAGATTCTGTGACAAAGACTTTTTAACAAAGGTGTACAGAAAAATCCAAATAACACTTTTTCATTTTTTGCTTGACATATGATGCTACAGTGAGGTTAGTAATGACACAGGTCTTGGCCCTGTAAATGCGTAGGTACTGGGACATGGCACATGAGTAACAGTCAGTCCAATCAACATAACAACTGCCTTTGACAAGCTCAATATTGAATCCCAAAGGAGTGGATCTTCATCACAGCTCTCTCCTTTTAAAACTGAACATTAAATACCCTCTATATAAGATGTATTTTCAACTCATTGGATGATCAAGATTATGACTTAGGAATTTTATTTATACTATTGTCATTAAGAATTGTGTTGTTTCCCTTCTCCTAGATGCTATCTTATTGCTTTTAATAACTCTGAAATGTTCTTTCTCATTCTGAATGGTTCAAGGAAACAGAAGTGTTCCTTGACAGAGAACAAGTCACTGAACTCTTTTAAATACTCTCTATTAATATTTGACCTTTTGGTGAGGAACATTAACTAGTTTTGTTGATCCATCTAGAACACAAACTAGATTATTTTTATCTTCACTAATATGAAATAATAGAACACTTATTAATTTATTTTTTAAAGGCTCTTCAGAGTTCATTGAAAATGTGCAATTTATAAATCATCACAAGATTTGATTCAGTGTGCTGGTGCATTTCTCACCCATGATGAATTATATTTTAGTTTTAACTAGTGCAATATTGACTTCGGGCCCCATTACTTCCCCACATCTATGCTGAACACTGGTCAATTATATGTGTAACTATCTGTTTGGATCAATTTAGCACCAAAATGCTAATAAAATTTTCAGGAACAACTAGCAAGGTCATCTCACAGAATCTATAATTTCTGTAGTCTCAATTGGTCCCTTTGATTCCCTTTATACTATTTGCCTTGGTTTGTCTGTTGTTGTTTAATTAAACTTGTTTGAAAGTGTGGATGCAAATTGACAAATTAGGCCTATAGTGGTAGTATTAGATTTTCATGTAACACTTGAATTTACTCATCAGAGTAGAGTGTTAGGAGATTTGTGAGAGTGCATATAAATTTATCTCATTTCGTCTGCCTTTCATATACCCTGCATTTAACCTGCTGAATCTAAACTGTAAATTGACACATATAAAGCTGTTTATCTCAAGAGAACTGTTCTTGGAACTTCATTTTGTCTTTTTGTTGTGGCAATTGTGCTTTGTCCTGCTTTGCCTTATTTTCACAGAGCTTTCAATTCCCACAGTATTGAACAAATTCATATTTCCTTGACAGAATTCCAGGGAGACCTGTAATGTCCTTGAAAGTTCCACCATTAAGAAAATTGTTTCTTTTCAGATGGCAAGGGCTAACTTAATATCCTTAGTAGGAGGTATAACAGGACAAATAATAAAATGTTTTTTAATAAAACAGCACAGTATTGCATGTTATAGCTCCATATCCATGAATAGGCAGTCATAGAAACAATAGCTTAAGCAATTAACAATTTGGAGATATATTGATGCACAAATGTCTCATCTTAAATCCCATCATCAGTAATGACAGTGACCATACTCTATTTACTCCTTTCAGAATTTTATTACTGTAGATAATCACACCATATCAAAAGGAAAACAAGCAACTAATCTTAAAGGAAACCAACCTGCCCAGAATTCTATTAACATTACCCAGCTTCTGTGTTTGTGTAAATCCAGTTTATATACAGATTCCTTTCAGGAACTTCTGCTTTATATTACTAAAAGTTTGGTCATGATGTTTCAGATCTAAACCTGTTTCTTTACCTGATCACTGTGGATGATTTTGAGATTTCAGTATTACACAGATACAGTTTACTGAGTGCAGTTGAATGTTCGTTTTTCTCAATAAGCTTTTAAAACCATACTGAGAGAATTTTCCATAAATTCACAGTTACCAGACATGCATAAGATTTTCTTGGGCTTTTTCTCCAGTGTGGTACCCAGACATGTATCTCACTAAAGCAGTAACTATGACAAAGACAACAAGAGAAATTCTGGAACTAAGTTAGCTTAAATATGTATGCACACACATACATATTAAATTCTGCTGGGAAGCAGTTCCTTAAAGTAAGTGAAATCATCCTTCAGTTTTGAAAGAGGCTTTGTATTTACTGAACGATGTTATAAAGCAAAAAGATTTATTATTTATATAGGACAGTAGCAATTGTTTCTGGTGGAAAACAAGCCCAGAAGTCAATGGTACTTGAATGAATGAATAAGTGGATTAAACTATGGCCTGCTTGTTGGTTAATTTACACACTATAATACACTTTTATACTTCCTATAGAAACACAGTTCTTTCTTCATAATAGAAAAAACCCAACCAAACAAATTAAAAAACCCCATTATATTTCTCCACTGACTAACAGAAATTGACAAAATTTAGAAAGGATTGACTGATAAATAGGAATAAATGATAAAGACAAAAACAAGTTCAGGCAGTCTGACATAATAAAATTGGAAGTAATAGGTTCTACTGATAACACTGCTTTATGAGTTTGATTTAAAATAGCAAAATATTTCTAGTAGCTACTTCATATATATATATATATATGCATATACATACATACATATATATGTCAGACTGAGATTAAAGGCTTATAGAATGACAGCCATTTTATTAGCAAAGAAGTGTAGAAGAGTAGCATACCATAAAAATACATTTAAAACAAAGTATCTAATTTATAGACAGCAAAAATGGTGAAACAATGGCTATATAGCAAATTTTTGCAAACTTTTTATGGTTTAGGTATACTGAAGGTCTGTGGCTGCGCTCACAATTTAACCCTTCCTCTTTCTAGGAAAGAAGGTTGCAATGAATATTGTAAAACCAGAACAGAATTTTCCTGAGCCAAAAGTGAAAGGCTGATCATGTAAAGGGCTGAGGAAGAGAGTAGTAACAGTGCTATAGATCAAGCTTGCTGCCCAGAAGTTTATAGGGCAAGAGCCAAGACCTACTTATGTGGTTCCCAACCCCAGCAATAGCTGCTTTGACCCAGGTGGCAGGGCCACTGCCCCAGTAAGCAGTTAATTCACTCATGGCTACAGTCTTGCAAGAAAGACATAATTTTTCCCCCCTTTATTGTAATTCACATCATTCAACGTTCTCCCCTATCTGGGAAATAGCTTTCTCTGTTTTTCCGCTTTGCCCAGAGAATCACAAAATTTGTTGCATTTCACTCTTCATGCACAGAGATGTTCCTGCACTCGTGCTAGAAAAACTTTTGATTTTCAAGGTCCCTTCTGTGTATATTGACTAAAACATGAGCCTCACCAAAAAGCTTTTTCAAACATCTTAAATTTAGTCCAGTTTGAGAATTTTTGTAATGATTGCGCCACTTCTTCCATACTCATATTCAGGAGTACTGAGAATACTGCATTTCCTTGATTTAATTTAATATCAATGCCAAGTACTATCAAGGATTCTCTTTTTACCGTTTTTAAATTGCAAGTCAAGCAGCTCTGTACCCAGTCAGTTTCTCAGGTTTTTCAGGTCCTTACAATTTCTGCTGAGGATCAGAGGCAAAATATTAACAAAAATATCTTAGAGATCTATAAATCTGTGCTAATTAGAGTCATATTATTTTGAAAACATTTGACCTCAAAAATATTTGGCATGTATTGTTGCATTTCATAAAAATCTATTAAAATACTGTGTAAGATTTTTTTTATGTATGAGAGAGAAATCTATATAAAGATAGATTTGTAGAGCATAATGAGGAAGATATGAGCCTTAACTTTCATTTTGCCTCTCATTAATAAAGGTTGTAATTAAAGCTGAGATAACAATAATTCTCTTCCATCAATTCATGATTTCTTTTAACCTTTAAGTGCAAAATTACCTTTTCTATTCCTAGGCTTAATATAATTAAGTAAAAAATTCCTTGGAGGTTCAGTGCATTGCTAATCCTGACCAGTTACCTGGCAAAACTCTCCGAAATTTATAAACAGTAAGTTAATGGCTCAGATAGTGTGGAATGAACTAACCATCTGTGAAAGTAAACTAATCAAATAAACAAAAAACAACAGAAGACCAACCAACCAACCTCCACCCCTCACTGTCCCCAATGGGAAATTTCTGTTCTTGTCCATGCAACTCAGACTTAAGTCATTTAGGACTTAGTATTGGTAAAGATTTTTCAGAATTTGGAAGGGGGGGAGGGGGAAGGAGGGGAGAGGGGAGCTCCAGATATGCTTTAAAATTTTCAAAACCTGAAGCATTATGCCTAACTGACGTGTTGTCTTAGGACTGTTGAATTCATGTAACTTTTGATTGGTCTGATGTGACCATTAATAGCAATCCAGAGGAAATTAACAGATTTTATATGGCCAAAAAATAAAGAGGTCCTTTACAAATTTTCAGAAGATCCTATTTAGAAGACTTATTAGGGATCTGATTATTTTGCCTATATTAGTCATGTTTTAAATTCTCCTCTTCCAAGTGGGTGGGAGGAAATAGTTCAGGTGAATCATCCTCCACATACTTCACCCTTGCCTTTGGATGGAGTGAAAATGAAAATGTTCCTCAACAGGACACAAGCCTAGTGTGTGGAAAGGATTATTTCATTTGGGTACTCTTTCAGTCTTTGCTGTGCGTTCCCAAGAGTTATGCTGCTCCACTCGTCTGAATGTCTCTTAACGCCACACCAAACACTAACAAGGGTGCCTGCAGATGAAAGGCATATGTTGAATTTATGATGCTGGACAGAGGTATTTTCCCGATGGAGGACACATATCTGGGATGTACAATAGATTTCCTTTTCTCTTTTTACTCACCTACAAGAATGTCTTTTCCTTCCCCTGTGCAGTGGTCTTTGCAACACCACTGAAAACTTGAGGCAGCCTTTAGTCAGGATCAATTTCAAATAATTTCTACTCAATATTGCCACAGACATGTATCTCCCTAAGGATAACCATCACAATACTGATATGAAAATTATTTTTTTTATTAGAACCAAACAAGTAATACCAACATGTTGGGTATACAATGTTTTTATGTAGATTCTTAGGTCTATTTGCTTCAGAGACAGCAGGGAGGGATAATGCCTGCTTTTATATCCTTCCAGCATTATAGAGCATATGCCTGCCCAGTTTGGTTGGTAGACACCAGTGGAGTTTTGCTGTTGACAACTCCTGTTTATACAGATGGTTTAAAAAATACTACTGGAAGAGAAAACAACCTGCACTGTAGGAAGCACCCTATATAGAAGCCAAGACTTAACAACGAAAACTATTTTCATGGTTCTCTCCTGCTCATCTGGGAAATCTGAGCAAAATTTGACTGTCAGTCTTCAAATTAAATTTAAACTTATTTTTGTCTGTTATATTTAGACATGTCAAGATTTTCGACATGATGTTTTGAAGATCCTGTGTAGAAGATTTATTAGAGATCTGGTTATTGACTTGCCTATATGAGTTGTGTTTTTCATTCCCCTCGAAGAGGATGGAAGGAAATAGTGAATCACCTTCCACGACTTCTTCACCCTTGCTTTTGGATGAAGTGAGTCATTCTCTAGAGATGCCTATGCTTTCCTGCTGGCTGCAAGGGGATCTGAACAAAACCAGATATAGATAAACTATACATAGAACCAGTATTTCATTCCAGAGCCACATTGACGTTAGAGTTAAAATTCCCATCACTGTCAGCTGTTATTGGGCCTCCATCCCTTGTCATGTGAAGTGCCAGCTGTAGGACTGCTGCCACTAATCATCCAGTAATAATGTGGCTCTGCAAAGTATGCATTTCTTTTAAAGGTGCGGGTAGTGGAAATTCTAGGAGATGGTTTATTCTGATCCAGAATATGATTCATTCTCATAGAGTATGATTCATTATCATTCACTAATAAAAACAGTTCCATCCCAGCTGTCTGTATCCATATCTAATTTCAAACCCTTACCCTCAAAACAAGCAGAGCTGTATAGAAGAGCTGTCACTAACTTTTAGCTTGGTCTACAGTGAATGTAAATTTCTGGGGTGAAATCTGAGCCTAGCGAACCTTTTAACACTGACTTCTGCTGGACTGAGAGTACATCACAGAAAAGTTCCCTATTCTGTTGGCTAAATTCTACACATACACACACACACAAAGTATATAGAATAACATTACAATATGTGCAAATAGCTAACTGCCCATCTTGCAATTCCTTTAACACCAGAATGTTCTCACCTCCTCTGACAGTTCGCAAAAACTGTCCATAATACATATCTTGCCATTATGTTCGAGATGATGATATGACACTGTTATTCAACAGCAACAATACAGAAACCACGTATAGGAATATAGATAGATGCATTGGTCTGTGACTAAAACAGAAATTAGAAGGAAAGAGCTTTCAGAAATTAATAGAACATGCTATTAGCTGGGATAATGGAACTATACAGAGTTCATGTTTTCTTCATCTCTATAAATTTTAATGATAATCTTATATACTTAAACCCCCTTATTGTAAACTTGTAAACAAGTGAAACTGCTATATATGGAAAAATTTTAAGGATTGCCACTGAATGAATATCTTGGAAATAAGAGTCATCTAATCACTAAATAGACATGATATCACCTTCATTAAATTACAGAAATCAGAAAACAATTATGTCTAATCTCAGAAGAGTCAAATTCAGATCTTGAAACAACAATCAGACTTGAAACAACAGTCAAAGAAAATTTTCCATATGCTGGTGATTAACAGTGTATAAGTTTGAGGAGAACAGAGGTGTTATCTAAACTTTAAATACTTATTTTTAGATATATTCTCCAAACAACTTTTTGCCTTCACAGGTTTCACAACCAACACAGCAACACAAACACCTTTAAAGTACAATTTTGTGCAATCTATTCTATGAAGTTAATCTTCACTGAGTAGAATTTGTTTGTGAACCAAAGTTCAGTCAACTTTAGGTGAAATGCAATAATGACTTTGCATTGGCAGTGCTATGATGAAAACTTTACCTAAGCAAATGTTTGTTTTTTTTTTTCATTGTTCTAAGCAGATTTTTAGGCACAATACCTATAGTACTTGGATGTTATTCACTTCTTTAGGGAAGAGAGTATTAACCCTGGGAAAATTATAATGAAAGAGATGCAAGAGGCTGTCATGCTAAAGATAGAGATTTGTTTATTGGGGAAGGGGCCAAAGCCCTGTTCTGAGAAATGATGTAAAATGTAACTAGGCTGCACACTGAAGTCACAGTGTGTTCATTTAATGGACAGGCAGCAGATGAGTAGCTACTTCATTGAAGATACTGTATAGAATTGGAGCGTACAATTCTGACCCTACTGAAAGTGTTTTGTGAAGCTATTGGGTACATCTGAGAACCATTTAAATGCAAATAGAATGTGAGTTTTTCAGTGCCTAAAAACAATCTTCCAGGCAATGGCCTTAGTAATTAGAAACCATCTGGTGTTATGAAAGCATACAATACTTACAATATTTCCACAGGCCAAAAGGATGCAATTTATCTCCTACAGAAGCACCTATGTTTATATGTTAGTGCTCTGACAATTAATATGCAAAATCATATTCATCTGTCTATTTTTCCTCTGGGTCAGTCCTAAATAAATAAATGAGAAATCTGGAAGAGAGAGTGCCATAAACTTCACAAAGGAAATTTAAAAGAAATGTACACAAACAGATGAATACCTAAAAAGATGAAGGAACCATTTTGATACCTTTGCCTCTTTTTTACCCAGTAAGATTACAAAAGACATAAAGCAAAAGAAAAGTTTGATATCTCACTGGTCAGGTCTCCTTAAAAAATTATATTCTGTATTTTCAGTGCATGGTATATTGAAGTGGATTCAAAATAATTTATGTAAAATGTCTCTCTTTTTTGGTCCTTAGAAGCTTGGAGTTTAGAATGTTCATGCTGTAGAGAGCAAAATGAAAATATTCTAGTCTGTCAATCTAAACCTAACTACCCCTCATCATCTTTGTTTCCAACCTAATACCTCCTACAGAATATATGGGAAGGTTATTCTCCATTAAAAATAAATCAATAACATTACACCTTCAGTATTCACCTGGGGGATTAAGTGATAGTTGAATACTGACAAAAGACAATTTGAAGTTTAAAATAATAATTGCAGTAATTATCTTCTTCAACACCATATTCACATGACATTTATAATCATCAGCTTCATTTAGCAGTTTGTAAGAGTTGACAACAATACAGAACTTCAGCTCCAGAGTTTATTAGTGATGACCATTTATTAAGGATGTGGAAGAAAGTAAAATTAAGATATTTCATTGTGAGAGTTTCAATACTTAGATAAGTAATAGGAGACACCCACTGTAGTCACTCAAAGAATCCAGTTTTTATGCACAATGAAACAGTTAAAACATCCTGGTCTCTGTGTGTCTATCAAACTTACGAGGTTGATCCACAGTAGTTCTCATATGAACAATGCAGGTTTCAAGGCTGAACAAACAACATCTGCAGACCATCTTAGATCCTCACCTTCATACAGCTGTGTTTCTTGCTTCACTATAGAAACTGTTGTTATTCCTAAATCTTATTCTCACATGTACCAAAGTCATATCTCTGTTTGGTGTTCTTATAATTCATGGAATATCTTCTTTCACAAACTTTTCTGAAAAATAAAATACAGCAGAAGTACTGAAACTGAGCCACGAAAACAGTGAATAGCAAATATATCAACTATGTGTGAAGAAGGTGTTTGGGTGTCTGTGTGTAGCACATTTCCACAGCCCAGCTGAGGAAAAGTATATTTTCCTTGCATAGGTGAGTACGGAAACTGAGACTTTTTTTCAGGTTCTCAAGATGCAGGATTCCCTACCTACTAGTACTGTGAAATAAACCAACTCTGAGCAATTAAACTAATTTCCAAGGACATAAATCTCTTTGAGACAAACAACTGTGAATCAAAATGGTTTTCTGCTTTCTAAATATAAACTGCCAGATTAAGAGGTCCTGATATGGTTTATCTTCTAACATGCATGGCTTCTATACATAATCAACATTATCTCTCTCTACTACTTGTAAAAGATGTCTATACACATTAATGGATTGTTTTATACCCTTATGTCAAACATTACATGCAGTATAAAAGATCAAAACCATTTGCCAACAACCATGTTTCATTTAATATCCTTGTGGGTAATAGCTACTTACTTAATTAGTTTTCATATCAGCATTCATTTGTTGTCTTTTTGTATATGAGAGGAGTTATTTTCCTGTGTGCTTTTGACTTACCATAATGAATAAACTTTAATAAGTGAGACAACAAACCTATATAGATATTCAGTTTCTACGCCAACTTGTCCATCATCACGGTTTTCTAATGCTTAACCATCTCATCCCTATGCTCACCTAATGCATATACATTGTTTTGAAATGAGAAACTAGCAATAAGATATTCCTGATATATTTCAAAGAGTGACAGTGCCATAAATACCTACACAGCTAACATCACTTCAAATATTCTTAAAAATAAGAGTCCAGCAACTCTTACGTGGTCTGTAGGTAACAAAAAGTCCTAGACATAACACATAAATTTTCTGCAGAATACTTTGTATGAACTGGGACAAAAAAAAAAAAAAAAAAAAAAAAAAAAAAAAATAAGAGAAAAAGAGAATTTGATTTCTTAGGCAGACAACTGAAAAGGAAGTTTATTGACATCCCTGTAATTTGGTCCCTTTGAATTACCACACATTCAGATTTTTTTTAAGCTGAATATGTAACTTATCATCCATAAAGCTAAATAAAGACCTTCTTTCATAACATCACTTGCTCACACTGATCCTCCAAATCCCCATTCATACTTTTCTCTCATGACTTTTCTTGCCAAAGCTTTTGAAAGGTTTATGGTCTGTGTCCTTCACAGTTTGTTAGCTGATCTTTACTGAATTAAAATCTAATAATATAAATGACAGAAATAATTTACAGAGTTTAAAGGAAAGCAATTCCAAAATATTTCAGTAGTGTTATAGTACTTTTCCAAGTATATAAAGAGGCATATTACCAACATTCTCTTGCAAGTTAGGAAAAGAGATTCATTACATCAAGCAATCTATTAACAAGCTTAATGAGTGTTCTTGCATGAAGTGCAAGAACTAAAAATAAGGAAATAATAAAATGAAGTGACTATATAAAATAAAAGAATAAAAGGCATGTTTACCATTTATAAAAAAAACCCTATACAAGAGCAACCTTCAAAAACTAGTAGCCCAAAGACAACTTCAAGACCATATTTACAACTTACATATGGAGATTTACAGTTTAATTGCATTATAAACTACATTCATACCAGTGTGACTCAAAGAATACAACTATTCAAAATGTAATGGTGTACCATTTCAAGGTTTAATGAGAGTTTTTGACTTATACAACATTTCTAAACTGCAAAAATGGGGTCAGATAGGATCACATCAATCAAGACAGATAAGAACTATGAGAAGAGTCGCCCACTAAGACATTTAACTTTGTATAAAAAAACAAATGATCGTGTGAAACAATAGTTGCAATTGACATATATACTTTGATCATAAAGTTTCCCTAATAAAAATAATGTGTGCAATTTCTAATGGAAAAGAAATTTGGATTAGATATAAAATCAACAATTCTTGAGGAGTTCCACTGTATCATTA
Organism: Dendrocincla fuliginosa; assembly: GCA_035047845.1. Classification (NCBI taxonomy): domain Eukaryota; kingdom Metazoa; phylum Chordata; class Aves; order Passeriformes; family Dendrocolaptidae; genus Dendrocincla; species Dendrocincla fuliginosa. Next base: position 93,384,646 of record JAWWMO010000083.1, on the reverse strand, counting down.
AATCTCCCAAGCAGATTTTTTCATGTAAGTTCTGTTTCAGACAGCTAGGGAGTTCTGCCTTTATGGAATTGCTGTAGAGGATGTAACTACCTCAGAAGCACCAATAATCTGCCGTATACTATTTGTTCACTAGTTTTGACAAAGAATATACTAACTAACCACTACAGATAACTCTTTTCAGAGGTATGAGATAGAACAAAAATTTTATTTCTCTCTCTGTATCTCATTATGCTTAGGAAAGGAGGACAAAATACTCTGTTAAAAAATGTCAGTTTGAGACAGAATTTTCTACAAGTACCAGACAGCAATCACTTCAGGCAGTTGACCAGAAATGGAAAACATGGGCATGTCCACATAGCAGGAGGAAAAGGAGAGGAATGTATCAAGGGTGTCTGAATTTAAGATGTCTCTGAAAATTTGGCAGAAATCTTTCAGGCTCTTTTTTCCTTTGCAAATCTCTTTTTTTAGAGCTGTGAAAATTACAGTTGGCAGTGTCCAAGTCCTCTGTTACAAAAAGGACTTCTGGAAGTCCAAAGACTGTCTCAGCCATTTCACTCTCAAACCTCTGGATTTTTGTTGGTCCTGATCACAGTGTTTTAGGGTTCTCAGTTTTTACCAACCGAGGAGGAAGATAGAAGCAAATTACATGCTCAAATATACACATGTATTTTTGAGTTGTCATATTTATTCCTTTCATAATGAGTATTATCTCTTTCATGATGAGTATAGTGATAGAATTGGGTCACAATTCATCAGAACAACTTTAAACAACTGCATTAGCACTATAAGATTTCTGCTACAAAAATCCTATCTGTAAAAGAAACTTGGAGCAACTGTCTCAGACACAGAGACAGTCCTGCAGATGCCCAAGTCAGACACAATGTAACTAATCAAGATTATGAAACCAAAAGCCCTGATGCTATTACTCAACCTGTGCTGCCAGACATTCAGGATTTCAAATATTTACATGACTTAAATAGAATTTTTTATTTGGAACATACATGGATTCAAGAGGCAGGGGAGGATTTAATTTTTTTCTGTTTGCCCTTTCAATCTGGGAAGATTCTTTAAACTTATTCAGGAAAATAAAAAAAGACAACAACTAAACAAACATTTCAACTCTCCTTATTTTTAAATAAATCCTTTAGATTCCTTCAATTTTGTAGTATATTGAGAACTCTTTTATAAATTTAGAAATTTTGAAAATTGTCACTCCACATGAACAAATTTACGAATTTGTGTTGCTACTATTATTTTTCATTACTATTGTGACAGAAGGTGAAGTCTCATTATTACTGGTTTGTTGTTTTTTTTTTTTTTTTTTTTTTTTTTTTTTTTGTTTTTTTTTTTTTTTTTTTTTTTTGTTTTTTGTTTTTTTT
>JAWWMO010000083.1:93320023-93383167 GCA_035047845.1 Dendrocincla fuliginosa | reverse complement strand
TTTTGTTTTTTTTTTATTTTTATTTTTGAATGTCAAGAATTCATATACTTGCGTTCTGGGAGTTTTAAACTTAAATACTCCCCTTTCCCTTGGAAACTAAGAAATACTCAGAAATATATCTGCATTGTTTCTCATAATTTACCAATCTATTTTATGAACATAAATCCCTATTTTATGGAACAAGTGTTCTGAATGTGACCAGCAACACAGACTCTTAAGGGTTTTCTTTGCTTTTAAGATACCCTGGGTGCTCCCCATGAGCAGTGAGCCACACATAGGGCCATACTCATGGGAATAGTATGAGTATACTATTGTCTTCAGTATCTTCTAAGATCTCAGGGGAGGATGCCACTTGTTATAGCAGACTGTTCTGGGAGTTTATTCATTTTAGGAAGTAAAGGCCTGATCCAAACCCCGATGAAGTCAATGGAAAAAGACTCCCATTGACTACAATGGGCTCTGGATCATGCCCTAAGTCCATTCTCTTCATTAATGCAGGATTAACAATAGGATGTCTTTCCAGTAGCCTGGAGTACCTATGATCCCAGCAATTTCAGCTGAACAATTTCACTTTAGATTGCCATCCAGTGAAATTTGAGACGTGAAGTCAAAGTCTTTTTCAGTGACAAGAATACCTTAAATGGGGGCATTTTCAGTTCCTGGTTATAGTGAATCCCACCTGTTCGGTGAAAATCCTGAGTCATCCTAATAAGAAAATAACAAGTGAAGTTAAAGAAATGTATGTTGATCAGAGCATTCTTCAGAAACACAGTAGGATTTGGTCTGATCAATGAACAGGTACATGTTGATACTTTTGGAGAGACCAGTTTAGAGCCTAACTACACAAGACAAATTAAAGGATTACATCACAGCTAAATATATAAGTGTTTTGGTTGTGCTTTTTTACATTAACAGACAAGGATAGAGTGTTTCTCAAAGTGTTTTATTAGTTTGCACAACATAGAACCATCAGTTCATAAATAATGAAAACAGGCAGAAAGACATTAACATTACAAATAGTAATAATACTTTGAAGTTCTCTGAACTTGCAGATGTGAATTGTGAATGCTATATTAGTACAAGCTTTGATAGACAGAGAGTAAATGGATAGAATTACTATACTGTTATTAAATCAGATATAAAAATATATCTGTATTATTATCAGTTTCATATAAAATAAAAATCCGAAGCAACCATAGTTTGTTATTCTACTGTTTAAAAATTATATTTCTGATAAACCACTGGATATTCCAAAAGATCTCTAGTGTTATCCATTAATGACATTTCTCTTTATTATTTTACCTTGGTTATTCATGCTGACAAGAATGGCTCAAAAGGTGGAGCATTATTTTGAAACAACTAATAATTGTCCCACTAAAAATATCATCCAGGTTTCCATCCATTTTATGATAAAGATATTTCTAAAGTTATATTCTAGCACTTAGAAAATTCAATGAAAGTTTATCATAATTTCAGTGAGATTTACTATTAACACATCAGCATATTCTCTGATCTATAAATGCTTGCAGACATGCCCCCATCCTCACTCTAAGCCAGTGAAACATATTAATTTAAGTTTTGAGCTTTCAATTTTACTTCAGATATTTTACCAGAGTAATTTCTGCAATACTGTTTGACCGCTCACATTTAGTTTTCACCAACTCAAAAGACTACTGACAACTCATACTATTTAATTCTAGAGATAAATGAAGCTGATCTTAAATCTCTACATCAAATTGTGGCAGGTTTATTTTGCATATGCATAAGTACAAACTTGTTTATTCAAGGACTCTACCAAAATATGGAAAAACTTCATGCTTGAATCCATGGTATGAATCACCTCAGATTCATGTATTTCTCCCCAAAATACCTGAACAATATAGTAAGAAGATACAGTTTGAATCTCTTTCTTTGTCTTGATGAATTATACATATATATACATATATATATATATGTATGTGCCAGCTGATTACTTTACTGTAAAACAAACATATAATTTTTCAAATCTTGCTAAGGAAGATTTGCCTTGCATACAGGATAACTTTAATGACATCTGAAACTCACACAGTCATGGGCAACATCAAGGAACACCTGATTTGGGAAAAGTATCTGTGACATGTATTCCTTTTTCTACTTCATCTTACCAAATTCTGGCCAGATACACCATTTCATCTTAGAATATAGTATTTAGTAACACAAAGGCCACCCCAACTGCAAATCTGTTGAACAAATCAAGTACAAGGCCTGTTTCTATTTTAACTATCTTTTCTTCCATCCCTTCATTCTTGTTGAAATTCATTATACTCAGTACTACTTCATTCAAGCCATAGTCTCTTAAACTCAATGGAGAAAATAAAAGCATCCCACCACCTAGATCTGGTGAAAAAAGGAGAAAATTCATGCACTTTATATGCTATTGTCTGGAGCAAATATAGACAAAATTGTTTCCTATCAATTTGTTTAAATAAAAGACATTCATTTGCTTTCACGTGGTTTTCAGTTTATCCAAGGGTGTCCACTTATCACTTTACAGATGAAAGGTGTGACTACAATCAGCAAGATCAAAAGACATAAAAGCTCTTTAAGTAAGGTTTAGCAACTGCTTGCTTAAAGCATGTGTAGTCTCGCTAATAAAATTAGCCTGTGCCATTGGATTATAAATAACATCTTGCTCTATGGTTCCCATTTGATTCAGTTAAATAAATATTAAATTCCTGCCCCTAGAGTTTCACAGTGACACTGGCCAGACTTTAAACCCTGGAAGCTGTCCATGATGCATAGTGCATAAAAAACACTTCACACTGATTTTTGGACAGAAGAAAAAGATATAAGTCAAGATAAAATGCTTTACTGGAGAGGATTTCACAGCACAATGCTGTATTGAGAAAGTTTTTTTCTTGCCCTTACTACATCTAAAGTAAGGAACTTAAAGTGTGCAGGAAAAGGCTCAAGCACAATCATCGGAAGGAAAAGTTAACAACATGGTGACATCCAGTATATTGTTTAAGTTACTTTTAGGGTTATCAGTTAGACAAAGGTATTTGTACATTAAACAAGTTCTTTTCAACAGTTCTAGGTCTTTCAATACGTATCTGAGACAGATCAGTCTGTAATATTCCCTAGGGACTCAGATAAATCAATAAAACAAGGCGATAATGAATATCAGAGAGCTTTGTCATTAGAAAATCTTGTAAGTAGACAACAGTTTAATTTGTACAAGGAGTAAGAATTGCTATTATGCATCTAACACCCAAGAATCTGTAATTTCATTTTTAAAAATAAAAAAGTTATTAGACATAATTACATTGCACTGCATTAGAAATAACTTTTTACTGACTTGGTATGTCAGTACATTGGATGGGATTTTGCTTTATCCCCTTCCATCCCCTTACTGTTATTAAATCCAAGTAAAAGCTTAAATTTTCCTTTATTTCAGATGCTCTACAAAGGTCTTCTATTATCATCTTGCATCTACCAATATGTTGTGTGTACCTGCAGAGAAGAGAGAAAACTAGCAACTTTTTGGCCTTGCACATAAGGCCCAAGTCAGTAAGTGTAGTGCAAAATCTTCCCTTAGACCAAAGTTGTGATTTTCAAATATTTACCTGAATGGAGGGAAATGTGCATTTGTTCCAATATTAGCCAGGAGGTACTACTGATGCATACTCTGCAACCCATCAAGTACATGGTCAATAGAGTAAATCTGAATGAAAATCAACCCAAATCACAAAATCACACAAAAAAACTTAATATTGTAAGAGTTGGGCAACTTATTTCAATGCTTAACCACTCTTTCAGTAAAAAAACCCCAACTTTTTCTAACATCTAACCTGAACCTCCCCTGGTACAACTTGAGGCCATTTCCTCTTGTCTTTTCACTTGAAATGCAGCAGAAGAGGCTGAGCCCCACCTCACTGCAATTTCCTTTCAGATAGTTGTAGAGAGCAATAAGGTCCTCCCTGAGTCTCCTCGTTCCCTTTTTCTTTCCCTTCTTCTCTCCACCACTCCAATAGCTTCCTTCTTTACAGAAGAATATACCAGCATTCAAGGATGTTTTTAGAGGTGTTGTTTTGCCCACATCTCCTTCAAGCTCTTATCTGAATCTGTAGTCCCTGATATCACATTCTTTTCACCTGTATTGTCAGACATAGCAACCAACTCTATCAACAGGCCTTATTTTAAGTTGTCCTTGATATAAAATAATAAACACTGATCTTACAGGTTTAAAAAGAAGAATGAATGGATAAGAATGTAATGAGGCTTCAGAAATTAATCCGACTATCAGTGATAACTATCTTATTTTCACAATAGACATTCTGTGAAATATAAAGGAGGTTTATTTTCTCTGAAGAGTCTGCTGAACCAGGATTCTTAATAATCAAATGCATTCTTTCTCTTTTGTTTTTAATTAAAAAGAGGATACAGAGTGAATGTTTACTCTGATATTCCTTATGTGTCATTTCATTTCTCCATTCATCCTCAGGCAAGTACATTTGGTAGATTAGGCCTCCACCAGAAAAAAACCCACAAAAACCAAACAAAAAACCAACCAACCAACCAAAAAAAAAACCAAAACAAAAAAAAATATTGTTCATACTTTTTCTCTCTTTAGAAACCATCAAATTAAAGCATATCCTGAAAAGTTTTAAAATAAAATATCCTCCCATTACATGCACACAAAAGAACCCTTAATTAAAATTTACTGAAGGACAGAATTAAAACCAACACAATATCAAGGAACAGGTAGACAAGAAGGAAGCATTCACCCTGATATATTTAATATTTTAATTGGTTATCTGGAAGAAATAAGAAACTGCATGTTATGAGTCTGATTCTAACCTTATTAAAGTGAGTGGCAAAAAGCCCAGTGAGTTCAATGGGGCCAAGATGAAGCTCTAATTGAATTAGAAACTGACTTCAGATAAAATATGTTACCTCCTTCCCTTTATCTTCCCATTTTAGCAAAAAAAAAAAAAAAAAAAGAAAGATTTTTTGAAATCTGTCACAGTGGAAGGTAATTGAGTTTGTTTTGAACTGGATCTAAAGAAATAAGTACTCATTAGGAGAGTAGTTTTGACTATGAATTCATTTAAATAGCAATACTAGACATTGAGCTTGCTAACAGAAATTGACTGCCACACTGAAGTGTTTAAAACTTGTCCTGCATAAAACCTAAGTTGTCTAAACACCTTGGAGATAAGGTAGCTCTATTTGAACACAATAAATAATGACATTTTCCCTGAAAAGCAGATAAAAATGTAGAATTATTTTATAGAAAAGACACATCACCTTGTCCTTATCGTCCCCTCTGCCAATCAGTATTTGCTGTAAGTTCAGGTAAGGTGTAAGTTCACATAAGGAGAGGCTGGCAAATGAAAACTTCACTCCCTTTTGCCGGATGCAAGATGACTTATAAGTTGTTTCTGGTGAAAGAACAACAGTAACATACCAGGAAATACCTCAATTTCTCTTTCCAACAACACCACCTCAGGGTCTTTTTCCTCCAGCTACTACCTCTGCTACCTTATTGTTCTCACTTCTTTTACCTTGGTCACTTGTGAGTGACTGAGCTCAGAGGAAGGAAAACTGCTATCAGAGGCATATGTGATGGAGTATCTCTTCTTCTGTAGGGATTTTCTTCCAGCCCTCGGAAGCAGGAGCTTCTAAATTCTGCTGGAATAGTGGAACTGAAACATGGAAAGACAGAAGCAATATCAGAGCCTCCCTTCAACTAGAAGGTTTCAGATAATATTACATGAAGTTGTGAATTCAAGTAACTCAGTGGAAATAATTCTAAAACTAATTGCCTGCAAGTGCAACGCACTAACTGTTCCTGCACAACTCTCTGTGAAACTGAGATCAGTTTCAGAAGGAGAGAACAATTCTATTTCATGAAAATTAATACAGATGAGCAATCACCTAGTGATAAATTAGAAAAATGCTAGACAGCCTTAATGTGCCTCTCAATGGGGTTTTGACAGCACAAAAGCAGTACTTTTACAGAAGAGGAATTTTATTTACACTGCTTTGGTTTCTGATGGGTTAAAGAGACTAAAGAGCCTTTGAAGTTTTGCAGCAGAGGCTGTTTCCTCCCCTGCTCTTCCTGCAGTGTCATAGGCTTGGGGAAATGCCAAGTACCCTTCTTTCCTTTGGCTTCTGTAGTACTTAACCCAGACAGGGTCAAACCCATCCGAGATCTTGAATCAAGGTTCAGCTTTGAGACATCTTTGACTAACAGCTTTTAACATCAATGAAGAGTGATTGAAAGACATAGAAACCAATAACAAAACACAAATAAAGTTAGTGTGTTGTTTCCTTAGTCATGATATGGTTGAACAGATGTTTCCTAAGCATTTTAGCTGCAGCTTTTATTTCCCCCAGAACAACACACTACCAGAATCTTCAGAAAGTGAACAGATTTTTTTTTTTAAATATACATTCATCACCAAAGCAATTGAAATACATCTTATAATGTCAAGCATGAAATATTCTGGAAATGGATGAAAGTCTTCCTTTGTCCAGCTACTCTGTCCAACTACTTGGTCTAATATCAGTCCAAATACTTGCAGCGTTAGTTTGGGCACATTTGCAGTTTTCAGCAATCTGATGACTGCTTATTGCTGTCTGGGGACATATAAGCTCTTGTGTTCATAATGGAGTATCCATGTACCTGAGAGATATGTATACTAAGTGATGGAAAGCAAGCCACGTGAGAAAATTGATTGCATATGTCAGCATATGCACCATATTTTTACAAATTAGTCTGTGTTAATCTTTACTATATGCATGACTTGGAGGGGGGAGAGATTCATGACCTTTGTTCAAACTCGAGCTTCCTGCAAATTTTTTAATCTAGAATGTATTTCCTGTTGAAAACAGCAAAGGCAAAATAGTCTAATATTCTCATATCATGTTTACTGGATTTATGAATTTTTTGAAACTTCAATACTAATCGTGGGGGAGACTTGCATAAACATCAGCTTTACATGTCATGATTGAATGCCTGTATCAGCACAGGTTTTCCCCCAAACAATACATCACCCAAACAGTAGATGTAGTGATAAGCATTATTATTATCATGAAAGAAAAAAGTCTGGTTTATGCTTTTGTTCTCCCATTCTCCTTCACAATGTTTCTTATGATTTTAGAAACCAGCATATGAAAAAGAAAAAAGTCAAGCTCCTCAGAAATTACTCTGCACTGCCTTTTCTCTAAAAGGTCCTTTTCTAGGGTTCTGTGGATTGTGTCCTTGAATGTGGCCTTATATTACACCATTGTATTTGCCCCCATTTTTCAAACAATGCACTATGATTACAATACTGACTAGATGTCATAGATATACAATGTTTTGCTAGGTTCAACAGGAATTCCATACTTTAGATCCTTTTCAATGATTTATGAAATACATGGAGCAGAGAAAGCTTCTGGAACTCTCTGGCTAACACCTTTCAGAAATATTTAGGAATGTAGAGAGTTCCTAATTCTTAGTATTAGATGAAGACAACATCACTAAAGTTAGCAGAGAATGCCTGATCCATGTCTAAAATACAAGCTCCATAAACTCGTTAGAAGATCTGCAAATTATTCAAAAGGAACAGAAGAGGCTCCACTCCATGGTATGCTGTACATTAATTCTATGCATAAGTGCACAATGATTTATTTACTTACCTCTGCCAAGGTTTTGGATGATTTTTTTTCTTATCACCTTCCTCTGATTTCCATTTTTTTCCTGTATACACTTTGAAAATGAAGGACTATTTTCACTTGGCAAAATTACCACTTAGCCAGTTGAAATTTTAGTCCTGTTTCTCCCTAGCAGTAGAAGGGTCCATTCGGCTCTAGTATTCAGATGGATCTTCTCACTGAGAAAATGGATTAGCAATCTTCAGATGCAAAGTTTTTCTTCTTTCTTCTGACCCAGCTGGTATTCAGCACCGACAATAGTCAGCTCCAAACTGGATAAGAGTTCCTGAGAGGCTGGAGAGCTTTGAAATGTTAATAAATTTCAGGAGCCCAGGTGAGATACCAAAATTTAAATCTTCAGAACTTCATGCTCAAGCTAAATGTCTTTTGAGTCATAATGTTAAACTATAAATACTTGGCAGGTGTTTATCAATTAACATGTCTCAGGAATGCTAACGAAAATCCAAACAGTGTGATCGAATGCATTTTAGATTAAATTAGCTACCTTGTTTTTAATACTTTGATTGCTAAAACATGGAGACAGATAAACCACAATATAGATATATAGCTAAGGCTTAACTAGACCAAATTCTCCACCACCCACTAACTTCTGTTATTACTGTCATAGCTGAAGGTGGGTTTTGTAATCCTGACAAAAATGACAAGAGGTCTGTCACGAAGAGCCTCTGCATAATCAGCCCATTTGGTGTCGCTGACAGCAGATCCCACCCTCACAGACTGGATGACAGGATTCTAATTCAGGAACTCTAAAAAAAGAAATTCCCTATTTACTTAATTGGCTACTACCCCCTTGGTATGTCACAGCTTTAAACCATAGTAAGGAAACCAAAGGGAGTTGTTAAATTCTGTAGTACTTGAAGGTGTATTTACTTGGTACAGAATGACACACCATACTTCTGAACAGTTTCACTACTATGATCTACTTCTGTTGCTTCTTAAATATTGCATTTTACACCTCCCATTTAAATGGTTAGTTCATCATTATGCACAAATTCTATCCAAAGAAACCTGTGCAAAATCTGTTTGATTAATTCTGAGACAGAAACACTCTTTTTCTCAAAGCACTAAAAAAATTTATAAATGTTCCCTTTCTTTTCTCCATGTATTCCAAACAGGTGTGTGTTTAAAACTTTTGCTATATAAACTTTATGTACCTGTTGAGATTTCCATAAAAGTTTATGTCTGTTGAGATTTCTGTCTTTTGATCAAAACTAGTTGAATAATAAGATCTTAGAGAACTAAAATTGTGGAAAACTTTTGGAGTACTTTCCTATATTGATTTTTGTGCATCTTGAATCTAAAAATTTTCCAGCAGCACATTGTGATCCAGCTAAACTCCAATAGCATTTTTAAAAAAGCTGTATGTTATTTATATGCTATCACAGCAAATATTTTTTCTTTTTGTGTCCCTATAAGCTACTGAATTGGAAAAGAGATGTTAATCTGATAGACATGTACAGAATTCAAAGTTTGCGTTACAAAGGGGAGTAGTAAAAGTAAGAATTCTAGCTGAATTCAAGGAAAAGAAATCACAGATCTGAAAATCCTAGGATATATAATAATAATTATAATTAAGTCACATTATCTTTGCCTTTTTCAGCTATGAAATGTAAGTTTTCCATGGTAACTTCACTCTCTTCTTCAGTCACCAAAGAAATGGTGATATTAACACATGGAGAGGCCATCATAATATTCTAAAATTTTCTATTTAATATTAATTAATTATAATATGAATTATATTAATTATAAAAATATTAATTGCAATATTTTCCTAGATTGGTGCAGACTTTGAAAGACACTGAAAGCTAACAAGATACTTCATTTCACTAAAGTTACTCTCATAAGACAGCACAATTCTCTGGCCCTGGATCTTTGCCAGGCAACTTAGGTAACAGTTGAAGAAATTCCCGCTGCGGCAAAGCTGTAATGTACTGTTTCATTACCAAAGAGGTGCCAGATATGCTCATAATATCAAACCAAATCACCCCAAGTGTGTATTCTACACCAAAACAGTCAGCAGAATGTAGGAGTGAAAAAGTTAGAAAGGAATTTAAAAATTTCTTCCATTTGGCAAGGGAAACTCAAAATGCAGAGACTTGGCTCTGGAAAAAAAACCCCTGCAGTAATTCTTTCTGACCAGCAAAATCAATCATATTTAAAAAAAGAAAAGAAAAAAAAAAAAGGATATCAGTCCCTTGATACAGATTTTTAAAAGTTAAATTTATAATTTGAAATTAGTATACAAATATTAAGTCACTCATATTCCTCACCTGAACATCATCTTGCCATAATACAAAATTTATTACAACAATTGGGGTTAGGATTGGGCTTGTAGAGTAACCAAGTGTTCAACTGTTAGTCCTGTAAACACTGAAAATATTACTGCTGCATTGATCATTGGGAAAATATGCTTACTTTTGATTCTAGTGTTCTCTTTCATTGTTTTATTTCTGTTTCCAAACTTACATGGACCACTTAAGTATAGAGCATTAATTTATCTTTAAATCACTGATTTTTTTCAAAAAGAGCAACTTATGCTGCTCTGTGTTGAAAACATCTCTAGCACTAAGAAATGAGAATGAAGCTCTCCTTTCCCAATATAAATCATATTCCTTGCTTCACCAAAGGTGGGGAAAGCAATTTATTCACGTTCAATGAACTCATCTTTCCTAAGTAAAATTTTCACTGAACTCAGAAAAAAAAGCAGAATCTAGAGGGAGGATGTGATGAAAGCATGAAACAGTTTTATAAGCAAAACCTTGGATGGAAGGTGTTTCCATTTACAAATGCAGCTCATGGAACTAAATGGTTCATTTAACCAGTTATATTTATCTAGGACCTGTGCAAAAAAAAACCAACAAAAAATCCAAACAAACAAACAAAAAAAGAGGCACTTTATTACTTTTTTTTCCAGTGGATATTTTTTTGCCATGGATATTTTTCACATCCAACTAAATTACATACCAAGCAATTGCTTTCCTGTAAAGCTACCATTTTTTCAGTAATTGAGTGTGTTTATTATTTATCTCACTGGAGCTGAAGATCAACTGAAGAATGGAAAACTTAAAATATCTAGGTACTTAGGTGTTGCAGATACTGCTTATGGCAGCACAAGGCTACCCTCATAGGCCCGGTAAGTCCTTGTCCACCTACACTTACACAAGAACTTGTTATGTCCTTCCAGAGCTCCAAATAGAATCAGTACTCACAGTTGTGGCATCCTTCTCTCTGGGAAAAAAGAAGGCTTCCTTTATCTGAGAATGAAGGGATGAAATGCTGCTACACAGTGTTGGTCAGGCCTGCTACTTTGGTAAAGAAATCTGAGCAGTGTCATTCTTTCCATTTTTCATCATGGGCTTCTTAAATTGTCTCTCTACTCCTATTTACGATTCATTGCTTGAATGGGAGAGCAGCTTCCCTTTTTTCCCATAGTGACCTTGTTGGGACAGTGTGGATTTCCTTTTCCTGAGAAAGAAAATGGATGGAAGCAGCAACTCCTGCTTCTGGTAGCTGATGCTCTTACCTTGTTGATGATAGCTCTACCACACCACTGGCAGGTGTTTGCCAGGGTGCACTGTTTCAATAGGTACATGCAGGGGGCTAGGATAAGGATTTATGTTGTGTGGAGGTACACACTAATATAAATACAGCACACAAGAAAACACAGAAGCGCTGGAAATTGTTTGACAATGGTGTAAACTGGGAGAAAAAGAGTGGATGCACACTGAGGTATGGCTATCACAGGAGCAGACACGCCAACCCTGAGGTAGACAGCCTGGACAAAACTGGTGCACAGTCATTAAAATACAAATCCAGTACCCCCAATGAGGCCATCCTCCAGTAAATTCCAATGCACCTTCATAGATTTTGTTGTGCTACGTGAATTAAGGGTGATCAGGGGATGCTGAGATTTCATGCTTTCATTTTGCTGTTTATAGGTAAGTACAGTTAAGCTGGCTCTGAAGTGATAGATGGGAAATACTGGGTGGATGCAATGGTAGCACAAGGTCAGTGAGCTGGTAGATTTTCAGCATTTTCAGTGAATTTTGAGGAGAGATGGGAAGAGAACTAAACTCAGTGTGGTCAGAAATTCAAGGCAGCAGTGATAAAGATGTAAAGTGATCAAAGAGTAAAGAGAGATGATATTAAGGTAATGATGAAGAAGACCAGTAGAGTCATAAGTCTGAGACTTCACATCAAATGCTGAGTCAGGAGTGAGGAGATAAAATATTTTCAGATCAGATACAGACTTCTATGTTCAAAGCAGCTTTGCATTTTTTGTCCTTTGTATTCCTTAGGACTTCAGCTCTGCTCCCTCAGCTGCAATAACTTTGTGGCAGAAGAGAGATTTCTACATTAAGTAGAACACAAAAACACAGAAGGCCAACTTCTTGTTTGCAGGAGAGTGTTCTATAAAGCACAGATATTCTATCTCCTGGAGATGGACACGGACAGTATGTTTTTAATTGGTGGCTGAAGAATTAATCTGTCTTAATTGAAAATGGATATGAGCAACAATCCTTCACACTCTCTCTAACTATCATATCATTCTATATTTATTTTCTTTGTTTTGTGTTTGTTTGTTGGGTTGGGTTAGGTTTCTTCTGTTTTTTATTTGGTTGATTGTTTTATTTTTGTTGTTGTTTTTTATTATTATTTATTTGTTTTGGGTTTTTTCTAGCAAGTTTTTGGAGCAAGGAACCTTTTTACTTTCTCTTATTCCCTCTCATTGCTTACATTATTGTTAGGTTCAAGAGAATATCTCTATCATAAAAGATGAGAAAAATAGAAGAATAAGATACATTTATCATATTTTTTTCTTTTCCTTCAAGCTGTTTGTAGAATTATGAAGATAGAAAAGCTTTAAATGAGGATGGTTTTCAAAATGGACTTCCTGAGATTTTTAAAAGATGCTGCAGAAATGCCTTCACAGACTGAAAAGGCCATACTTCCTGGAGCAGAAAAAAATATTTGGGACTGGTTGCTAAATAGCTATCATGCAAAAAGAAAAGTATATACATAACACTACCACCATGAGGGAAAAAAAAATGCAAAACAAAACCACAAAACTATGAACAATATTGTAAGGCACTATGATAAAAAAAACCCCTAATTTTTAAAAAGCATATAAGAAATAAGCATACTGTCAACATGGCTGTAGATCAAACACATTGCATCAGTCAAACCAAAATGATATAGTAAATATCATTTGTAGTTTTAGCTTAAGCAGAACATGGTAAAAGGCATGAAGCTAAGACTACCAGGTCAGCTAATTCACTGGAAGTTACTGTGTTGTTACATAGTATTAACACACATGGCTCTGTTAATTTCACAAGCCAAACTTTCTTTCCATTAAACGGAAAGCTGGTTTGAACTGCCTTCTGTTTATAAAAAGCAGCTTCATAATAATAAAAAAATACTCATAGGAAAGGAAAGCTGTTTACTTCTAGCAACGACCCCTTTTATATTTCAGTATTTTGAGTTTCATAGATCACATTAAGATATCCTATTGTTGTGTGATATGAAACAAATCTTTTCTCTACTGTTTGCAGTATAATGGATTAGACTTATTTATTGACTATATAGAGCATTTAATTACTTGAAATTAAATATTTCAATTATAATATTTTAACTGGGTTTGAATTTTTCATTTATATTTTTTAATAGATGTAAGTTGACCCTGTTCCCCCAGCATACAGATATTTTGTAATTTACACTGCTGTTTTTGTTTAAGGGTATACCTATATATTAGATAACATATTTCTAAAGGAGTTTCTAAGATCAAGTAAGTATTACCATTCTCACTTTTCTTGACTTGCTCTACACAGGTTTTAATGTTTCTCCCTCCTTTTTTGTGGCACATTTAGGTATTTTTAAAAGAAAACAAGGATATGTACGCAATGTAGTTATTAAAATCCGTGTCTTCTCCAGTTAAGTTCTTTCAGTCTACACTTCACTGGAAAAATCTTAAAATTAATGTTATTTTGTACTTGTCTAGAAGGAACTAGAGCAACTCTGTGTTTCAGTGGGATTTAGGTACTTAAATATGTAGCAATTTTAAAAACCAAGAGTTAAACATTTTTCTGTGAGACCAATATAATTCACCTGAAGCTAAATTCATATTTGGATTTCTCTTTATATATTTATTTATACACTATCTCCATTAGCAAATATTTATCAATATACATAAATGTGTGTGCATATACATGCATTTCTTTTAACAAGTCTTTCATTCTTCCTTTATTTTATAATGGATGCATAGATACATCCATTTTAAGCACAGAAGTGGTAAGTATTTTAACATAATATACTTAAGAAAGGGTGATGAGCTGGGCCTTGAAAAGAGTAAAGAAAAAAACAGTGATAAATAATATGGACTTGTAAAGAGATACTGATCTGAAAATGAATTGCTAGAGCATGCTACAAACCCATGTAACTGAGGGATGACTCAAGGAGTCTCAATGACTGCAGAGCACAGAGGAGTGTTTTTGCCACTAATATGTCACAGCAAACAGATTAATCAAGCTAAAAACAAGTGTTGAAACATATGTTGTAAGTATAGTGTGCTAAAAAAGTAGTCAAATACTTGGAACTCTTCTTTTTATGTCATTCCGAAATCACCCTTGCAGAAATCAAATTTTCCGTATTTTAATTATGCAAATTATGTCCTATATATTTAAATACCTCATATAGATGGCATTTTTATATGTCAGTCTTTTAGGTTTTCTCTTTTCCCATCTATTTGTACTTTGGAGAGATACACTGAATTCTTTTACACTTTTCTCAATAAATCTAGCAAGATTTTTATGCAGGAAAAACTAACCACCAGAAATGAGACAAGATATTTAAGAAGGAACTGGGATTTGTTTTAAAACAGAATTTGGAAGACAACACTTTAAACAGATAGTGAAACTATGATTTTATACATGTTAACTGAGTTCTTAAATGAGCGGGCTTTCAACTTTACATAATTGTAGCTTTTCAACCTATAATAATGTAAATTCTCAGGTGTGATTTTGGTGTGAGTTACTAATATTTGTAGATTGAATTGTGAATATAATTTCATCTTGCATAGGGAAGTGCTTTATATCTGTATTTCTAAAGTTGGAACCCAGCCATAATGATAAAAATCTGCCACTCTACCACACTGAAGCAAGCTTGCTCATAATTACCACATAAATAAATTAGTTAAGAGTTAAAGAATGGAACATACAGGTTATCACAAAACTTTGAAATGAAATTAAGTGATCAGCATTATGTATTATGAGTTAATTTAAATCTTAAAAAAAATAACGCATTCTGCTTTTCAGTAAATGAGGAATGAGAGACAGAGGATTCTCTGCTGTCTCTGGGTTTCAAGTTCCTAGAAGCTACTTTTTGAGCTCAGTCTCCTGAATGACACAGGATTGGTAAATTAGGTAAAAGAAAACATTGCCATTAAACTCAAGGTACGAAATTATTCTACATTGTTTTATGTATTTTTATATAAAAATTACAAGTAGCAAGCATATGACACAGAAATGGAACAGTAACAGCAATAATTGTGAATGCATGCTTTTTACAATGTATCTAATAAAGGGATTTTTGCCAACTCAAATATTCAGTAACAAACATGCAGATTAATTTATCAATGTCAAATTCAGTCATATTGCTAGATGCTTATCCAACAAACGTTTCTATTGAAGTGATTATGACTGGCTAAATACCTGATTTCAATAAATTGTTCCTGAAATTGGGAATTTAACTTGCAATGAAAAGAAGAGAAAAAAAGAAAGAAAGAAAGAAATGACTGTGAGCATAATAACCAAAGTCTTATTGCCTTCTAGTAATTTTACTCAACACTGTTTGCTGAATTTTGTCATGACATGAGAATAGCTGGTCAGAGTCCATAAAACCTCTAGCTGGTGTTTCCAAGGACGATAGTTTCACATTTCATTGTAGCATGTTCAAAATCACCCAGGAGCGCACTATTCTCAAGCAGTCTACATAATGAAAACAATGTACATATAACAAAAGTTCAATGTAAATCTTCTTCCACATGTCACAAAACATACAAGTAAAAAGCAGACATAAAACATATAAATTTAAATAAAACTATTCTTAAAAAAAAAAAAAAAAAGGACAGTCTCAGGAGCTAATTTCTTCATCAAGTTTGCAGAAAATCTTCATATATATTTAATAATTAAGGAGCACTTGGTGGCCATCAATGAAATTGCAAAAGAAATGTATTATTGTGCAATGGGATTATCTTGCTAAGAAGTTAAGGTATATTTATACTCTTAGATTTGCATAAAGGCAATGAAATTAAATTGGAAAATTTTACACTCTCTTTTTCAGACAGCTGAGATAATTCATTATAGATTTTTCCAGAGTTGTCTGAAAGCAAAGCAAAGTTAAAATACACTCTCTCTGAAGAAAAAAAAAAAAAAAAAAAAAAAGAAAAACCTGCATAAAAATATTTACTTAATCTATCTATGAGCAATAAAACCTTTAATGTATTCTTTCCCTGTAAAATTGCTTTATACATATATATAAAAAATGTGTATGCACATACCTATGTTTATCTATGCACTTATATAAATTGACAGACTAGCAGCTTTCTACAACATTATAAACATCTGAGATTATATTTCTTGAGATTAAGTGCTGATAAAAATTACACAAATTAAAAAGTCTAATAAAAGACTCCAAAAAATAAGTTTCATTTGAAAACATTAACATTAGTGCTAAAGAATCTCTAAATTTATCAGTACTAGAACATACTCTTCCCCAGCACTTCACATACTCCTCCCCCAACATTTCTTGAGGTTGAGTGAATAGAATGAACCAAAACCAGATAGTTCCACATCTTATTGACCTGAGTTAGATTGCCAAGTTTTATGTACTATTTCACATGCTGGGACTCTATATTTTATGTTTATAAATAATAATTAAAAAAATAAATAAATGAAACACTAGAGCCACACAAAGCACCTGAGTTTATAATGTGCTTGGAATGAAGATTGCATTTAGTTGGGGCTGATCATTACCACCAAGAATAAAGAATTTACAGATTTTGCTTAGCTTGCAATGCTAAAGTGGTCACTTGTCTTTCAGTTTCTTTTAGTATTCAAATCTGGCTCTTTCCATAAAAGATGACATAAAATTTGGGACCTAATAAGCATTTTAGCAATATAACAAATAAAATGGAAAGCAACAGATGGTTCAATTGCTGTATAGATATGTTTACTTACCTCAGGTTTGTCTCTTAGACCCTAGTTGTGTTGTACTCAGACTCATGTTTGCTTAGAGACCCAATGAGGCAGAACCTGGAATGTTATGGCTATTTCATTCAAAATA
Source organism: Dendrocincla fuliginosa (assembly GCA_035047845.1). NCBI lineage: Eukaryota > Metazoa > Chordata > Aves > Passeriformes > Dendrocolaptidae > Dendrocincla > Dendrocincla fuliginosa. Next base: position 93,366,124 of record JAWWMO010000083.1, on the reverse strand, counting down.
ATAGTGTTTGCATAGAAAAGAAGAAATATATGCATATACATACTTAACAAACAGTACACTTTGATAATCTGATCAATATTCATGAAGTAATTTACATAGGCATGCAATTAGTTTAAAATAGTCAAAACTTCTTTTTAAAGAGACAAAAATGTCTTAATGTGCAAAGAAAATATGGAGGGCATGTAAACAGCACAAGAATTGCATAAATTATGCATGCAAAAGAAAACACAAATATATAAAAATGGTTATATGGGGGATTTTTTAAATAAATTGTGATAAATGTTTCTGGTTTTTTTTTCTTCTACTTGTAAATTTTTAATCATTCATATTCACAGTCAAAATGCATATTATTCAAAATATTCAAAATGCAATATACAGAAAAAATAACTCTTTTATTAAAAATATCATGCTTGATTTTTTCATTGATTAGAAAGATTCCTTTTAACTTCATTTTATATGAAAATATACGAGTTCACTAAGGTCTCTCATGTTTTAATCTGTCTATTTAACTTAGTATGACAAACAAAAATATTGTGACTAATAATAGAACAGATACATTAAACTTTGAAAAGACTGTCATTCATTAAATAGAAGCTAATGTTTCAGGAGAAAAGGGGTTTCCTTATCCCAGGATTGTGTTCCTGATTTTTGTGTCATGCATCAAAGTGGATACATGTATTTTTTATTTATTGATGTATTGGTTTAGAGATGGTTAGACCAACAGTGGATGATACTCAAGGCCACTTTAGTTATAAGGAAATCCCACATATGGCATTTTTTTCAAAAAAACTAAATTCATGCAGTCTTCTCTGGTTTTTAATAATTGTACCTGTTCTCTGTTGACCTGTGTGTGTGTGAGCATGTGGGTCTGTGTAGATTAGTAAAAGTAAAAGAAAGAAAAAAAGTAGAAATGTAAAGCTGAGATACGGGATCCTTCAGGATACAAGAGCAGAGATGAGAGAGAGACAGGAAGAGACAAAATGTTATGGTATGTACTATCAGGAAACAGAAATTGAAAGAATAAGAAAAAAATGTGTCTTTACTAAAGAAAAGAGTGAATATGTTTGGGCAATCAAGTCCTTAAACTATAGTCTTCATCAAAAATCTATTGATACTGACCGCTGAACAGCTTTATCATGTCTGGACAGCCTGTGACTTGTGGTTGGTACCTCTTCAATTTCGTCTATCTCACACGCATCTGCAGCATCTTGTGAGTAGCTATGCTTCATGACAAGGATATTTCTCCTGTTCATGGGCTGAACAAGTGGTTTTACAGGCTGGGGTTGTATGTCTGTCAAGACAGAAGCATCTCTTGTGCTGAGGTTACTACGGCTGCCCTTAATGCTAGACACTTGTGATCCACAGTGATGGTCATGAATGCATTTTGAAGAGGATCTCCGCAGTTTGTGATAATTTTCAAAGTCATCTGCAACATCAGCAAGGTCAGCTGTAGTCCCTGTTCCTCTGAGGGTGCATAACTCATAATGAGGAGGCTCAAACACCTCCTGGAACACTGTTTGATCAAAGTCTGTTTGCCTTTGGACAAATTTTTTACGAGGCTGCTTGATTTGTACTATAATAGAGATTACAATGAGGATGATCACAATGCAAGAAGTCACTCCAATTATAGTCCCACTGGTATTGGTAAGTTGGTCCAATAGGTTAGCTTTTCTTTTTTCTGTTTGAGAGAAGAATAATTGGGGAAATTAAAAAAAAAAAAAAAAAAGAAAAAAAGAAAAAAAAACCACAAAGTTAATTGCAGTTCAGGAATAAAATCAACCATGATGAGTTCAGAGATTACCACAAAGTCGAGCCTAGTATATGTCTGAGTTTACTTAGTCGATCTCATCAACAAAAGAAAAAAGATGAAAAAATCAGGTATTCATGGAAGCCAAATAAACAAAACACAACTTCTCTGTGTGCCTATTCACTTGGAATGTTATTTGTTCAGGGTTTATTGCAAGCTTAATTAAATGAAAGAATTATTTAGGTTTTTTTATAAAAAGCAACCACTGTAACAAGCAGATGGCTTCAGTGTCACCTCTGAACTCCATTTGCCTGCTAAAGCCCCCAGGACTGTTACAGATGTTCTCATCATTATTTTCTGTCCCTTCCAGTAAATATATGCAACTAGGACACTAGGACCAATGAACATGCAAGATTTTACAGGATTTAAAAATAAATTCTTCTTTCCATTGCAAACTGTGGTGAAATCCTAATATTTGTGAGCTGACTGGACTTTTGACAGCACTCAGTGAAAAAGTTAAATCAGGAGAAAATAGAGAAGTTATTCAAATTGAGATTTCAGAAAAAAAAAAAAAAAGGTGCAATTTATATCTTTTTTTTTCTATTATTACCAAAACTTTTCTAAACACCCATAAAAACACAAAAGCTGATCATATCTACTGCCATTTACTCAGAGGCCTTTAAGTTAGCCAGCAAATTCTGCATTGTGAATGAATATAAACAGAAATATTATGCAGGAAAAAAAACCAGCCAAAACCACGAAAAAAAAAACAAACCCAGTTTCATTCGACTGCTGTGTATCTTTCTCTGTGATTTGCTCTCAAATGTCTGCAGTCATATGAGATGGTGACTGAGCCTTGTAGAAATTCAAGCCAAAAGCATTCTCATCTTTCTCAGGCATAGCAAGACTCAACAACTGTGATTAAGTTTCAACACCCAGTTTAGTGTAATTTTTCCTGGCAACCTAAAACATCTCAAAGGATTTAACAAAAAGCCTTTGAAATGAATGTTATTGGCATCAAATCAGTAACATCCATCTCTTCAGAATCTCCTAGATACCAAAAATTAACTTTTCAGTACTCCCCATTGCCTACGCTTACCCAGTGTATTTCTAACTGACTGACAGAGACTCTGGAGAAAAAGCAGACTTAGAAAAAGCAGCATTGCAGCAAACAACCTTTTTGCTGGAATCAGCAAACCTTCTTTCTGTAGTCAGAAAAAAAAAAAAAAAAAGAAATGATAAACGCACAAGACCCTATTAGAAGATACTTGGCAAAGGAAAGATGAAAATCATTCTCAAAATTAAAGAGTGGTCGAGGTTTTCTGTTTTCCTCTCTTCTGAAGATGAATAATTATTTCCCAGTTGTATGTTTAGTTTCTTTGAAGAATATTATTCTATGCCACACTTTCGCTGTGTTCTTTTGAAGTATATTTTCATTTGTGTTTTACCCTATTGCACTGTTTGTCAGGATTTTACAGGCTTCAGCAGACTTATAGGCTGACTGCTAATCCACCTCATTCTGAATTTTTCCTTGATTGGTTCCTAAATTTGGCATATCCCATGTTTCCAGGAACAAATCTGCAGGGGGGGGGGAGTAGGAGTGGGTGGGGGTAGGCAGGAGGGAAGCGAACTGTTTCCCAAGCCTGCCATGTAAGTTAGTTAAGCTCTTTTCCCTGAAGACAAAACAGATGCTGACCTTTTTTTTTTCTTCCAGAAACACAGCAATATTTAGAAACTATTTTCAACACATGCTTAGGAGCATCCCTCCCTACCTATGAAACAGACATTACACTTGATTTCCTGTGCTTGTTCCTTGATCTTCAATTTCACTTGATTATAGGTAGATTTCTTTGCTTTCTTGCAGTGTTAATTTCACTTCACCTTGGCTTTTAAGACCACCTGGGCTATTATGGACATAGCATGCAGCTGGAAAACACCTGCTACCCATGTTACTCCACTACAAAAGTAACTATGACAAAAGAAACTGAAACGTTACTTTTAATTATGCTTTAGATTGTATGGGAAGCAGATACCAAGTATCAAAAAGCCTCCCAGAAGCACATAGCCAGCCAGAAGGATGTAAGCAATGCAACACTACACAAAACTAATGCAAACCCTGAAAGTAAAATCCATCAGCATTTTTTACCTCCCTTCATTTTCTCCATTGGTTAATGCATGCTCTACCTGAATTACTCTTCCTGAGCTTTCATGCATCTGGCACATACTTATCAAGAAACTGAGGATCATTTGCTGTATCTCATGCAGTGTAAATGATCTGTCTTTTTCAATTCCACACATTACCTTTGCAGTGGTTTTCATCCCAGGGATACACACAGTTCTGGAGTCCATTGCAGACCAATGTATTATTTATACACATATTACTATGGCAAAAGAATGTGTTGGCTTCACAAGGGGCTAAAAACAAGAGAGAAAAAGCTGATATTAAGTAGCAAATCATTCAGTTTTCTGCAACAAACACATCTAGAAGTGGTCATGTAATCTGCAATAGGAAAAAACTATACAACACAACTTTCTTGAGCATATTAAATATTTGACATGCAACACTGACAGCACTCAGGTCACACAATTATTCTGTGGCAAGAGATTTTCAGTCTTGTCTAAGATGACTGGACTTTTCCCTAACCTGACTGTCATGGTTGTAGTGGGTTGGCCCCCCCTGTACCCTGACGGGAAGTCATTGTCGTGTTATCAAGAATTTGGTTCAAAACACATCACCCTATGGACTGATGCTAAAAGATTTAACTGCATCCTAGGCAGATCCAGCTTATACGAAATAATTTCTTCTAAAGTTCACTGCTGAAACTCCAGTTTTATAAGAAAACTCATGTGATTCAAAGAAGATATATACTTTAAGGCTCCTATCAACGGTATATACTTTAGGGCCCCTCTGAACATTTATACACAGAGAAAGTAAAATTATTTTAAAAACCTTGTAGTCATGAGAAAGCCTATAGTTAAGAAGCACCCTTTTGAACACAAGAACAAAGATTAAAAAAAGCAACAGTGTGCCTGAAACCCACAGTCTTGGAGAATCATGCGGATTAAAGCTGTAGGAAAAAGGCTTTACTGATGTCCACATATTAATACTGTGAAGAGGCTGCTTCAGAAGAGCCTTCAGAAGGCTTCCATACATGCTATTAAACTGAGCTGTTTATAGAAGTGTTGGGAGATCATTAGGTGTTGGGGTTGTGAAACTACTACTTCAAAAGTGTATGACACAGTAAAGATAAATTGCTCCTCATATTTCTTTTATTAAAACCAAACCAGAAGACCTTCTTTCATTTAGGACAGCTACAAACTTTATCAGTGCTAAATCAGTAAAAATGAACTCCTTATGTATTTTTTTAGTTCAAACAAAAAGCTCTATTGTAATTATTTTTAAGGGAAAGTTAAAAATAAACTAAGACCCTTAACTAATCAGAATGGAGTTACTATTGATACTTTGAATTTGATGCTTCATAGCAATTATTTTCCTCTGCAACTTTAAAAGCAGTTCCTATGACAACATAAATGCATAGCACAGAGGCTGGCTCAGAGCAGATTACTGCTTTAGTGGTTTGTGAACTAAGGCCTGTACAAAGGATTTATATCGTAGAATGTAATGACTCCATATATCATGTCCAGAAATCTACTTCTCAATAAGTGTTTGAGTTCAGATATCCATAACTGACTATAATGGCTTATTCAGAGCAGTTATGGTCCGTCAAACAAATAGTAAATGCCATAAAAAATCAAAGTGTGCACCCCCAAATACCCACTCGCTCAGATATAACAGTGCACATATACTGTATCTCTTAGCCAACGCAGAAGACATCAACCAGCCTGTTTCCGTTTACTGTTAAACTTTTTTAAAAATCTGATATACCATCTCCTAAGCTGCAGTGAGCCTGATCAGGTTTTAAGTTTGTTACTGAAAGGATTCTGCTTTAAACTGAACAGAAGGAACAGAACAGCACATGCATATTAAAAAGAGATGATACTTTGGGACAGTCCCTATCTATCTGTTGCTGTCATTTGGGGACAGTGAGGGCTGAGCCTGGAGGATATTGTGTTACATCATGATGTGACACCTCATATAGGTAATACATCAGAGGCGTAATCATCCTTTCACACTCTAGCTGTTTCCAGGCAAGGTGAGGGCCTTTTGGGACTGGTTCTTTCCAACATGCAGAAACAGTGTCACTGCCTACTCTAAGCAAAAAAACCGGTGAAACAGAGGAAGAGAATTATGAAAAAGGGAAGCCTAGAAAGATCTAAGGAGCCTCCAATTCAAAATACATGACAATAAATAGGAAGTGTAGAAGAAAATAAGACCCAAATGACAAATGGAAAAAGTACAAGGAGTGATATGGGAACAAGAGAGGAAAAAATTAAAACCAAACCAAAACAAACAAAAGAAACAACAAAAGAAACAAACAAAAAACCAAACCAACAAGCAAAAAAAAAAACATTGCAGGATTAGGATAGTTTATGCTAATAATGCCACAAAGAAAAAAGGAAGACCAAAATACCAAAAAAAAAAAAAAATCAGAGTGGCCTGACGGGTCTAAGAAGTGAACTGGGGAGGACAGAGAGCTGTGTCTGAGCAGACAAAACCTCACAGATGTCCATGACTTGCTTTTGTCACTTTAAAATCAATCTGATTTAATCCTAAAAGCAACTGCAAAGAAAGGATTAACAGTGAGAAAACAAATCCCAAAAGAAAAGAGAGTAATTTAAGGGGAGTAAAGGGCAGTTGTGCAAGGCAGAAATAAAGGTATTCAGAGGTATAGTGGTGGTAAGTAGAAAAGGAGAACTAAAGGAAGCTAGGTAGAAAGTGAAAAGAGGAGGAAGAAAGAAAGAAAAAAAGAGAGAGAAAAAGCAGATGTCAATTAAGGCATTCCACACTGAAAACAATAGTAAGATCAAATTAAAAATATTAGGAAATATTTCAAAACTTAGAAAAAAATTAAGAGCAATAAAAAAGACTTTTTTTGCAGATTTAAGAAGAAAATTATGCAAAGCGATGGAAGGGAGATCTGAAAATGAAAGACAAGAGAACGGAAGAAAAAAGAATGAAAATTTCAGTTTTTCTAAATTGTGCCGTTGAACTATGGAGGAAAAAAGTGTATGTGAATAAATGTCAAAACAAGATAAATAGTGAGGTAAAGCAATTTCAGACAGGTACAACAAACTTAACATGAGAGAAACCCCAAATGTAAGATTCACAAACTAATGACAAACAGCTCCCTCTTTTTCCTATTTACAAAATTAATATAGTCAAATTCTCTCTGTGGTCCCATGAAGCTGGAGTAATTAAGCTGGACAAGAAGTCAATATACTTCCTCCACTCTAATTAAGGTTTTTTCATTTGAATGAATGAAAACATCAAGGGAAACTGAAAACTTGTCACTCCCATTGTACATTGGAGGAATTAAGTTTTCTTGCCCTTGAAAAGGCACAGCAAAGGGGTTTTGAGATGTTGCACCGAAGACGTTCTAGTAATAGCAAAAACATATATGAACTGAGTAAAGAGTATGTTTTTATAGCAAGATGGTTCTGGTTCTGATGCCTTCCTGAAGCTGTTACAGAAGCCAAGACGGGAGTGGAATCAAGAAGTCAAGGCATGTGACAGCAAGTTTGTGGAGTTTTTTCACAATAGGAAGCTATTGCTATCATTAACTTCAACTAGATGAAGTAGCACAAACATCTCCACACTGTAGAACCTGTACTCTATCACTTTGTGGTTTTCTCCATGTCTATACAGATGCCCTTTATACGAAAGAACAGCAGGAATACAAGAGAGCTCTCTCAAGCCAGGAGCCAAGTGGGGTCATTTTGGGGTCATGATTACTGGAAAGCTCAGTGGCAGGCCACGGCTACAACACTGTACTTTGTGTCTGGACTACTTGATCAGGAACAAGAAGTCAATTAAATTTTTAGAAAGTTTGATGCAATCTCATATTCACAGGGCCTGATCCTTTTGGGGATTTTAACCAATTGATGTCTGTGGCGTACAACACAGCAGGGCACAAGCAATCCAGGAAGTTTCCAGAGTGCATTGATAACTTCCTGACACAGGTAATCAAGGAGATGATGACGGCAGCTCTGGTGTGCCTCACACTTTTATAAATAAGAACCAAGAAGGGATGTTAATCTCAGAAGCAGCCCTGGCTGCAGTGATCATGAGATGGTGAAGTTCAGGCTGCTGCAAAGAGGGAATTAGTTGGCTAATGTGATTGTGAAGACACTCATGATTATCTCTGAAAAGTTATGCTGATTGGTGCCTCAACAGACTAAACAAACAGGAACATCAAGCAGATAAACAAAAGGAAAAGCAAGGTCCTGTGCCTGGGAAAGAATAACTTCATGAACCAGTACATGCTGGGAACTGACTGTCTGGAAAGAAAGTTTGCAGAAAAAGTTCTGTCATGCAATAAGGTGATTATGAGCCAGCAATGTGCCCTTGTGGCAAAGAAGGCCACCACTACGCTGGCATGTGTTAGAAACAGAATTGTCAGCAGGTTAAGATATATGATCCTTCCCCTCTATTCAGCACTGGTGAGACCATACCTGCAGCGCTGTGCCTCGTTCTGGGCTCCTCAGCACAAGAGAGACACAAATGTGCTGCGATGGGTCCAGTAAAAGGTCATGAAGACCTTTAAAGGCTTGAGACATCAGACATATGAGGAGAGGCTGAGAGAGCTGGGACTTTTCAACCTGGAGAAGAGAAGGCTCGTGCAGTCTTTTGTCAATGCATACAAAGGATGGATACATTGGGAGGGAGTAAAGAAGCCAGCTCTTCTCAGAGGTGACCAGTGACAAGAAAAGAAGCAAGGAGCACTAAATGAAATATAAGAAATTCCTTTTAAATGAAAGAACAAACTTTTACTTTAAGGCTGGTCAAACATTGTGCAGGAGCCTGTTTACCAGAGAGGCTGTAGAGTCAATGTCACTGAAGATTTTAAAAATGCAACTGGACACAGCCCTGAGCAACTTGCTGTAACTGACTCTGCTTTGAGCAGAAGGATTGGACTAGACTGTATCCTGGAGTCCCTTCCAACACCTCTGTGACTCTCTGAAAATGTGACTTCATAATTAGATTAACAGTAACAGTTGGGAATACACAATTATGTTATTTCTCCTGTGTCCCAAAGCGGCCCTGAGTCAAGTTCTGTCAAGATATCAGCCTAGAAATAAGTGAGATAGCATATTCAGCACAATGAACAATTCATAGAGATTATAACACAAGTGACCACATTAGAACTACACATATAATTCAACCTGATGTGTTTTAATACATTTAAGTCTATCATAAATTCTTTTATTTTTACAGCATGAAAACACTACAATACAAATTAAACCTCTAATTAAGGAAAAATATTGTTAAAGGTTCTTTTTCAAGTTTGCATTTGAATTGGTAATTACTTTTATATAAAATTATAGTTTGCATAAAATCATATATACCAAATGAAAAACTTTTTTAATATCCTGATTATATTTATGAATGAGTGTGCTATGTGTAAGAACATCTTATATCTTAATATATAAATTTTATAGTTATTGAATTCATGCTAATGTAACACCTTTTTGCAACAAGTATTTATATTGAACACAAGATGGTGCCCTTATCCTAGATACATAAGTAAGTGAGTTAACAGGAATAAACCTGATATTCCAGTCTTTTTCAGGTTTAGGAAACTTACACTTAACAAAAAAATAACTATAATAATAACTTTATTTCTGTTATTGGGCATGTAAATATATCTTGCTTCTAGCAAAAGTTAGGAGATTGCTATATTATTCATATTTTCAGAAGGTTACCATCACAGTATTCAAAAAAGCTTATGTTTTGTACTGTTTTCTAAATTCATAAAAGCGAACCAATGTCATTGTCTGTATTTTCTTACTATAGGAAGGTTTTCAAAATGCATGTGTGCCCATAATATATACTTTTTCATTTATTAATGTAAAATTAGTATCAGTCCTGAGTTGCCCTAAGGCAGAGAAACATTAAGTGTATTAATGGTTCTTCCATGTGCCATTTTTACAAAGCAACATGAAATAAAAGCAGTCATCATCTATATTTTAAAAAATAATTTTACCACTTTCACTCAGAAATTAAATAATCACAACTAGTGCATTCCAATATATACTATAAAATAAAAATATTTAGAAAGCAGTATAGAAATTAAATATTCCATGTTAGTAATAATTATAATATTATTGTGATATTATAACATTAATAACAAAATACATTATCTTTGTGTGTTGTGTATAATTTTGTTTGGCATTGCAGAATACTTTGGATATAAAATGCAAATATGTCCAGGTCAAAACATTTTTACAAGATGGAATTAAAAGCAGATTTGTTATGGAACTGGTGTGAAGCCTCATTGCTCCACTTTGGTGCAGTGCCTTCCCCAGTGTATTTACGCTGTTTCTCAGCACTGTGCAGAGTTAGTGCAACTCCTTTACTTCTGGGTGCAAACTAGCTCTGAGCAACCTTGCTTGGGTGTCTGTGTCACACTTCATTGAAACATGCTGAACCCTTTAAGCCTGTTTCGAGGCAGGGATTTCAGGCCAGGACCCGATAATCTTAGACAAATGCACTACACCACTTATTTTTAATCCCCCTTTCTCCCCTCCCCTTTTTGTCATAACATTTTTGAGTGGTCTTACTTCCTCCTACGGTGAATGGGAAAATTCTGAAATTTTAACAATGGTTATATGTGAGAAACATTCTACACTGAAGTCATTAGACATTTCACACCTACTGCTCATCTACTCAAGACAGCTCATTGCATCATCCTTTGCACATGAATTCTTAAAAGTACAGATCATTTGGATTTTCCTATTGTTCATTCCTGAAAAACAGAGCTCTCTTTCCTCCACAAGAGAAAGAAAAATTAAATGCTTCAGATGTTCCTTGAATCATCCTTGAAACAGAGGAAGATTTCTATCAGTCTCTTCAAGGAAAAACTCATCAGTCATTCTGAGAGACTTTCAGTTGTTTTATTAAAATTAGAAACTTACTAAGATGGTTTTGTACTGTACACTACAATTTTATTACCTAAAGTAAAATTATTGTCTTTTCATTTGCCACATATGAAAAAAAAGCGTTATTAAAATACAACTATTAGAAACTTGAAAATGGAAGTTGCTTAGCACTGAATGTTCTTTCTCAGTCACCTTCAGACAGCTCTGTTCAATACACATTGATAGTCTAGTCTTTTAAAAACGTCTATAGATGGTTGTGTGGGTCTCTTTGGTTTTTTGTTGTTGTTGTTGTTTTTGGTTTGGCTTTTTTTGTTTTGGGTTTTTTTTGGGGGGATAGGGGGTTTGGTTGGTTGGTATTTGATTGGGTTTATTTTTTTTTGATATACAAACTCACCAGAGAATGGCAGCTCATGAGCCTTGCTTTTCCCTTTTTCAGTAGCTCCCTTAGCTTTACCACAATAAACACAGTCCTTAATATTGCATACTTTTCTCCATTACAGGACTGCCCATGCTGGGTGACCACCTTCAGATTTCTAGACAAGGACTTGAGTGCTGTTATTTGATAAAGCTACATACTGCTCTTCTGATCATGGCTTTAGATTTCTATCCAAATAAGTTTCTTGTCAATAAAAATAAAATAAGAATGATAGAACTTGTGCTCTATCAGGAAAGGCATATGTGACAGGACTTTAAAAACAGGTTGTTTAAAAACAGCTCAAAGGGACAATAAAATAAGAGGAGGAGTTATGTTTTTCTGATCTGGGCTTTCTGGTGCAGGCTTATGGGCTATCAAAGAGCAGTCAGTGGTGAGAGAGCAAATATCTCACCTCCTGTGCATACAGAGGGTTTTTGTCTTATCCCATATGCCTTGGTTCTACAAATCTTCTTTTAGGCTAAAGTGTAGGTGTGTCTGCTGAGGAGCAGCTCTTTGAAGAAGCTGTAGGTGTAACATGTCTGTCATTAATCAGGCTGGAGATCACTCTCCAATCATGGAAAATGAAATGAACAGTTAGTCAGTGGGTGAAAAAACAAAGACTCATTTTTCAAGTCTTACCAGATGAGCAGACACCTTTTGATGATACCAGCTTTCTGGCTTTCCTTTTCTCTGATTCTTATATAAATTTATTGGATATTTAAAATCTAGTGTGGCCAGAGACTACCATACACAAAAATATGATTGTGATTAGAAGATATTTAAAATATTAAAAAGGACATAAGCAGAGAAATTCCACAATGATGGTTGGAATAGGTAATAATGCTGATAATGAAATATCAGATCATCACTATAAATTATCATCTATTAAGACTTAATTTGTTATTTTTACTTAAAGGTCTATGACTATTTTGATGATGTGAGAATCATTTCTGATTTTCTGGCATGGGAAATTTAACAACCTCATGCATTTTATGTCTTTCCTTCAGCCATATTTATAGCGCTACTGCTCTGAAAACATCACTGCTAGAGGTTTGGAAACTTGTAAGACCACTTTTTAAATGCCAATAAAAAACCCCACACATATTTCAAATGTATTTGGAGCACATGATCAAACCATATGAAAATAATCATAGAAGAAATCTCTTTAAGATTTCTCTGTTCTACACAAATGTCACATTCCCAGGAAATGGCTCTAAAACAAGAATTAACCCTGAACAAACATATAGTGAAAGAAAACTTTGCTTAGGCTCAGTAGCCTCTTTCCAAAAAATACCACTTCCAGTTCACAGAGCCTTGTGCAAGGGAAGACTCATAATCGCAGCAGTTTAACACCACACTAAGGAGAAGAACTCGAGGAGCAACAAATCACAACACCTCCTGCTCATTCTGACAGGAGCAGTAAATACAGGAATTTTACTTTGTCACTCTTTCTCCTGGACATAAAACAACATAAATGCAATCTTCTGTTTCGTTCCTTTCTCAGTTCTAGATGAACAATCCAGACTTTTTCCTCTTTTTTTTGTCCCCAAATAGAGACACAGGTCTCTGTTCCCCAATGCACATCTTCCTGAATGAGGTCTGACATTCTTTCTCTTCCATGAAGATGATCTAATTATCCCCACATGCTGCTGAAAGCCGTTGCAATTTACATGATATGAGCTGTGTCTCACAGTCTCACTGACATCTGTTCTAGCTGACTCCTGATAGCCAGCACCAGTATGCACCATAGGGCAGGACTTACAGACCACTGACATGACACAGAAAGTACAGTCTGCATCACCTTTAAATCTTTAAAGTCAATTTCCGGCATTAAAATGCAGTTTCTTCTATTATTTATGAGCAGGCTGTGTAGACATATTTCAAAGAACAATTTAGCTTTTAACAATTTTTCGGCCTTTAGTGAGCAATGAATGTTCGAGTAAATTCATGGAAAACACATCATGTTAGTATTTCAAATTTCCCAGTCAGAATACCATGCAGTATAAATTATCATCTGGTTACAAGAGTGGAGTCGCTCATAAAATGTAGCATGTCAAGTAAATATATTAAGAATACTGCAAGAGAAAATATCCCAGCATTTTTCCTTATCTTCCTTTAGAATATGAGAACTTTGTAAACATAAACTTATTCAAACCTTCATTTCAAGTTAGTCATCATAATGCTTCACTCTCTAGTTCTTTATATGCTGTGAACCTCCAGTGTCTATGCAGTTGTTTCTAAGGTAACAGATCAAGATGCCTTGTGAAAAAAATGAATCAGATCTTGAATATTCAAGACATCTCCAGTTGCAGAAATGAGAAAAGGGCATCATCTAAGCTGAGGGTTCTCAATATCCTTTAGACCCTGGCCTGATTTACAGGCAAGAAAAATATAATCCACACTAAGGCTGCAGGTGTGAGAGTACAGTGGTGCATGCAGTTTCAGCAAGTAAACTGTCAGAAATTTTTAATCAGAGCCATAATTAAGGAATTAAGGAGGCTGTTCTCAACAGAGTCTTATTACCTCATTGAAGGGTACACACACAGAGAATACAGATGAAGAATGTGTTTGGTAGGATTGAGCCTTCATCCTAACCACTGACAACTGCACAGAGACATTTTTTGTAAGACTTGATGCACAAACAAACAAAAAAGCCCATTCAAAAATAACATGAATCAGCATGTGAAAATAAATGCATATACACCTTCCTCAAGAGATCAAATATGTGTTATTTTCATAAAGAAAACAAATTGATAGCTTTTACAAGTCTTTCACAGAATTACCTGGGTCAGTGAATGGAGTTATTTGGTTTTGTTGAGGTTTACCTTGTGGTTGGTTTGATTGTTTGTTTGTTTTCTTAAGCTGGCTAGAACTACCTCTTGTTTGTTTCAAAGGCTGTTTTGCTTATTATCTGAGTCCAGAATTCATATAAACATATGAATGCAAGTAAGGCACATAAAGAGAATATTAACTGAAAGATGTAAGGCTTTTGGAAAGCTTTAGTTGATACAAAAAACCTGGAAATTCTTTGCTTAACAATATCTGACATATATGTTTATTGATGTATATGCACACATCCAGGAACTGTGATAAAAATAATCATAACATATTTTTCAAATGTACATCATAATGAGATTTAAAAAATCAGAGGATCAGACGATGAAAACCGTCAGAGCTGTATTATTTTCCAGGCTGTGTAAGAAAAAAACACAGGCATGGCACCCTGATGACTTGGGGATCAGACAAAAGTTACAGTTACATGACTAGAAAGGTCATGACTACTTGTGCCTCTTCTCCTGGTTTTGAATCTTGTAGTCTATCTACTGCATTTCAAATTATTACTCGCTACAAATGCTTGGAATAAAAACTTTTTGGAATATTTACACAGCCTGTTTGGCAAAATTCTCAGTGACTACTCTGCATGAAGAAAATATTAACAGATTTTTGGGACTTGCATCATTTAACAAACTGAAAGGCAGATGGTTTGATTAGGGTCTTACGTTCTTGGAAAGATGTGAAGAGCATCTGGAATCGGCTGTTCCGACTGCCTTCATCTGCCCACATGCGGATTACACCAAGACCTGTCCGCAGCATTACATCATTAGCAACAGTGCTGCAAAACTTCGCTTTCAAATCCTCCACAGAGCTGCTTCCGTCATAGACAGCTACAAAATTCCTTTTGCATTCATTGGAATTCTGCATCTCGTAGTCCAAGAATCGCAAATAGATCTATGAATCAATCAAACAATAAAGGCAACATGTACAGACATTTGAGAATGACTGAAAAAAACATTAAGCAACTTTGCTCTACCTTGTAGGAGAAACATCACCATCAGAATAATTTTTCTGGAGCTGGTAATCCATAGAGCATTTCCTTAGAAAGGCATTAATATGCAAACCAAGTACTGTTTGTACTTCTTCATATTTTGTTTTGCTTCATAGTAGACTATCAGAAGATCAAGATACCTTTTTGTTCTTATTTCCCATAAAGTCCTAATTTCAAAATATATCCCTTTCTTTCAGAAGTATGAACAAGTTCTTCAAGCTGAAGGACAGGTAAGCTAGAAATTTCTTCTTCCACTTCTTGGCACAATATTGCTCTATTACATGCCTGGCATGGAAAATAATAAGTCAAATCATTGCTGTTCCTCCCCAGAGTTAATACATGTCATCTTTATATGTCTCTGCTACACTGGTTCAGGAAGTGAGAATCTGAGAGCCAGGCAGAACTCAAGCATTACTCTTTTAATGTTTCCTCAAGCATTTTTATCATCATCTGGGCTCTTCTAAACAAAGCATTAGGGTATATATCTTCATCATTTAACAGGGTTGAAATCAAGTGTACTTTGTGGAAATGTCAGAAAGTTTTTTAGGAAATGTCATCTGCATACAAGCTAAGTTGTCTCATAAAGTAATGGATATATTGCACTCTGCAAAGAACTTTAAATCTACCTAAAAAAAGCAGGGGTGATGATAAAAGGCTATTATTTTATATTCAAGTGTGTATGGACTTTAACAGGGAAAACCACTAATTTTAAAAGCAGCTGATTATACAAGTAACATCAAATATTCCATTAACAAAGAAGACAAGTAGTATTTGCAGTAGATACATGATACATAATAAAACTGTCAAGGGTACCCAGAAGACTTCAGGGTGAATTACGGCAAAAATAGTATAAAGAGACAATAAACATACCCAGCAAAAAGCTGTGTGAATCTTCACTTGAAAAAAATAGCCTAAACACCCCCCCCCCCCCCCCCGCATTGTATTGGACATAAAATAGCCTTATTTTCAAACAATTTTATTGACTTGAAGTATTTTTTTTTTGCATGCACAAAACAACTACTAAATAAGCTTCTGTGAATTTGCATAGAGTACACAAACACAGCATATCCTAGTAACAAGAGGACTAACCATTTCACTTCATTAATGCATTAAAGCTCTTACGGTTTGAGAATTATGTCCTATTAAGCAGTCTGTTACTATTTAATAATAGTTCAGATTTTTTTTTTTAAAGATATTATGGTACATTTTCATTCCTTGTTAGATTTTGCATAAGGGTTTCTCTTAAAAGAATATTTGTAGAAAAAAGTTTTGTGGGAAAATAAAATTTTGGATACTAAGTTTCATTTTGCTTGCGACGCATTTTTTCTAGTATGTTGTTTCTTCAGAAACCCTTACTTATGTTCCATCCTTCTAATCGCTCAGAAGTCAGAAGAATATATTTCGATTAAATTGCAGTTAAGTGAATTCTACTTTCACTATGTATCTTGGGTTTTGCATACCATAAATTAAGGAAGCTGTTTGTATTGACCTCTATGAAATGGAACTGTTGACAGCAATACACAAAGAAATATTCAGATGGAAATATCTTATATCAAGGCATACATTTTATAGTGTTTTCCACTTCACATATTGGTTGCTCCAGTAAAGCAGTGGAATGATACATACTATTATTCTGACAAAGATTACAGATGAGGGAGGGAGGTACGGGAAGAGGCAGAGCCATGCTACCACACCCAGCAACTGGCCTATAGCTGGGACACGCCAGAGAGCTGCCTCTGTGTCCTAGAGATCAGTTGCTCCTGCTCAAACCAGAGTGCAACAGACACTGTGCAACCCTGGCACCCAGCCTCTCCTGTGAAGCTGCTGAGGTAGTCCATCCCTGCATAACTTAGAACAGGGAGTTGAATGCACACCTTGTTTTACTTTTCTCTTTTAACAGAACCAGTTTGCTTCAGACAGGTACTTCAGTGCTTGCCAACTTTGTTGCAAGAAATGCAAGAAAACCCTCCTGCAGCTGATTACATGCAATGTTGTGTACACCTGACTGTTTTCCAGGAAGCAAAGCATGTCAGACCACCGTCTCACAGAGAAGAAGAGATGGTTTCCAACCTATTGTCATGAATCCTTACTTTTACACTGTATATGCCTATCATATGTGTACCACTTATATGTTACAATGTACTATATATATATATATATATATGATAGACCAGACATGGATAATACAGTGTATCATATCACATTTTAACACATTTTTATCTATTCTACTCTTCAGAAAAGCTGTTATTTATTCCAGAAAAAAATCATCTTATCCTGGCAGCAGAATAAGAGTAGAATTATACTACTGGGTGTGCAAGGTCTCTCAGACTTGTTCACGTTCTCTGTTTCTACCCTGCTTCCATATATATGCATTTGTATATATATAAGCACATGTGTATCTTGTAAAGGGCATCACGTTTCAGTACTGAGATGTAATTTTTATGAGTTTTCATTCTTACAAGAACTGTGTGCTAATTCTCACTGTGGTTACAAAATACCAGCTCTCACAGCAATTTCCAGCATTCATCAATTATTCCTGATATGTTCAAACATCCTATTCATACAACAGTACAGCCAAAATCTTACTTCTGTGGCCTTATTGACATTCTCTAGTTTCTGACATCTCACTAGCCTTATAAAACAGTAAAATATTTCTCAGAGTAGCAGTTATAAATGATGAAAAGCAATCAAGAGAATAATAACTTAGCATTTTGCTTTGAGTCTTTCAGTGAAGAAGTCAACACCTTCAGTTCTACCCAAGTCTGAATTCTGCCGTCAGTCATATCAGTTCATTCCTCTGTGTGAGAAATTCAGCTAAAATTGTAACATATATAAACTTAATAGATACTGGAACCACTGGAAAGAAATATTTGATTTAAAAATCCATGTTTATCCTTCAGAAGAAAGATAGCACCTTCTCCAATGACATGAAGTTTCATAAATAATACAAAATGATTCCTGATATTCTGAGGTGGAGTTTCATTTTTGTAATCTCACTTGGAGATGACTATTCTCAGAACTTTATATAAAATAATGAGGACTTGATACAACTCTTACTGAAATCAGTGGGTATTTTTCCATTTACTTATCTGGATCAGACCTTTGGATTACAACAGCAGTGAATTTTTAAAAACTGGAAACTGATTACACAGACTGACAATCTGATATTGGATCAGATTTTATTTTAAAGAGCTGAAATAATTTAATTGCATCTGCACGCCTCTGCCAACTTTTATGGTTTTATTACTATATATTTGCCATTGTTCCTGTCACTGGCTGTAAGACCCACAATGGCAGAAGAAAATTACTAATAAATTGAGTTTCCCAAGGAAAGACTAAAACTGATTATATGACAAACTCTTACCCAATGCAAAATGTTCCCTATACATAGCTTTTTGGCAGTATTCTCATTACTTTCAGTGGTATATGAATCTCACTAAAAGAAATTCATCAGAAAGTGAAAGAAAAATTACCAATATTTCTGGTTATTTCATTTACAGAGACCGTAGCCATTCCTTCTACCAGCAGTTGATAAGAAACTTTGATCCCCTGAAAGAAAACAAGTGAACTAAAGAAGAGGTCACAAACTCAAACACCATCTACTTTCATTAAGATTTTTTTTCACTGATGCCAACAGGAACTTTTGGAATGAACATTTCCATAGATACACATTATTTTACCATAATCAGGGCATTCTTGTTGAAAAGAACATCTTGTTTGAAAGGAGCATAACTGTCAAACCTTCTTTCATATTTTTGCTGAAAAGTTTTAATAAGACACTTTTCTCAAATCATAATTTCCACATTACCTAGAAGAGCGGGCTGTTCAAGTATTAGATTTACTGAGTTTTGAGATGTCACTGCAAATACCAATGCCATTAGCAACAAAACTGATTACGCCTCACTGCAATTGTGGCATATATAATTTTCACTCACTCACATCATATTTTAAATAATTGTCTTGTCACCTTTAAGATTTGTATTGTAATCATGAACAATAATCAAAAAGGGAAATGCTGGATGAGTTTTAATATTTTTTTAATTTAAATTTGAAAACAACAGAAATCTCTTACTGCATATATTAGAAAAAAAACCACAAAAACTATTATAAACTATGAATAATATATCACCTCAGTAAAATGGTCAGGTTATAATCTCTTCATAGTGAGTCACTTCTGATGAGTTCTGTTTTTTAATCAATCACTGAATGTTAGGGCTGACAACATGATTGATCAGGCCAGTCAGGAAAAGCTTCAAACCATATCCCAGCATATCAGACTTAATATATGTGCACAGACACTCAGTCCCTTTAAACCAAACCAAACCAAACCAGCAAAAAGCCATCGTTCAGCTGCCAAAGTTATTTAGATGTAAGAGAAAAACCTCATCTCCATCCAAACATAATGTCCAGATTTTCCATATTCAGCTTCTGGGTTCAGTCAATTCACTCGCAACCACAGTACTGGATTAAAGCATCCTATGTCCTTCTCCATTGCTCAGTGATCAGTTACAGCACCTGCTTTATTCTGCATCTTTTTCGGGTCTATGTGATTAGCAAAGGACTTTCAAGATGTTACCTACAGTATTTAGGCTTCAGAAGCTCTGTTTTTTAAAGCAGATTGTGCAACACTAATTCATCTCTTTCAAGGCAAAAAGGCACCAAGAATACCAGCCTAAAAAACATATTACTAATGATACTTAAATTTGTTTTCCAAAGTGGCTTCTCCTCTTTCTTGGATCCTATTTTTTTTTTTTTTTTCAATTGACATTACTTCAACCCAAAAGTGCTAACAGTACATGTTCTTTATGGATTTTTGTTTGTTTGATTTTTTGGACCGTCTGAGACCATATTGTGCAAACAGAGAACTCCATCCCTTATATTTTCTTCTCTTCTGGTGCTTGGAGAATACTGTGGGTCTGAGGTGACAACCTTGTATGACACTTCTAAGACCCTGTGGTCCACAGGCAAGGCTCAGACATCAAAACACTATTTTCCTGGACAAGTGAACCTCTTTGGATTTCTTTGGTTTGTCCTATTTGTTTCTTCAAACTTCTGTGATTACCCTATAGCTGACATTTATTCTAATTGTCAAGTCATCCTCATTTTCCTCTAATACAGTACCAAAATGCTTACAAGTGACAACCTTTACAGCTCCTTGTAGCTGTTCTGCTTTTTAACACTGAAAACTGTTGATCAAATCCCAGCTCTACTGTTCTCTGGCAAATGCTTTATTACTTTCATCAGTAGCTTTTTTTAATCACATTTCCTACTAACTATTTGGTTTGAGGATGCTGAAGTTGATTATATTTCTACACCTGAATGGAACAGATTCATGGTAACTTAAAAGTGGGTTTTTTTTCCAGTGTTACTCCGACATGTGCATTAGAATGCCTACTGCACGTGATTCTACACATGTGATTCTAAACATGTACTTGCCTTGCACCATCATCTACGAAAACCTTTCAAATAAGTGATTTTAATAGTTTAACATAGGTAAACAGTATTTTCTACTTGTTTAAACATAATTTGTTCACCTTGTTCCAGGGATGCCATATACATAGGTTAGGCTTTTTTTAATTCATAATACTATTTGCATTTATTGCATGTTAGCAAGTTTCAGGGCTTCTTCAGAGGTAGAGCTCCTCTGAAGCCTGCAAAAGTGTCTTTGGCTGTTAGGTTATTCAGTATTTCAATTTCATTTTTCTGTAGCATTCCAAGAAGCACAACTCCAATGACTCCTATTATATTTTAGTGCACTACTTAAAGCTTCTCCTCTACACCTGATTAAGAAGCCTCCAAAAATGAGGAATATGGTAGTCTGCCAGTGCTGACAGCCTAAACTGCTTTTCTTGTAGGCCTTGTCTAAGAGCACTAGTTTCCACTTCACATGAGAGAACAGATGTTTTGGTTCAGTTAGATCAGCTTAAACTGACTCTCAGCTCCAGTTTGCTTCACCACACATTTCCTCCTAACTGGAAACCCACGTGCAACAGCCCAGTCTCTCTCCAGATTTCTCTCTTCTATATGAAGTCATGCATCTGGAACCAAAAGTGCCATCTGTTTATTTGCTCAGATATCTGGATACAAGGTACACCATGACAACAGTGACAAGTGATTTAAAGCCTCTACCAGGTAACTTTTCCTTTATATCAAGTGTCTTGGTCACCTTGGGGCTCTTGGCCCATGGCCAGCCTCATTCCTCAGCACCCCAACACTGGTCCTCCCCAGGCTGCTGCCCGGCTTACACTTGAGCTGGCCCCATTGCCCCGGGCAAGCCCAGCCACCCCTACATCCCAGGCACCATCCCTGGGCCTGCCCAGCTCTTCTCATCAGCCATGTCCTGGCCTTGTGGCCACCATCACCCTGGGCTCCTCCCATGTGCAGCCCCCTCCCCCTGATCCTCGATGGCTCTGCTTGACACAAACATCACCACTCAGAGTTAGCTCAGGATTAAGGCTACTGCAATAATATGTCAAAACTAGATACTTGATTTTTGATACTTTCGGTTTCTCAATCATTTGTGTCAAGTCTTGCATTCTATAACCTGTAAAGATATCTTCTTTGCCCATTAGCATGCTCAGATAGGGCAAGAAAATTAGGCATTGTTCGCCTAACTAGCTAACAACTTCCTTTTATTTCTCATAGTATGAATACAGAGGGTACTCCTACTACTTTTTCAGTCTAAATATACTTTCTCATTCCTCCAGAACAGGTGACTTCCACTGGACTTCATTCAAATTAATTCTTGCCTATCTGTAGTTTTGATGCTGTTTCATGAGCTGCCCAGAGCTTCTGATAATAGTGCTTATAACAGCATTCTTACTGTTTTTCTTTTTGCCCCAGCATTAGAACTTTTATTACTCTTAGTGTCAAATCCTGCTGTCTTTTTTTATACAGAACCTCTGAAAGAACAAGCCTGACACAATGGTACCTTGCTGGGAAAGTTACCTACTGAAGGGAGCACTACCTGAGCACTAATATGTGTTCTGTCTTCCTGGGAGGCCTTGCTGAACTCTGCTGACACCTGTTGTTGATATTAGCCTCCAATATTTCACCCTTAACAGAAAGTAAGAAAATACTACAATTCTTTTCATTATTTTCGATTCCTAATTACAGAATCTTTGCTTATCCACTGGATGTAGCCAATGATATCTGTGAAGTTTTTCAAATCCTTATGCAATAACCTTATACACTTCCTCCATTGGTTTTTCTTCTCCAGCGAAGAATTTTCATTTGGGGACATTCCTCCAGCACTTTACTGTTATGGGTGGGTTGACACATTCAGTCATCAGCTCTCTTCTTAATTTTCTGTTCTTGCTCTGATTAAGTCACCTTCTAACTGCAGAACCCCCAATACTGGTGAACTCCACAGCTATCTTACTCAGCAGGAACTGACTTTGAATGATTACAACACATGCTTTTCAACCAGTAACTTTCAAGTGAAAGACTCCAGTTTTGCCTACAGATTGAAGTTGTGTTTAAACTGCCTTCTGCTGTTTTCTGTACTTACAGAAAGTTTCAGTTCTGCATTTTCAGCTTCTCTTTCTTTTTTTTTTTTTTTTTTTTTTTTTGGGTTTGTGTGATAAAAGGTAATCAGTGATCACTCTCTTTTAAGTGTGTGGAAGAAATTTGCGTCTCTCTGCCTCATTCCAGCTCACTGAGGATAGCAGCACTACACCCCGACTGTCAGTTTGAAGCTCAGGCTCAGAAACTCCAAGTTTCCCTGGCTGATCTCACTGCTCATACATTGTGCTCAGAACTTGGCTTGAATCTGGACTTGGAAACCAAAGGAAGGACTTGCATCTTGCTTCTGCAGACAGTTTAGATTGGATGAGCTTAAGCCAAATGAAATTGCAGGCAACCCACATTCTGGCACAGTTTAATTAAGAAACTAAAGATGCAAAGATCCGGCACAAATTCTGTCTGAGAAACTCTGGCCTTTTAGGCATAATTGCCAGTAACAAACTGTGCAGCCCGAGTACAGGAACATGCAGATTTAAAGATGTCTACTGAGTTCTCACTGTTCTTAGCAGGAGAGCCTGTTTTCATAGGTGCAATCTGACATAAATTAAAATGATGTCACTAAATGTACTGAATATGACATTAGTTCAAGGTTAGATAAGCACAAAGGGTGGTAAAACATGAACAATAAAATCATGTTCAATTGAATCAGCCTCATAAACAATGTTACCACAAATCTTACTTCGTACAAGTTTTTTTCAAATTTATCCACTTATTCCTTCCTTAATATCCGAAAATTTTTCAGCCTGTCCCAGTATGGTGAAACTACAACCATATGTGTGTGTGCATTTATACATCTATATACTAGTGTGCATATATATCTGTTTGAAAACCTCACTAAGAAAGTTCATACGGACTTACCCCTCGAAGATGGGGCTAAGCTTGAAAACTTTTTTTCCAAGCTTGATGTGAAACTCCACATTAGGAAACACTGATTTATAATCTTTTATATTGCTCAATCTCTACCTAGACAACTCTGTAAAATGGGAACAGCAAGATCAATCAAGAGATGACCCAACACAGCCCTCTGCCTAAAAGTAAGATTAGTACTGTTTCTCCCATTTTCCAAATGTTGCTATCTAACCTGCACTCTAAGACCCCCAACAATGCTAGCTGAACAAACTTCCTCAGCCAATCACTCATAATCCCACCCAATCATAATCTCCTCAGAGTGTGGGACCATGAGTTACCCTACAGACGTGGACTTCAGAACATTCCTTCTTTGTTGTAAAAGCCATTTTTTACATCATGCTCCTTCACAAAATCTTCCAAATGACATTAAATAACTTAGTATTACTTCAATTTTTCTAAAACTGTCTTCTGTCTCTCCTTTGCAGATGCCCATCAGATAGGATACACTTCTTGAAATGCCACACAATTAAATGCAGGTATGGAAGTTTATGAAGAACTAATGAACTTTAATCCTCTATTAACAGTGGTGGTGTGGCATTCTTTTGTGTTTATGGTTATGGTTATATACACAATTTGTAGTTTCACATCAGGACTGAAGAGTGGATAACTACTACATGTAACTAAATATGGGCATTTTAGCAGGACTTTGAATCATATAGAACTTTAGAGTTAGATCAAGTAAGAACATGACAATAACATTATCTGATCAAGCAATTATAAACTTGAATAAAGAGACCAGGAGTATTTTGTTGACTTGTTTAATTATGCTGATTCTAATAAGTCCAATTCTAATTTTGTGTTTACCTGTTTCCATTCTACTAATATCTAAGTACATCACAGAATAGTTCAGGTTTGAAGGGTTCTATAAAGGTCAGCTACTCCAACTCCCCTGCTATGAGTAAGGATAACTTCAAATAAATCCAGTTGCTCAGAGCCCCACCTGACCTGACCTTGAATGTTTCCAGGGATGGGTCATCAACCACCTCTCTGGGCAACATGTTCCAGTGTTTCAAGACCCTCATTGTAAAAAATTTCTTCTTTGCATCTAGTCTAAATATCTACTCTCTTTTAGTTTGAAACCATTACTCCTTCTTCTCTTGCTACAGGTCTTATTAAAATGTTTGTCCCCACTTTGCTTATAGGCTCCCATTAAGTATTGGAAGGCTTCTATAAGGTCTAGCTGGAGCCTTCTCTTCTCTAGACTGAACAACCCTTTTGCTCACTGTCTCGGCCTTTCCTCACTGGAGAGGTGCTCCATTCCTCTCATTATTTTTTTTTTTGTTGTTGTTCTTCTCTGGACCTGCTCCAGCAGGCCCATGTCTTTCCTGTGCTGGGAGCCCAGAGCTGGACACAGCACTCCAGCTGCTTCTGATGCACACACTGCACTGCACTGCACTGCCACACTGCTTTTGATGCAGCCCAGGATATGGTGGGTTTTCTGGGCTGCAAATGCACATTTCCACCTCATGTCCAGCCTCTCATTTATCTCCAAGACCTTCTTGGCAAGGCTGCTCTCAGTCTGTTCATCCCAAGCTTGTATGAATATTGGGAGTTGCCCCAAATGAATATAAACTGCATATAAATGTATGTAGTAATCATTCATCAGTCCAATCACCTCATATCACTACTTAGTGTAGCAAAGTGAGAAACTCATCTACTTAATTGAAAATCTCTATCAACATTAAATTTATCCAAAAGCAAAAAAAAAAAAAAAGAAAAAAAAAAGGTATGAGATTAAAGTATATTCTGGAAATAATTTATCTGTACTTTTTATGAGCCAACTCATAAAACTTTCCCAATAGAAAAATGCTGATAGTAATGACTTTTTCTCTTCTGGAAACCCTTCCTGAAGAGAATCCTTCAGCATTCACCTACGTGTTATACTAATGATGAAACAGTTACGTATTCAGTACAACCTCCTCTCTGAGATTACACACAAAAACCCTTATCTGTTTCAAGATGGCAGACATTAGTGTATATATAAATTCTACCTTGTAAAACCTTTCCTGTCCAACAAATGACAGCCAGAAAAAGTGTACTGTGGAATCTCTTTAACACAGTGAATGAAAGTAGGGGGGAGGCATAAAGCTGTTCCAATTGCAAAGAGGAGAAAAACGGCAATGTAATCAGCAACAATTAAGGCATATAAAAACTGATAAGCTATGGGTAAGAGAGGAAATCAAGCAGAATCCAAGAAAAGTATTGTTAAATTTATTGTAGCGCTCTCATGTTTCTTACAAAGGCATGGCTTGCTGACTGGGATGGGAAGGAAATGAGAACACACCCTCTTTTTGTTTGTAGCTCTAAACCAAAGGAATTAAAGGTTTCATACAAAGGAACATGAATTTACCTTGGGTCCATTTTCACAGTTCACAGATGAGAAACAATGATGACCTTAGGGAGCCAGCAGTGTTCCCTTAGTAGTCTCTATGTTAGGTATTTGAAATACATTGAAAATTAAAATTATAAGATTATTTCCAACTTAAGAAAGCATGTTGATTCTTTAAAAATATGAGCAAAATTAAAGATGAATTTAAGGAAATTACTTATGGCACAAAAAGCACATTAGCACGGCCCACAGCATCATTTATAGAGAAAGGTGGTTATTCTGGCTGAGATGACAAATTATCCTTCCACAGTAGAAGGAAAAAAATAGTTTACAGTTCAAGCTGTAAAGTTATTAAACGAGATCTGACTGTACTAAGAAATGCAACATATATTAGAAAAGTCAATTTCTTAAATTAAATGCCAAATCAGCAAGGGGATGAAGGACTGACCTTGGATCGAGGTGGTGCTCGGATGTACCATTTACAGTCTACTGCTTCAGTTTCAGAAGCTTTTCCTTCTTTGACAATTTGTACAGATTCCACAATTCCTTCAGGTCCTCCCATCTCAAACTCACAAACTGAATAACAAAACACCAGAAAAAATGAAACCTGAACAGCAAACAAAAATATTTTCTACAGCAGAGTATAAAGGCCTCCAAATTAGAAAAAAACCCAAAACCAACATACCAACCTGGTAATGGTTTCAAAACGCCAAGGTCCTTAAAATCTGGATCTTAAAAATAAAAAAAGACAAAATTAGTTTTGCTCAATACCTAGGTTGTAATGTCAATGTGCTAAAATTTGATAATGCACTTAAGTGATATAATTATACATTTATTTCTTGGAAATGAGAAATGTTTCAAAACTATGGCAACACACTTATTATTAATGCAAAACTTATTGATACTATCATACAAGTTATTTTTTTCTGTTATAAAATCCTGTTTTTCTCTGACTCTTTCTGAAGAGTGAGTTCAAAAATATTTCTGCATACATTAGCAAGGGAGAACATCACACAGCTAACCACATGATATTTTAATATATCAGCCTAATGAAAGAGGGTATATTTACAGATCATTCAGAATCTTTTTTGCCTATTTTGCATTTTACAGTATAACACTCGACTTAACTAGAAAAATCTAAACTTCATTCTGTGTTTATGGATAGTCTGTCATCCCACTGACCAAGAGGAGGGAGTTCTTTGTCACATTAATTTGATCTTACTGGGAAAAAAATACCATAAGGATTTACATTATGCTAACAGGGTAATAAGTCTAATGCGTGCGCTATTTTCCATCAGATAAACATAATTATATTTACTGTCTGAGAAAGTTTGTATTGTGTTTTTATAGTCAGGTATAATAAATAGAAGAAATTAATTGATCTTAGACCTATGCTTTAATACAACTATCCATAGGCAAATCATAATTTCACAAAATTTGGCCCAGTTTGAAGATAATGTCCAAAACCAGAAATGCGAGAGACTGCAGCATTTCAAGATATGATTTCTTAGAATAGACTGGACTTTTCTGGCAAAGTTTTATCACTTGAACTGCTTATCTACCTAAAATAGATGTTGTGTACTCTTTTTCTCATTTACCATCCAAAAACTGCTCTTTCCCTTTAGCCTTAGTCCATTCAGGATAGTAAGAATCATAACAAATAATACAATGAAAAAGTCTATTGCTTTATAACCAAGATCAGGCATTTTAACCTAAATGGTCAAAATGTGTTGATTTCAAAAACTGGAGTTGTAAAATCACTTTTTAAATTATCCCTCTATAACCAGGTTGCTGTTGTTCTTCCCATTTATCTTTCACAGTTGCACAATATAAATCATGAGTAAATACTCATGACCTTTTAGAACTGCAAATACAACTGACTAGGCAATTAGCATTAATTGTTAAGCAGTTTTATAGATCAGGAGATAGATATGATAATCAACAACACTAAATGTAATCAAATATTTCAGCTAATGTACTTGTATGTTGATATCTAGTGTTGAAAGCAAATTCTTAAAGGAAACTTACTTTGACTTCTGGTTCAAATTAACATCCCAAATGTAATCCCACATAACCATTTCATTTCTTCCTTTACTGAGTTTTTAGGGTTCACTCTGATTTACTAACAACACTCCACCACATTAATAAAATACAAAGGCAGAAAGAAGGTGAAAAAGGTCCTGGAAGGATTTTCCCCATATGAAGTTTTCATACAAAGTAGTTTTAGTAGCAAGAATTCAGGTTGAAGTGTAACCTAGATCATGCAATTTGCTGCACAAAACAATTCTGAAAGGATGTTCTCATTTAACAATACAGTAGCTTTGGTAACAGTGCACACAGAAGTGCACAATCCATTAATGTTCCAGAAATATGGTAGATCTTATGTAGTTTCGAAAAATATTTTTTTGCAAGTTTTCAACATTTCAGAAGTGACAGTGAAATAAAATCTGTGACACCTGAGGTGATAAACTCCATTAAACATTGCTAATATATCAATACTATTATAATAAAAACAAGATCTGTAAATAAAGTATTATCAGGGATGCTTAAAATTCAACCATGTTTAAGCATATTTACCCAGTAAATATTTGCTTTTTAAATAGTCTACCATCAAATAGATTAGGCTTTAGCAGCTTTTCTATATGTAATTCAAATTGCTATTCTCAGTCTAGATGAGTGAGAAGACTGTTAATGATAACACTGACTGGCTAGATCTTCCAATAGACAGATGAAAGTCATATTCCCATAAGGAAAATCTTCCAAGACAGGAAAACTCTGCTGTGAAAAAGATGGATCACCCATAAGGAGAGAGAAAAGTAGGAAGCAATAAACTTTGAAGGCAATGAAACACGTGCGAACATTTTAGTGAGGATCTCCTTAATGGTGAAATTAAGTATAGAAAGAAAAAACCAAAAATTTTCATAAGAATTGTGAAAATATGTAAAGGATATGTAAATGGAATACATTGCAATGCACATGCAATAGAAGTTCTATGGCTCTTTCCTGAAGTGTTAAGTCTCTTTTAAAACAAAGCAAACTCAACAAAATAACGGTTATTTCCTCTGGTGATGTATTGCAACTCACTCCACAATAACAGATTACTGCAACGTTTAGTTATTATAAGCTTTACTGTAAAACATTTGAAACTACTTATGTAAAAAACCATGCCAGGTTATTTAGAGTTGTTGGCAAACAAACAGAATGTGAAACTTGGGAGTGGCCTAAGGTGAAAACGGTAGCAATCTGTTATTTCCTTAACTAGGAAAAATACGTGGTGAATGAGCAAAGTGAGGTGTGCCAGGCCTGTGATGTTAATGATCAATTTAGCACGAAGTCAAATTGAAGGCCAATGGTGCACCAAAGGGGTCAATATTGGGGTAAATCCTGTTTAATATAATCCATAACAATCCTGATGATGAGGCAGTGTACCCTCATCAAGTTTGCTGATGACAAACCTGGGAGGAGTGGCTGATACACCAGAGGGTCATGCTGCCATCTGGAGGGACTTCAAGAGGCTGGAGAAACAGACTGACATGAACCTCATGAAGTTCAACAAGGGGAAGTGTCAAGTCTTGCACCTGGGGAGGAGCAATGCCATGCACTAGATGATGCTGAGACCACCCAGCTGTACAGCAGCATTGCAGAAGAGGACCTGGGGCTCCTGGTGGACATCAAGTTGAATATGATCCAATAATACATCCTTACAGTAAATAAGACCACCAGTATCCTAGGACTGCGTTAGGAGGAGAGCTGCCAATGGGCCAATAGAGCTGATCGTTTTCCTCTACTTGACACTGGTAAAGTAACATCTGCAGTGCTGTGTCCAGCTCTGGGCTTTCCCGTACAAAAGCAATATGGAGCTGCTGGAGTCCAGGAAAGGGTCATAAATCTGTTTAACGGGCCAAAGCAGCTCTCCTGTGAGCAAAGGCTGACAGACATGGGACTGGTCAGCCTGAAGAGAAGTGAGGTCAGAGGTGCTCCTACAAATGTGTACAAAAACCTGAAGGGCGTGTTGCAAAGAGAATGGAGCCAAGTTCTTTTCAATGGTATCCAGTGAGAGAACAAGAGGCAGTGAACACACTGAATAGGAGGTCCCGTCAAAGCATTAGGAAACACGTTTTCAATCTGAGGGTGACTGAGCACTATCACAGGTGGCCCCGAGAGGTTATGGAGTCTCTGTCCTTGAAGATATTTGATAGCTGTCTAAACACAGTCCTAGGCAAGCTGATTGAAAAGGGTATTGGACAAGACAACCTATAGAGGTGCTTTCTGATGAAAGTTATTTTGTGATCCTATGATTTTCATAATAAGTAAACACCCGAACTGAGTAGTAGTGAAATAACCAGTAAAAAGACTAGCTTTATTATCTAAGGTATAAGCAGAGGTTAAGCAAAGGTTAGACAAATATCTATCACAATGTGGACTAGTTTTTGTGGAATGTTTTGAGTTATGGGAGTATATATATCCAACCTGAAGTACACTGACATATTTAGGACTCATTTCAAAAACATTCACTAGGTCATCTTTGGAGACTCTAAAGATTTTGGATGCTGGCTTTTGCAATCTAGTCCATATCTGTCCCATGGAAACCATACTACTTTATTTTTCATTTCACTGTTACTATGCAACAAGTCTAACTTTTCTAAGCAGATAGCAAATGTGGAATTTAAATGCAAAACCAGCAAGATAATTGTAAGGAGTCAGGGCACCTGATTGTTCAAAAATCTTATGAAATAAAGAAAATTGTAAAGTAAAAAAAGATTGTCCCTTAACTGAATTAAGTCTTCAAAAAGTATGCAAATGCTGTTGTTTGTAACTACACCATCTTATGTTATTACTCAGCTGTGGTATATCCACACAGAAATATGTTTGTGCACCTCTACATGCATGTATGCATGCAGTCCCTCACTCTGTGTCACTTGCACTGAAAATGAAATAGTCCAAAATTCTATTGCTTAAATAATTTCTGTGAGAGACATGGAAAACACTTAGAGTTCAAACTAATTACTAGCAACAAGATGTGCAGCTCACGAGTATTATTATAAATAAATTTTAAAAGATCATATTTTGAAAAAAAAATCCAGTTATAAAAAGTGTTCAACTTATCTTCAAAGACAGACTGCACAAGGTTTATAAAAGTAATGTTGCAATACAGAAGAAAATTTAGTATTTTCTTTTTTAAAAGTGCACAAATTTGTGAGTACACCTCTCACATTTTATTCACTATTTCTTTAACTTTTCATATAAAATTCATTTGGGCACTTTCTTACTCTGTCAACATTAAACCTGCAGATTTTACTGATAAAAAACAGTAGATTCACTCACTTCTGGAAGTCAAAAGATTTAAGTCAATGTTTCAATATCTCTTTTAAAAAATGGAAAATGGAATTAGTGTGTTGCTGAGCATATCTTAACTACAATATACTTAATTGCACTTTATATATATATATATATATCTGGTTAAAGGTCAAGGTGAAGAAAACATGTACTACGATATCCTGGGGCTGATTAATTTTTTAGGTATTTTGTTTTCTTTTCTTCTATAAATGAGAAATAAAGGAATTACTTGAACAAACTATACACTACAAATGGTTGATGTTTGAAACATAAAGGAGTTTTTGCTGTTCATGAATACAAAAACCTAATTTTTAATGGATGCATACAGAAAGCAGTCACAATACACAGAAACCATATTTCCTAATTATACATAGGGACACTGTTCACTTTTGCTCACTGAAGAGAAAGTTCTAGATATGTCTTTACATTTCTTTGTCTTTGACTAGAAATAGGCATTCAACTTCTATCTACCAATATTTAAAAAGTTTTAACACCTGTACATGCTTCTCTGTTACAGAACTTATTACAGACCTGATTTTGCATGTGATACTTATAGAAAAGTAAAGAGAATTGCAGTATTCAGCAAGTCACCAGTTATTTATCTTCAAGTTTATGAAGTCAAGTTCTTTTACAGTGATTTCTGGGAGCCTAAAGCAGTCCTGCCATCTCAAAGAGTGAAGTATACTTCTCTTTAAAGGCAGAGTTTGCAGAACTCAGTACTGAAAATTCTGATTATTCTAAAGTGTTTCACATCATTACCTCACAGTATTTGAAGATAGAGTAAAAATACTGGAAGATGATGGCCAAAAGATTTTAAAAAGCATAAATAATCTGCTCAAAGAATCATTAAAACAGTTCTAAAATTGAAAATCATTTCTGGAAATAGACATTTTTTTGTGAGGTACACAAACAAAGGGGACTTAGTTATTCTGCTGGAGAAAGTAATGAAAAAGTATTAATTAAAAATATATGCTAAATAGCTGTGAAAAAAATCTACAAATTAATGTCTTAATAGCCTAAAATGAAATTTGTTCTGATGAGTCTTTTTATATTTGTAGTCTTCTTGAAACTTCCATGTGTATGCCTATATCTGTATTAATGATACCAAATGATCTTCAAAGAAAGCTTATCACTTGCTAGACACCCTGAAAAAGTTCTACAATACTTATAGTTGACAATAGTACGTGCTGTATTCACTTTTTGCTTTCTGTGTTCTTTGTTTCAAGGACAATTTTGTGATCAAGGGCAGCTCTTTTGGAGGCTACATATTTATAATCTAAAACAATGCTTCTCAAAGTTTTCACTTCTTAACACAGTCATGAAAGAACTCAAAGCTGATAAGTGCAAATTTAGAAGTGATTATGGCTCTTGCTATTTCATCTTGAAAGCCTATCAGATGTTAAATCATCAAAAAGTCACATAAAGACAAATATTGTTGAAATAACACAAACTACCACCCAGAAGTTTGATTTCTACAATATCTTCTTTTTATAGTTTTTTTATTTTCTTTTTTATTTTCTCATGTTATTAACCTCAGCTCATAGCCACAATCAAAGTATCTCTATAGTGTAAATAGTATATTTAGGTGATTTACAAACTGTACTGCTATGGTGACCTCATTAAAATGAGATATGTTAGCCATAGTTAGACATTTGTATATTTCTTTGTTCCTTTGACATCTATTTGGAAATCAAAAGCCAGAACCATCAGGAAAAAAAAGAAAATCCATGTATCCATGTCTTATCCACCTCTTTGCATAACTTCTTGCTGAAATTGGTCAAACTGAGCAGACAAGACATACCTGAATGAATTCCACTTGAACAGAACACGCAATTACAGTAGTCACACTTTCTCTTTTCACACACACAATGACAGGCTTTGAGATTTTATCCTGCTTGCCTTTGCTGTCTGCTTTGTAAACCATTTAGACTAGGGACTTTCTCTGCTGTAAATTTTTTATGGGTGTGAAAAATGTTAGGAAGTAAAAGGTCTCATGTGAACATCATCCTCAAACGATGTTCGGACTATTTGATATGTGTTCCTAAATCCCAGAAGTGAGAATTGCTTCTTGTAACTGACCTAGTGACAAAGGAGAGCAAGAACAGGCAACAAGGTCATACTCAGGCTGATGAGTGGAAAGAGGGAGTCTGGGAGCCTTGATATGAGTAGGATTATATGGTAGATTATTTTTATTATGTTAAGTATTTACACTAGCAGCTGAGTAATGCAATTAATCATTATATTCCCTTTATGCAGCATGCTGTGTGTGGAAATACAGGGGAAAAATGATCCTAAGATGAATACTTCAAAGGCTGCATGTACCGTCATCTACCAATTTCCTGAAAATGTGTGAAACAAGACTGAAAGAGCTCAGGGGTCTACTTTATCTGAGCAATGCAACCTTGCCATGACAGTGCAGCTGACTTGGCCACCAGGACTGACTATCAGTCAGGGGCAGCACCTGGTATGTGCCTCCCCAGGATAATATCCCTGAGGCTTCCTTTGACTGATAGTCTGTGAACTTGACTAGGAAGAGAGATGTGCAACGCTATAATGCTTTTCCTGAATAATGCTGAATTTTAAGAATTCTTTGTCATGCAATTTCAGTGCAAAACTACGAAGGCTGGGGATTTGTCTCGTTTTTTTATGGATGACTCCTAGCCTAGTCCCAGGAAACAACACTTTAGGTCCTTGGCAGAAATGTAGGGTTAAAATCATACAGGGAGTTTAGCCACAACTGATTGCCAGGCATTACTTCTGAAGATTGAACCTATTATGGTTATTTCTTGCTACCACTTAGTGCTGAATCTGCATATCCTTTTCAGGATATGAAACATATACTTTTCAGGGTATGTTCATGCTCTATCAGTCCACAGAGTGGATTTCTCAAGACCGAAAGATGTTATGGGAATAACTTGGTCATATAAAATAGCCTTTGTTGTTTTATCATAGGAGAAATTCATTTTCCTAGATCTACCTCAGAACATTCAACAAAATTAATACATTTACTGCAGTGTTCTTTTGGATAGCTACATCTTTTATACCTAGTATATTCGACAGAATATGCTGTGCTATTTCAAATACTACTGTATAACCTTTAGTTGACTGCACATTATGGCATTTCCAATAAAAAAGACACATCAACATACTGTGTATACCTACTAATACTCTCTTTGGCCACTCCAGTGATGATATCTTTTTGAAGTTAACTGCATCTGACATGAGAAACTCAAATATCTCCTCTAGTTTCCACACGTGAATAGTTCACTCCACTTTAACAAGAGAATTCTTTCACTGTCTTCAAATATTTTTTCTCTTACAGCCTAGCAAAGCACTAGGTGGTCTCTTGCAAAAGTGAAGAAACATGTCAGGGAATAGCAGAAGGGAAGAAAATTGTATTTGTAGAAACAACTGCTTGCTTAATTATCTGGTCAGAAGGAGATGAAACAGACAAAATACTCCAGAAAATAAGAACTTTAGATTAAAAAAGTGAAATAACCATAGACCAAAATCCATACATTGATTTGCTGTGAAGCTGCTAGATTTTTGATAGTTACTGAATGAATTAGAATGTAGTACTCTCCCATAACAAAACTTTTGTATGATTCAAAAACATCAATGTCACTTTTTGGTTTTTTTCAATGTATTCTATATCCAGAGTAAAAATCTGTCAATGTTTAGGATCAAAGGGAGAAATCTAGGTTTTCATCCCCACTGGAGCCTGAATGTTCTATTTCTAAAGGAAATTAAAAAATAAAAAAACCCAAACAAACAAACAAAAAACCCCAACAATGACATCAGAATTTTCCTTCTTCTGCTACTTTTAGGATGTTTTCTGCCTAGAGATTGTCCTTCCAGAGTGCTTTGAGCTGTTGAATGGAGCAGTTTCCTCAGATGTGCAAAGCCCTGATGACAGATTTCCAAGACCTTTAGCTACAGAGTACACTGTGGAGAACCTATGTAGATATTCTTGCACTTTCTTTTGTTTCTTCATGTTTTTAACTGCATAGGGGAGCAGCTTTCTCTGAAGAACTGTTTCAGAAAGAAGCTAACTGTCTGTTCAACTGTAAATTCCCTATTTAAATCACGCACAAACATACAAATTTTACATTTAATTATGCAAGCTAACATTTAGATATTTAAAGGATATAAATAATATACAGGAAGTGAGCAATACTCTTTCCACTTTTTCCAGTAGTACGAAATTCAGCTGATCCTGAGATTATGAGAGGAAAACATTTTGATAAATTTGTGGTTAAGCAAGGCTTTACAGCCAGGTTTCTGACCTTACTATTTATTTACTTCATGAAAGTGACATTGCCTTTTGTTCAAACTGATAATTTTTCACCAATTTCATGCAATGAGAAGCACCAGAGAACAGTCCAAACCACACTTAATTCATAATACTGACCTAGAGTAGACATAAACTGTTAGAAACAAGACATGAGGTCAGCTGCAACTTTTGTTTTGATGAGAAAAGCCCTATTGTATGCTTTGCTATGTATTGGACTAAACCAAACATAATTCATACCAACTCTAGCCCCAAATGTTTCCACTTGAACTAAAGAATAAAGATTGCTGCTCATGAGTAACAGTAAGATACACTTTGCTACAAGCCCACACAAAAAAATCAACATGAAAATATATTCTAAACCAGAGGGTATTGTCTTCAATCTTTTTAACTTTTTCTTTAAACACAATTCTTCTGATGGAACCTCAGTCCTCCCTGAGTATCATTTACGCCCGATGCACTGTGTTCACAAACTGATTCTCAAACTGGTTTGTCATGAACATCAGCAAACAGATGAGTCTGTGGGTAAGTGGAGATTTGGAACCTAGAATATGAATAGACTAAGATTCAAGTCTATAAAATCTCTATTACTGCTGACTTTTCCTCACTCCAAAAACTTCAGATTCAGTTATCCCTAAACAGTAATTATATTTAGTAGAGATGAGTAAATTTTTAATTCTATTATCACAACTTGAGAATTTAGGTTTAAATAATGTTTTCTATGGAATTTAATGAATTTGCATTTTTTTATCCTCTATTCAAAATCTACCAGTCTGAAGCAGAAAACTGATTTCCACTTAATTTACTCACAATTTTAATATTGATTCTAAAAGAAGCAGGTTTAGGCCCACAATCTGAGCTGAATTTAACAACTGATTTATTCAGTGCTACACTGACTGGCTCAGTCTAATACAAATAAATACTGATCTTTTGCATCACATTCATCAGAAAAAGGCCATTGTGATTCATTGAATCCCACTTTGGAACATGAGTGTTCAAAAATCCTTATGTCTGCTTTGTACAATATGCAGTATATAGCCAGTGACTGGCTGAAGAGACAACCAAAAGAATGGCAAAGTGGGTACTGATTAGAGAGTGTAGACTTCTACCATTGATGTGGTAATATTTAGAAGAAATGAAGTATCAGGAGAGTTTTGGTGTGCAGCAGCAGGTCAAATATGATGGCCAGCTGCAGCTCCCAGGATTGTTAAGTAAGGGTCTGCTGTTTACCCAACAGGCAGACAATAATTAAATTTCATTTGACCAGATCAAGTTTTTGACTGCCAAACTGCAGGATTTTTCCTAGCTTGATTTAATAGTAATTTAAAGTTCTAGAGATAAAAGGAAAAAAAGTTAAATATAAGTTAAACCTTACATTTAAAAGTACTTGATAAATCATTAATCTATAGGTATATTGGAATACCACTGATATGTAATATTCTATAATACAAACAGCTATATTAATGCTACAAAATATTCTAGTGGAGGATGCACATATAATTAAATTTGATTTTTAAAATCCTAAGCCACTTAACTTTTTTATTTAAAAAACCCAACCAACCAATCAAAAAAAACTATAAACATATTTTATACTTCAGTATGGACTTGGTAGCTAGTAGCAATTAATAACCAAGTATCTAATTCCCATAATGAAATCAATACTTAGGAACAAAACATTTTTATTTACAGAAAATACGTTGTATTTTCTGCATTTTCTTTTAATATTAATTTTCACTTAGACTTGAGAAATGAGCTATGGGAAAGAAAAGAAAGGAAAAAAAAATCTGGAGAAAACAAGAGGTGGTACAATACAATCTTTTGTTAACCCACATTCTGCAACCAGCAGATTTGATAACATTGTCTCTTGAGCTTCAACTATCAGATAACATCTGGCAAATGATGTATGTAAGTCCTGTTACACAACATCTTCTGGTTTCTCAGTGTCATTTAGGGGACTGGTATGTGACTAGAATAACACATTTTACACTGCCTGATTCTGCCATACTAGTACAATTTTTTAATAATGGATCTGCCACAGACACTGGTTTATTTAAGTCTGAAGTCTTAAAAAAAAAAAATTGGCAACTCTCTTTTCATCATCTTGACTCAGACAATCTTTCTTAATCCAGACTGCTGGATTCTAGGTAGTCTCTTCACATCAAAGTATTCAAATAGACTTTCTGTATCTTTAATGTGTAATGACCTCTAAAGCAATATTTTTAAAATGCTGATCAAAAGCATTTGTTTACTTATTTTCACAATTTTGTGATGAATTTATTCCATTCAATTGCATTCTTAATTGCTTTGTAAATCTTATCACCTCATAAATTAAAAAAAATAAAAAATGGAAAGTCCATTTTATACTGTGTACTACAGACCAAGCCTTTTGTCTCCCTGAAGTTAAAATCTCCTCTACAATCTATTTGAGGAAACCTGAATGTCAGACATTATTTTCTCTAGTAAACTAGAGACTAAGCTGGGATGGTGTAAATAATGTGCACTTGACATAATTAGGAAGAGTCTTTGGAGCAAGAAGAATGTGATAATCTAATAATAACATCGTCCAAAAACTTATCCATAAGCAATTCTTCATTTTGATTTTAAAATGCCCCTATGACAATGAATGCATTACCAAGAGTTCAAGTAGTGGGAATGTAGTAAAGAGACACTGGAAACTTTTTCCTAAGTTTCAAATTTTAAATCCAAGGAGTGAAACAATTATTCATTGCAAACTGTTGCAGAACTTGTATCACTTCACTTTACAACTTATAAATCTGACTGATTTCGACCAAAAAGCTTATCTGAATTAATTATGGTCCAAACAGAAGATGGTTGAGGCAAATTATTTCATTTCAGACAATTCCAAGGTGAAATTTTTTAATGGCAGGGATATATAGAGGAAGAATAGCAAAGGAAGA
This sequence comes from Dendrocincla fuliginosa, assembly GCA_035047845.1. Lineage (NCBI taxonomy): Eukaryota > Metazoa > Chordata > Aves > Passeriformes > Dendrocolaptidae > Dendrocincla > Dendrocincla fuliginosa. Next base: position 93,327,828 of record JAWWMO010000083.1, on the reverse strand, counting down.
AAGTCAAATCATTAATCATGATGTTCTAACTCCAACAAAAACTCATCTTACTGTAACAGAATATATTAAAAAAAAAAAAAAAAAAAACAACTGGGAGTCAGTAGGTTGAACCTACTTACCTACTTAAGGCTATATTAGTGTGATACTGATCAAACAGCAAACACTGAATTGATACTGATCTACCACATCATTGGTGGGAAGGTAGAAAAATAGTTTAAAATTCATGAAAAGAGTTCTCCAAAAGTAACAAATTTTGACTTAGTGCAATAGATGGAAAGGTAGAGGACAGTATTTAAACATATTTACTTTTAAATAAGTACCCAAGCCTGGAGATTGTCCAGATTTAGGCACATGCTTAGATGTAGGCTTCCTGAAGTTCTTTGCTAAATTGAGACTAGATTTAGTGGCTTGTCAGTGCAGCATTTCAGTAAGCTTAAGCAACTGTTCTTGGGAATTATCCTTGGGCATATCAGAAAGTAATTTCAGAGATTTTTGATGGATTACAGCGTTAAATTATAGTAGCTGTTATTCTTATTTAGCCTGAGAGCCTTTATGAAATGAACAGATTTTGCAGATTAAAAAAAAAAAAAAAAAGGGGACACATTGTATTTGGATTTGTCACAATTAAAAAAAAAAGTGTGAATTGAAAATATGTATACATTGAACATTAAACATCATAAACCTTGATTTTTGATTTTTTAATTTCATAGATTTTAGAAGTTATTGTAGATCTAATGTAGCAGTAAAATAACTTCAGTAGCTTAATGTTTACACATACCAACCCCATCCTATGTCAATCGCTCAAAATTCCAGTAGCTGTTTAGTCTCTGTTTCAAGGTAGAATTGCAGAGAAACACCACTAAGCCTGTACCACAAGATAAAGACATAGACAATAGACAGAAGGACCTCCAAATCTGAAGCTTTGGAAGGCCTCCAAGGACCTGACGTGCTGTGAAGAAGACAATGATGATGAAGGAGAGTCCTGAGCCCCCAGACCCAATTCCTGATGGGGTATGCTTGGGGCGGAACAGGGCAAGACTGGGGAAAATAACAGAATGGGAACGGAGGGACATTATTATAAAATCTTGAAATTCGAGTCAAAGGGGGGGATCCTGTATAAATGTATTCCTGGAGCCTGGAGGCTCATTAAAGCTCCTGCTCACTTATCTCCTACTAAAAGTTGCCTGGAGTTTTTTTTTTTTTCCTCACTATTTAAGACATCATTGAAATAAAAATGACATGTTGGTTTTCCCAAACAGAAGATTAGGAATATCTCTACATCTCTACATAATGTGAATTAAAGTTATAAGGAAAAAAAAATACAAAAAAACCCTCACATTTAATCTACTCAGCACTCATGGACATTAAAGAACACCCACATTAAGCAGGTGACTCTTCCATGAACTCATTATAGCCACTATATAACTCTTTATAGATTTTAGTATTTTAAAATTTGATTTTTTTTTTTCAAATTGGACTTAAAAATTTCCACTTTTCACTTTCTCAGTTTTAATGGTCATATTTTAGGACAACACACCTGCATTCAGTGTATACACAATGTTACTGAGAGAAGGTTTGTTCATAACTTATCAGTATGTAGAAGATAAGAGTATATATGGTAAAAATAACTTGTCGGTAGCTTGAAGTAGGTTATAATTGTGCAGAGGAAGAGTGAAAGAGAAAAAAGGGAAAAACCAAACAGGACTAAGTCTGGGTGTTCAGAGGCTTGATTCACACTTGTTTTTCCACAAGTTTTGCGTCTAGCAATACATACACTGGCCAGATTTAACCATTCAGATAACACCTACTCACAGAAATAATTGAATTAATCTCTTCCTTGCATGGAAAAACTCTGCATATTTCTCTACCCCATGACAGCAGTATGATACTGAAGATTGCAGTTGGATATCTTTGCATGTAACAGAAGAAAAAGAGAGGATGGATCAAAGGCATAGATACTCTAATGGGCCGCCTATGTTTATTTGCAAAATGCTCAGAACAACATTTGTATCAAAGTTGAATGAAGCATGATCTTATTTTTAGACTTGAGAATCAAAGAAGCTCAGATGTGATATTTGAAATGAAAGAATTACATAGTCTGCATTTCTCAACAGAGAGTAAACAAATCCAGATTGCAAAAGATACATTAATATGACAACATACACCCCCCAGAACTACAAATATACAGGTAATTTGCAACAGCATTCACTTCAGCACTTGTAAGCAAAAGAGGCTCTCTGAATTGACCTCTACAAAAAATGCAAATACTATCCTCAGAAAATGAACCATTGCTAGACAGTTGATGAGTACACAAAACAAAGGTTGAGAGAGGATACACTGTTTATCTGACACATTTCATAATTTACTAAACATTGCATACTGCAAAAATATTCAGTGCTAGAAATAATAATAATAGAATAATAATAACAGAATAAGACTTAGTTTTCCAAGACTTAAGTGTGCAAAGCCACTGATTATACGGCAAGAACCCTTTTTACTAGTTACAGGGAACTGGGAGATTTCTAATAAAGGCTTGTGTATATTTCTTTAAGGAGAATTAACTAGAAGTACTATTCAAAGAGTGAAAAATCTTTGAAGGAAAGCTAAGTACCTCAATAAAGGTATTCATTTATTGCTGATAGAATTCAGAAATGCTTAATTAAATGAAATAGAAGATAACAGAAGAAATCGACAATCACAATTACTTGAACCCATGCAAACAAGTGACTGAAAACAAGTGATATAAACATGGGTTTGTACCTAACATATATAGAAAGCTAAAGAATCAGACCAGTTGTAACTCTGTGGCTAGGCTGAAAAGTAGCTTTTCTGCCTAACAAATGGGCCACAGGCAGGCTGATTAGAGAAAAAAGAAAAACACTGGAGTAAATGATAAAATTTATTGGTTATACCCATAACACCTCAGAAACCTGTAGATATAATGCACAAAGATAAAAATTCAATGGCTTACAGAACGGTTATTTCCACATTTTACAAGGGTTTAAAGCAAAGAATAATCACTTTATATCAGAAGTAATGTTAAGCTAAACCATCATAGTATTTGCATACAGACAAAATTTTATCCTTAGGGAAAAGAGCATAAGAAAAGGACCATGTTTATGGAAAATCTTCTCCTGTTTCTAAGATTTAGTTTTAATTGTTCTATAACAAGTAATAATTTAAAATATTTATGGAATGACAATGGTGGTGTAAAAATACTGCTTAATCTAAAAAATGTTGGTTTTCTAGTATTAATTTTGAATGCACATCTGAGCTGGTTAACGATTCCTCCCAGGTGCTTCCAAAAGCACAAACTTTTTGTCAGAGAAATGTGATTCCTCTATAAATAATACTTAACACTGCAACACCATAATCACCATTATTAGTGAGATCACCTACATATAAAAAAAGATATTTCCTTTGGATATAGAATAGAATTATTTGTACCTGTACTGCTGCATAACATCCTAGTAAACATTCTCCAGAAGTTTGTGTTCAATTTGTTATGGAACAAATCCAAGAGAAGAAAATTTTGTAGAGAAGAAGGGTAGTACTGATGGCAGGGTACTACCAAAGAGCCTATGGCATAAAAAGGCAGTACAAGGATTTGACTAGTTTAGACTAGGGAACTGTCAGCTTTAAAAAGAGATGACTGCCAGCTCTAAGCTCATGACGCAGTGGCATACAGTCCAGGTGAGGAAAGAGGTCTCGTAGCTAACAAGTAACATTGAAGTAAGAAGACAGAGATGTAAGCTGGCTATATTTTAAGTAAGAAATCAGAAGAATATTCCTAATAATTTGTATCCCAGAAGAGTTCTTCAAGAAAAATGGCTGAAGCAGAAAATACCCAAATAAAATTACATGGAAAGTCTTTTAAGATTTATTAGTAGAGGCATATGAATTTAAGAAGTGGTGACTTGAGCTGAAAATTTATGGCTTGCAGTCTCAATGTGAGAGACAATACTAGATTTGGAAAGCCCTTTCAATCCAATATTCACAGTTAATACAAATGGAACTTTAATGTTCCTCATTAATGCAGTTCTTGTTTTCCTTTACTCCAATGTTAGACTAGTTAAAATTATACCTTATATGTCTATTGCGCTTATTTTTATATCAAAGTTCAACAGGGAGGGACTTAGGTGTTCATCTTCTTTCTGTTGGTAATCTGATACTCCCAGCATGCAGAGTTTTCTAAACCAGAAAGATCTGTGGTTGCCTTTTGATATTGTAAAAAGAAAATATAAATATGTGATAACAAGTGGCAATATGGGACCTGAGAATCCCATGAGACCTTTTATATACTCATTTTTTCCACCTTATTTTTCACTTGAAATTTAAAATAAACATATTATTACATTACATTCTTATATTTATGATACTGAAATATTTTGGGCCTAGACATACAGTTCCTGTAAGATAATGGGCTATAGGACAGTCCAACAGAAAAGAAATTCCCTTGAAAAGACAATATTTATGTAACTGATCATGATTATCAATGTAATGCAAGATCCTATGTGTGTGAAATTCCTCCTTACTCACAAGACCAGATGCCCTAATGCCTTATAAACAGTAAAGAAGTGCCTGACTTTTATGAAACACACTTTTATGAACACACTAAAAGGTCATAAGGAAGATGTTTATAACAATTGAAGTGATGAGAGCTAGATAGCTCAATAAATAAAATTTATCTAAGAGTCACACTTTTTGGGTTTTGGGTTTTTTTGACATTAGGAGGTTCTGGTTTAAAAATTTAAATAAAGAGTTATACTGAGTAATTTCTGATACTTTCAAACTAACTCTGATTCCAAAGGGAAAAGATTCTCTCTTTCAAAGCCACATGGCTCTGAGATTATTTGCTGGTTCTCAAAAACCTTGACTGAATTACAAGCTGGTTAAAAGCAATTGTCATTGATGATACTAACTTAGACCAAGTTTGGAAGAAACAGGAAAATAAACAGATAAATACAAGCAAGTGAGCAAGCTCACACAAGTATTCAGCTATCCCAGATGCCTGGGAAATATCCTCTCCTTAAATACACTCAAGGCAGGACATGGATATTAGATGGTAAAATGATTTGACAGTCTCTTATCTAAGTTCTTTAGAAGTGTGATTGAATTCAATAAATTCACATTAAATTTTTCATAAGTTCTAAAATATGCAAATTCCCCAACCAGAAAGAGTTTGGGCTGGTTTTTATTTTTTTTTTTTTTTTTTTTTTTTTTGCCTCAAGATAGAGGATGTAATTATTCTATTACTCTGACATTCACTGCAATGAGGATGTAAAAGTACTGTTATTCTGATTAGACAGTGTTTTATACTCCACTTTTTGGGACTAAGAGCATAAATCTTTTTTTCTTTTTTCATTATCAGGCAGCTGAACAGAAAACATTACTGACTGACGTTTATATCAATGAGGCTAAATAAAACACAGATGGCTTCTACTAAGTGAAGGAACTGAAAGTAATGATATACTATCTTAAGCCACTGTCCTGCAAAATCAGGGACCAGGATAAACAGAAACCTGATTATTCTAGCTGAGTAAGAAAGCTCAAATAAACATAGCCTCTCTATGTCTGAATCCTTGTCTGAATCTCTATCTGCACTAAAAGATTGACTTACTTGGTAGAATAGTTGTCATAATAAGTCCCTTTGAAGTAGTGCTTGAATTTTTCTATGCCAAATGGTGATTCACAATCATTTTGGGAAATAGTCCTGACACTGAACTTTTTTAGAAAAAATGAGTGTAACAGATTGAGTCAAAAGATCCAGAAGTATGAAATGAAATTTCAGGTACAGGCCTTTCAAAAAAATGGCAAACCAAGAGCAAGAATGAACTTTCACTTGTCTCATGGGTCTTTCTCTAACCAACCACATTTGTATTCAAAATGAACCAGAGCAAACTGAAAATATTGTGGTCTGATATGTTTGGGGGTTTTTTTATACAACAGATTTGGAAAAAAAAATTAACAAAAATGTTTGTTATCCAGTTATGAAGGTTTCATAGGTTCAGGTAGTTCTATTTTGAAATTATCACAATTAATCAGAATTCAAAAATAAAGAATAAAATTGAAATAGTATATAAAAAATAAATAAGATTTGATTTGCTTATAAACTCTTATATATACATAATTCTTGAAAACATACTTTACATCCATAGTGCATCTTGTTGTTACTGGCATTCAGCTCTAATAATGTAAAAGAAGATGACTAATTCTTCCCTTAACTCAGTGGTTTGATATGGAAAATAGTTTATTCTTAAACCATACATACAACTTCATTCGTCCATATCTTGTTAACCCAATCATTTATAAAATCAAAAAAATTAAAGCCTAAAATATCCTATTAATAAGGACCTTTTATTCTGAAAAAAAATCTGTAGTTTTTACTGAGTGTGTTTGTGTTAGCTTTGTGTGGAGCTCTGATTTTGTCATTAAAGTTACTACTTTCTGCTAGGTCTCCCCTTTTAGATTACTGATAAGAGCTTTGGGAAAAAAAAAAAAAAGTCTATTTAAATGGAACAGAATTCACGGCAAGAGAGTTACATTTGTTTCAAAATGCCTGAAACCCCAGTCCCTACTGGACTTTTGCATCGGTGGATGGATTTTCAACAATTTCAATAGCAAGGAGTCACAGAAATTATTGAACAGAAAAGTTCTAGTAATTGAAAAATATTAGTCTACTCCTTCAGATTTTTCTATATAATTTCTTTTTATAGGACTTAGTCCAAAGTAGTTTTAAAAGGCCTCAGGTGCAGGGCTCTTTCCATTTACACAGACTAATAGATCTTCAATGCAACATTTTTCATGATACTCTAATTGATCTTTTTTTCAGCTTCATCCAGTTAGCTGCTTTTATACACCCTGGAGACATAGTAAATAATTTCTTTCCCTGTTTCTCCAGGTACCATTCAAATAACAGTAAATGGTTGCAGCTTCTATTTAGTCAAATTTACTTAGTTGTTTGGTTTGGGGATTTTTTTTAAATCTTGCCACACACCCACACATTTAAAATCACATCTCTTTATCATCAAACCAGAGTTTCCACCAAATGCAGAAGTGGCCAATGATAAACACATCATGAGTAGGTGATGATCCTCAAAATTTGCTGGTACTAGAGACAGGGCTTTATTGCACTTGTCACTGGGATGAAGAAAGCCTCATATGCAGATTGCAGTTAGGCAGTGTCCTGCTTTCAACAAGTGAGATGGGAGGCAACAAAAACTGCATCTCCCTGAGTGTTCAGCTGATCTAGAAACCAATAATTTCCAAATTAGTCTTTGCTTTGGACTTTGCTTTGCTTTTCATGTTCTTTATAGAGAAGTTACCTGAAAATTTTCTTCTGATCTCTCCTTTGTTCGTAATTTCATAAGTTGTCACTACCTAAGATGGATCTAGGTGGTTTAGGTGATAACTTCTGTTGTGGAGTCCTCCCCATGCTACTCTCCTATACACTCTTGAAAATCATCATTCATTTTTATGAGTTGACAGTGGCCCCTTCTCTGGCACACATCTCAACAATAGATATCAAAAGGTCATGCTTTATCCATGCCTACATAACAAAAGACTGTTCAAGTTATCATGAGAAATACGAACTGCTTCCTATTACCGGTGATCAACAGCAATGCTGTTTTGCACTTCTCAGATTAATCATATTCTCATTTAGGCCAATATACTTAGAAATCCTCTAATACTTGCAGGGCTTTCTATTGAAAAATGTTGGGGGGGAGGGGGAGCAGGGGTAGGAGGAGGGAGGGACGGAAGCACGGAAGGACGGAGGGAAGGAGGGAAGGAGGGAGGGAGGGAGG
>JAWWMO010000083.1:93294508-93319923 GCA_035047845.1 Dendrocincla fuliginosa | reverse complement strand
AAGAAAGAAAGAAAGAAAGAAAGAAAGAAAGAAAGAAAGAAAGAAAGAAAGAAAGAAAGAAAGAAAGGAAAGAAAGAAAAGAAAGAAAGAAAAGAAAGAAAAAGAGATATAGCTATTTCATTTGAAGTCTGGAATAATTTATTCTGCTGTAGCAATTTACCAGCATTGATCTCTGTGTAGAAATTCTCCTTACATCAGTAGAAAAAGAACGAGGATAAAACATGATCCATGAAATTGTCTTTTATCTGAGAGATTTTTAGATAAAATAAGCTGCAGGTAGTGCTATGAACATCTTTTTAACTGTAATGCATAGCTTTGGAAACAAGGACAAGAAACGTAATGCAAAGAATTTTTGGCACGGGGTGGGGAAATTACAAAAGCCCACAGAGCCATGGTAAATGGGAGATAAAAATTTAACTTACTTTTCATAGTGGTTATGCAAAAATTGTGTCCATTGTCTTTGAACTTAAAATAGTTACATATATCTAGCTCCCAGGTTATTTGCTACAGAAATTCTGTGTTCTGTTGCTGTTTGAATCTTCTAAATATATTTACCTTCTGCAAGACATCATCCTTGACTTGAAAGAAAACTGAACTACGTTGGTTAATTCTATAACTATTTTCCTTGCACTGGTGAAAGAAAATCATGTAGAGGAACTACATAGAGCAAGCAGTCCTGCCATCTTCTAGGATGCTACTGGAATAATTAAGGACGAAGAATTTCAGGTCTGCTAATTTTAGGAGATATTCTAAAGAGTATTGTTTGATCTAATACAATAATTTAGCTGAAACAATAGTAACATAATTGACAAAATTACATAATAATTACAGTGCTTTAAACTGAGCTATATTAAAGTATGACTCATCATTCAATACATAAGAAGATACAGAACTACGTCAAATCCAGTAGTGCAGTGCAGTGCAGTGCAGTGCAGTGCAGTGTAGCTGCAGTCAAAAAAGAAATTTAAAATAGGCATTTTTTTGTAAGTGTGAAAGGAGGGGAATTAATGGAAAGTATTGCTATGAATTTTGTTTTACTTTTATGAATTAAATTTTAAAAGTGACAAGGAATATGTGTGTAATTACAATTAATATTTACAGCCTTTTAAGAAAAATATTTGATACATTTTTCTACTTGAACCTCAGATTTCTTCTGGAAATACTTATAACAGTTTGCTTTTTTGAGAAAGGAGGACTATTCCATTCCTCAGCTGGGGAAATTATTGTTGAAGTGGAAAAGCAATGATGGCATTTTCTGAGATAATTGCATTTTTTTATTAGAATACTTTATCAATGATCTTTTTGAAAGAAAAGTTGTACAGTGTAACATTTTGAATGCTTTTCTGTAATAAAATTCGACTGAAAACAGTACTTTTAAAAACTGCAGTCTAAAAATTACTTCCTTGAACAAGCCATACTTATGCTAAAGATATATATGCCTTCTATCAGTGTCCTATTCTATTAATATTTTTCTTGATAATAAACATAGTCTCAGTTAAAGCCATTGTCCAACAACATGATTATATATAAGTATAAAAGTTGCCATATTAAGTTTTTCTATTAAAAAGTGTGGTAATGCATACTCACCAGGTGTAAAGTTATACCGAGCAGAAAACCCAATAGATTCCAGTTCACCATCAGCAAAAAATTTAATCCACAGGAATCTGCCACTGGATTTTATCATAGGTGGATTTTGCTGTCCACAGAAACGTCCAATCATTGGGGAAAAGCCAAAAGGTCCATCTCGTACTTCAATATGGTCAAATTTACACTCCCAAGAAGGCTCTATGGAATATTTTTCATCAAAGTGTAGTTCAATGCATTGTCTAGGAGCAGCTAGAGATGAAAAGACAATTATCTTATTATTTTCTAACCCAAGATTCTTCAAAACTAAAGCAAACTAAAGAAAACCAAATATTCAAATTTGTATCCATCTTAATATTTTGCTTTAAAACTTGTTTGAAAACTACTACCTCTGTACTTTTTATAGATTTCACACTGTCAGATTCCTTGTCTATTGTTTTCCTTAAAAAACAGTTCTCTTGACAGCCGTGTTTAGCAAAGATAAGAGAGGTATCCATGATATAAAGAAAAATATAGTTAGGAACAATTGGTTCGAGTGCAAAATCTTTCTAAGAAACTTGCACATTTGGGAAAACATTTTTTTCTTGTATTTGGGGGCGAGGTGTTAATCAGAATACTTTTTTATACCTATGGCTAACAAAGATAATAGAGAAGAAGCTGATCATAATTGTTCTACAGAAGGACAGAATATGTTCCTATATGTATTGCAGTCAATGACAAACTGGAGTGCAATTGCTTATAATCAGAATTATTTATCACCTCATTTGAAACATTAGGACAAATGGAGTGAATTCTCACTTAAGAAAGAAACAGATAAGGATGACAGCTAAAGAGCCAATGATATACAGAAAACCTTGAAGGAACTTTATAGTGGTCACTTAATTAGACATAAAAAAGTTCCATCTTTAATGATAGGTACTAAGCCTAGTGACAGTTGGAATGATCTATAAAACCAATATTCCCTGGCATCTCCTGCATAAGGTAAAAAAGCCACTGGTGGAACTATAGGATTTTCTTAAAAGGAGGAAAAAAAAAAAAATCATGGTTCGGTCAACAAATTTTAACAGATGCAGTCTCCCTAGGTGCACTATTTCCTATACTTAATCCTGTCCGTAGCAAAACCTGTATGCCTTCAGTGTCTAGATCATTGCTGACAAAGCCTTCTGCTAAGACAAGGATTTGTTGTGACATTGCCCACTATGCCTCTCATGGAACCGTGTCCTGCATTTTGCACATATCATAAGAGGTTGGAATTGATATGAGCTTTGTCTGAGTTACCATTCTTTTCACATGAAAACATGCAAGGTCACACTCCAAACCAAGTGTATAAGCTTAACACGGAAACTGTGACCACTCCAGCAGTCAGTTTGTCTTCATTTCTCTCTTTAAGATTAGTAAGAAAATTGTCAGTGTGACTGGAACCTAGATCTTGTTTGGATTTTAAAGAATGGAGCATTGAATATTCATTAGTACAACTTCTCCACTCCTAAATAAAACAAGGCTGGAGATTGATTTTGGGGCCTGGACCACTGACCATTCACACTCCTTAAGTGTTAAAGTCATGTTCTGGCATCGTTTTGGCCATGCCAGTAGGAACTGTCAAACCCCATTCTTAGTCAAGATGCGGTGGCTCACATCAGTCAAGGACCATGCTAGTTTACATCTGCACCCTTAACTTGGAAGGCAAAAGAAGTTAAACTGTGCTTGTGCAATTGTGCCTATGAGCCTTAAGGTCAGTGAGCATATCCAGACCTATTTTAAGTATTAGTATAGGTAATTGCCTGTGTCACAGCCTGCTCTGCAATCTAACAGGACAAGCTCCTTTGTCCTAACTCTCCTGAGAATGCAACCTTTCACATGTCTGTAATTGTGTACAGTACAAGCATCCATGCACCTTTTCATCACATGCTTTTAAATGCACCTCTATGCTTCATCTTGTATGAAATTTAGTCAAGGGTAAAATGCTCTGTTTGCAATAACTTACATAAGATAAAAAAATTAATCAAATCTTCCCAGAAATGACAATAAGAGAAGAAAACACCTAATTCAAACTATCAACTTGACCTTCCTCTTAGCAAAAAAGGTATAATTTCAGACTTACACTCTGGCTTTAACAAAGGGTTTCTTTGCCAAGCACAAGCTAAAACAATGTAAAAATACACATCTCGGGGCACAGCTTTTGCAGCAAAGTTGTGCAAATCTGGTCTCAGTAAAACTCACAGAAGGAAAGTGAGAACATGTTCAGAATAATGACTAATAATAATGTCTGTGTACCTACAGGAAAAAAAAAAACAAAAACAAAAACAAAAACAAAAAAATCTGAAATATGCAAATCTTCCAGACTGGACACCTAATCCAAAAAGGAGGGATGGAGTGGTCAGTTCTTGTAGCCTTATTCACAGGTGAAGCTCATTCACATCTTCAGAGTTTTTTTCTGCAGCTACAATGTCAGGAAAAGTTGTTGTCAACTCCAAATTAAATGTACTGAAACTGTCTCATAAAATGATTTTACTTCATATCTCAAAAATCTTCCATATTAGCTTCCAATTATATTTCTTCAAAAATATTTAACACCAAGGAAATACTACTCAATGCTGGCATGTCTTGTCATATTTTTCATCTAATGATCTTACACAAGTGCTGTCTTGAGATTTTAGATCCAGTGGAAAAAAAATAGAAAAGGCATTGGGTTCCAGCTTGAACTAAAACAGTTGCAGCAAAGCCACACAATTAAGGTTTTAATGCTGATCAGCCTCTAAGTCAGTGTAACTGACAGCTGAAGTGAAGTGAAAAATCTGTTTCAATTTGCCACACTGCATGGAAATGAGAAACTGAACTTAACACCTACCCCCATCCCTCTGAGCTGCTATCCCACTAATAGTTTTCAATATCCTTGGTCTCTTTTGTTGTCCTGCTATTATTGATAAGAAAGCCACATATATCCTCCTTTTAAAAGAGGATTCTTTTCTTGTTTTGATGAAAACTTTTTGAACACAAAAATCACTGTGAAATACAAAAGGACTTTGAGCAGAAGTTTTTCATACAGTGATAACATGACCATTTTCTAACACCTGTGAAATACCTAGGATTAAAGAGTTTGATGGTTTTTTGTGAGAACATGGAAGACCTTCAAAAGTGCTAACTCTAAATGTCTACAAACACGTAAAGCGGAAGATTTATTTCATATCTCTGTAAATCAATTCTACTCCATACCTCTATTTATAAAAAAAGTGTTTAACTATTAAAAACTGATGAATCAATAAAATCTTACAAGTATTTCACTTACAGGATTTTCAAAAGAATTCTCAAGTCATAGTGTATAAAGTATGACTATCCCACTCCCCGGATATTTTTAATACAAACAAGAGCCACTGCTCCTACAAAATCTCCTGTGCAAATTTCCCTTTGTAGCACACATGCCAAATGCTCTGCAGTCTGGCAAAGGCTAATGCTGTCACTGCTCCGATTGCTCTGGGCAGCTGTGAATTTTCCCAGGTTAGAGTCATGAATATGCAAAATAAGGGTGCAATTTGGCTGAACAGGGAATTTAATGCGTACACTCAGCTATTTCCTATGTTTTCTATATGATGAATAAGCTGGAATTAAAAACCAACACCAAAACAGACAGATTCTCATTGTATTTTGAAAGGCAGATGGGATTCATCAGAAGCTTCTTGTGGTGCTGTGTCCCCCCACTCCAAGCCACACTATTTGTGGCTGTTCTGCACTCATTCATGACGCCTCTTTATTGCATAACAATCTTTGTACAGAGACCATGATTTTTAGATAACCTAAAGGACCTCTTTTAGAAAAGCATTCAACACAGACTCTAAAATTCCTAGTTGTTCCAATAATTATCATTGCTACTAAAACAGAAGTATTAAAAAAACCAACAACAACAACAACAAACCAAACAAAACTAAACAAACAGAAAAACCCCAAACCAAACCAAAAAATCTAAGAAGCTTTTAGGTATTTGATTTGCTTATTCTTTGGCTGCCTGGATAGAAGTCTCTACAGTCAGAAATTCACTTTCAGAAATTCTATGTTGAATATTCTATTCAATTCAGTCTATGGCTATTTTGCCAGCTCCCTTACTTCACCATAGTAATTCTGACATAATAAAAGGCTTGCACACATTTAATGTGGAGGAAAAAATTGTAATATGAGATGAACAATTTTTTTGTAACATGCCACATGCTGGAGTTTTCACTCAAGACCACTAAAGCCTGTAGGAACTGTATTTGAAGAAAGCCATCAGAATTTGCCCTAGATTGTGTTCGAAAGCAAAAAATGAAGGAATGAAAGCAAGCAGTCAGGAAGGAACCTATTGATTCATATATGTATTTATACTCACATCATACAGTTTTCAGTAAAATATATACAGTCCTGGTATACTGAACTTTCTAAGACATGCAAAGGGAAAATAGCAATGTGGCAATACTGCTACAGATCACATTGAGAGTCCCTCTAGTTTGAGACTTGGTATTCAGGAGCACCCAGAAGCTGCTTGAAGCATATAGGAATTTCAGTCATAAATATAGAAATAAAAGGCATAGGGAGATGTTTCTGTATTATTCTAAAATCCTTGATTAACCTTGATTATCCACAATTTCCATAGATTGCTATCTGATCTCAAAGGTTTTGCTATCAGTAAAATAATTTATCTTTTTTTTTCTTTTTTCTTTTTTTTTTTTTTTTTTTGCAATTCTTTAATATCTTATCCCAATGAGCTCCATGGAATAAAAAAAGATATGAGGAAAAATTTATACTTGCTAGTCTTCTTTAGCGTTTTCTTCCATTTTCATATGTTGTAAGATTAAATATGGACAAATAATGATCTTTTAATTTAATCATGACAAAATAATTTTGTTGAATTTCTGTGCTTCCTTTGTGTTTTTTTTTCTCTTTTAAATATGCCATTATGTAAAATATTATTGCTCAGACATCTTACTATATGTCTGTTTATTCTTGTGACATTTTCAAGACATGACTATTCCTGATTTTTTTAGAAGACAAAAATAGACATGGGGAGATCAAAGCTGAAAATGTTGTGCAACATCCATGGTTCTCATCAAATTATGTACTTATAGAACTGCTTTCATTGTGGGTTTTAAAATGTCCAGTTGCAATCCAAATTGTTGATTAGGCTGGATGGGAAGAAGAAAATACCAGTGCCATAAAAAGTGGTGTGCAATTGTTCTTTACCAGATTTATTTTCCCCATGAAATACAAGATGTCTGTTGAGTTTGAATTTCTCCTTTTCCTCTACATTGCTCCAAACTTATCAATGTGGAATTTCATTTTCATTATAGAAGTTCGTTGATTAAATCTTTCCTTCATAAATTCTTCTTAGGCATTTTCATTTTGAGCTATTCTAAATCAAATTACTTCAGCAGTGTATTTTGCCACCTTTCAGCTTATTAACTATATTTTTATAAGTTCTTAATTACTATTAAAAAACCCCAAAACACCTTCATTACAATAAAGACAAAAGTCTTTGCAATAACCAGATTTCAGACATCTTCTTACTACAAGGAGAAACATCTTATGGCCTGAAATATGGGACTAAAGTTTACAAAAATATTCTTTTTTTTTTCCTACATCCTTTCTCTTTAATGATGAAACATCCTGTGTTTCAGATCTTTGAAGATAAAACAGGCTTACTTCTTCCCAGTCCCTAGGAGTGTTAGATAACTTGATCAATATATACAAAAAGACTTGGATCTAGCAGCATAAATGTAACAAATAAAAAAATAATGCTAAATTGTATATATTAAACCTATACATTTACTTTTTTTAAAAAAAATATTTTAAACCAATTACTAAATTATAAAAGAATGTAAATGTTTACCAAACATACGCTTAAACTTTAGACTCATATGGGAAGACTGGCAAACATAAATATTCTTTAAAGACCTTTTTGGCTCCAGTATTTATAATCACCTCTTTGTTTCTGACTCAAGTCAAGTTTTCTAGTAATAAAGTAGATTTCAGTCATTTTGCTGTGACTTTTGCCTTTCTGAAAGGGCATAGTGGAGGTGGGTCTAAAACAGCTAATTCAACTTAAATCAGCTATATACCTTTGGAAATCTGTCTTGGTACTACCTACACCTTTAGTAAAATTAGTATGTCAGTAATTCCTGGATCCATCATTAGTTAATGAATAATTCAATTCTGTAAACCATGGATAGAACAGCATCATTGTTGTATTCTACATGTACTCACAACTCTTGAAGGAATCATCTTGGTTCTGGCTATTTACTATACTGTACCTGATTCATCTTTTCTATTAGTAAGCTCTCTGACTGCCTAATGTCTGATACTTTCCACAGATTCATTTTTACAACATCCATTGACTGATGAAATCACATAATTTGTTTTTAATACATCTTTAACCTTTCTTATATCACCTCCATGACTGCAATTAAAAATTACTCTTTAAAAACTGGTCTGAGAGCTGTTTGGTGTAAATGTCTATTCTTTGCTAGTTTCATTTTGTGAGGGTTTTTTTATATTTTCATTTCTGTAAAAAATAGATGAAAAATAATCATTACACTCACTTTATACGGATATATTATGTACTTCTTTTACTGTACTTTGTCTAGTTATGCTTGTCATCTCTGATTCCATTATGATAATTTTAAAATATCTGTACAAAAGTCTAAAGCATTTCTGTTTCCCATGCTCACTTTTACTATTAATTTTGAAATATTCTTTCTTCTGTCATGTTACAACATTTTAGGCTCTATTCATTTTCTAAATACTTTGAAAAAACTGTACTGTGTTTATTACTGAGTCATGCATACTTACCACCTGAACTCACTTATGTGTGTTGTCAAGATATAAATCAAGAGCTTCTCTAAATCTTGCCTGTTAAAAAAGCTTGATCGTGATATTTACCTACCATGACTTTATCTACTCTTCACATACAGTAAAATAAAACTTTTTTTTTTTTAATACAGATGATGATAAAATGTAAAGATTCCTCATTTGATCACCTTCTATAATGTAGACACACTCTCTGTCCGGAGGATACTTGTTGGGGTAATTTGGAGAAGTGAAAATGCCTCCTTCTGCATATTTGGTCCAAGTTCCACACTGCACTGGTTTCTGAGCTTCGGAAGTAGTTTGCTTTTCTGTGAAATGACCACATTAAGCATTATATAATTAGCTCACAAATTATTATGGCTATTGACACTTAGAACTCTCTTACAGGATAAATAAAACAATCCCTTCTGTCAGTGGCCTCAAGATTTTTTTCTGTTGAAACTGAGGATGATCATTGATATGGGGGGAAACAAAGCTGTTCTTTAGAGTAAAAACATGTAATTCTTACTCAAACCACTTTTTTCAAAGCAGAGAAGAGGCTTGCATGTCTAGAGGGAGAGATATTTGTAGTGTTTTTAATATAATAACCTGTAGGAAAAGCACATGCTCAAGATATGGAAGGCATGGGTTTCCCACTCGTACATCTCAAAAGGCTAAAGTGTTTTATTTATCAGCAAGCTTCATGCCATAAAACAGAGATACAAGTCATAACATCAAGAAAAAAACCCAGAGAATTAATATAATATATACAAGCTGTTTTAAATCTGCAGCATCTTTATTCTATATTCACTTGACAGAGGTAGACAGGGGAATTCCTGGAATCTGGTTCATAGATTATTTTTGCTGTTTGCTGCAAAATTAATAAATAGCTCTGTGGGCAGGAATCACACCCAAGAACTTTCCTCATCCTAGATGAATCATCAGAGAGCAGAGTTGGACCTTGTTTGCTTTCTTCCTAGGTCTGAATCTCTTGCACTCCTTTCTGAATATTGGCAGAGAGACTGGAGACAAAGGTTTGGGTCTGTTGAAGCTGAAGAAGATGAAGGAACCCTTCCTGGGCATCATGCTTTAACAAGTAGGCTAAAATGAGATGGATTCTTCAGGGGGAAATATACCTAGTCTGCTATTAAAATGAAGGTTCTAGAGTGGTTTTTCTCCAAATGAGGTATCAAGGATCAAAGGAACGTCCCATCTAAGTCAAGCCCCTGATATGTACAGTCAGATGTTTGAGACTCCCTCTTACAATCAGTGGAGGGAAACAGGCACCTCCCAAGGACTACTTTAACCACTGGAGTTCTGACTTACAGTCTGCAAGTTTTTCTTTTTCTTCCTGGTCTGTATCCAGGCAGAGCAGGACATGGAGCCTAATTTCCTGAAATGAATTCAGGCCTGCGGGGACTGTGCATTCAGACACAGGTTCAGACACACGTTGTGCTTTGCAGCATTCCCAACTTGGCTGTCATCATTCTGAGCACTCAAAGTTTTTAAGAATCTCTTTCTATACTCACCCTGTACAAATGGACCCATTATACCTAATTTTAGATTTGTAATTATACTTCAAACAAAAATATTTAAAGTGTAGGTACCTCAGTGCTCAAACTAGACTTCCCAGTTTGAAAGGGGGAGTACTTTACAGTCTTTAGAAACAGGTTGAGTATGACCAGTACCACAGGATTTTTTGTGTGTACAGGCATGCAAATACTCCAAACAAATGGACAAAGTGCAGACACTGGAAGTAAATGAGCTACTAAAAAACTAAAAAAACTAAACTAGCAACTCAAATCCATACTTTGGTCCCTGATACACTGTCAGAAAAAAAATGTCTGAAGTTTACATACCTGTTCCTTTTTTGGTTGCCCCAGACAAATGTAGGATGATTAGACTTGCTACAACTGAAAGAGAAATATGAATTAAATATCACAGTGTGATAGTGCCTGCAATCAAAATGTACCCATCTATTTTACAAGAATGCAAATTAAATAAAGTTACTGTAAAGAGTCCCATGTTTATGGGTATCTTTAAATTGCACATTTTGTATAAACAAGTTTGTTTGCAGTCTGTTCTTGAAAATACTTATCTTTGTAAATGTATGCAAATGAAGAGAAGATCCTTTGGTTAAAAAAAAAAAAATTAATCCACAGGCACTTCCTGTGTTTTTCTTCCATTTTTTTTCCTTTTCTTTACTATTAAAGAAAAATTTTTATAAATACTTATTTATATAATCATAGTTGTGTCAGTAATAAAAAGTGTCTGCTTTTAACAGAGGGAGACAAAGGCCTGCTAAGTTTCAGTGCCACTGCACTCACGAATATCTCTCACTGTGGCATAATAAAATTTGAAAATGAGTACTGGGAGTATGAAAGAAGTGAGGGGTTGGGTTCTTCATATCCATCCATCAAAGCATTTACAAATCCCTAGTGAAGTAAATTATTGTGTATGCTTAACAGTCTCATTAATCTAGTTTGTTTGACTTGTCAAGAGGGTGTCGCTTTGTGCTGCAGTGAACCTGCAGCCCATTTTACAAATAGAAGTCTCCTATCTCCAACCATGAGAGGATAACCATTCCTCTTGGGAACAAATGTGACCTTTCAGAGGTGGACTTTGACCTGGAGATAATTGTTGGGTTTCTGGGAATTTCCAAATACATCATTTTAACTGAAAAAGGCTAAGAGGCAAAAACTTAGGCCAGTCACAATGAGAGTGATTTGGAAAATCTAAATGACTAGTTAGCTACCTGATAAAGAAGTCATGCACTGATTTTCTTTTCATCACTTCTTTGGGTATCTGAAAAAGTGGGATAGCAACGGCAGAAGAGAGCAGATCCATCAGTTCTTGGAGTGCTTGGGGCTTTGCCCCAGGTAGTTTGGGATTAAGCCCAAACATAGTGCCCAGGCTGCACTGAAGTTAAACTGAAGATTAAGTTGCATGTTTATTCTGAGCAGTTTGGATCACACAGCTGCTATTTGGGTTGTTGACTATGATGAGGAACTGATGGACCTGGGGTCTTTAACAAATGTAATTCAGTGGCATACTTTATTATTAACCCCAAGAGACACCAAAAGCCAGCATGGATTAGTAACTATGATCCTATCAAAGATGCTGCTTTCATCATTTTCAGCTTCTATACTGCGAATTGTGTGTGATTTTCACCCTGAAGGGAGGCTGTCTCCACATTTACAGTATTCTGATGGCATTGAGGTATCTTTTTCTATGTCTTTGACCTTTCCCATGTGACAGAGGGTTAGAGACATAGATGATGGCTGCCTTATTAAGCAGGGGAAGGCTGAAATTCTGGGAAGATGAAGGCTTGGCAACATATTCACTATTTCTTGGTCAGGCTAACAGCCCCTAGAGACGGATGTTGGCAGCACTGATAGTTAAAAACTCCTCTGTGTCATGGGCATTCAGTGAGAACACTACATCTTCTGCTCAGATCTGAATGCTACTCAGCCATTCATACCCTTACTCTCCTCACGGATGAATTCTGGAAATACGTGCTAGTTGGGATTCTGCCTGCTGGCTGTGTCAGAATATGAAGGCAATAAAGGAATTGCCCATTTACTAAGTTGCTCATTTACTTTAGCTGTGTTTCACGCAGCGACCATACTGCATCTATGCCTGTAATCTTCACCAACCAAAACCTTATTTCTCAATAGTGTAAGGTGGATTGGTGTTAGCATATGGAACCAGCTGCTGGTATTCCTTCTGCCCACAAATTTATGGAAGCTAGAACATGACATACAACAGCAAAACAAACTTTATGTAAGAAATGTTTCTTTTTAGGCAATTAATAACATTTCATATCTGATTCTTACAGGTTCATTTCAAGCTCTCTCCTCCTTTTCTATACAGAAAAAAATGGAATTCAGAGAAGCAAAGAGAGTTGGTCCAAACTACAGATGTATTACCAAGATGACAGAAAAAACACAGGTCTTTCCAGTTCCAGCTGTAGCCGCTAGAAAGGATGTTTCCAAATCACAGAGCTATGTCTTTCCAAAGCACAGAGCTATACTTACATGTCAATATGTCAGTATTGATTATTAGTAGGAGTCAATCTTCATAATAAAATCTAATAGACAAGAAAAGACTAAGAGATTAAGTTCGTTGTTTTTTTTTTTTTTTTTCTCTATTTACCATATCTAACATTTGGATAGCTAAAGTTAAATACTCCACCCATATTAAAAAAAAAAAAAAAAACAAAAAAAACCTCTTGATTTACTGTTATTAACACCAAGAGACAAAAATATGTATATTGCCAGAAAGCAATTAAAATTATGGGCTTCTTGGGAAAAGACAGCACAATATATTTTAATTAAGCAGCCAAGGCAGACCATTTTACTCTATGATCCCTTGCCCAAGCTGCAGAAAAAGAAGAGTGTTTTTCACAGAGGAGGAGGAAAAAAAAAAAAAAAGACCCCAAAGAGACCAATCTTCATTCACTGAAAACTGTCACTTGGGAAGCATTGGCAGCTTGGCAACAATACGGTGATTATCTCGGTTTGGGAATTATTTTAAAGAAGTTTCCACCACATTTCTTGCTGCATTCTCACTGTCTTCCTCCTCTTCCTTTCCCTCCTAATCATGGGTGTAATTATAATCATGCTTTCTAGTGCCATTCTGATTATGCATCTTTCCATCGTTTTGGATCTGTGTAGTTTTTCATTACAAGCAGTACATTAAAAGATTTATCTCTTGGCTAGGCTTTTAGGAGGCTGTGATTTGGCACGGACGTGGCTTAGCCTAGTGAAGAGTTGTTGGACGAGCAATACCTGGCCATAGCGCTATTGTACAGGTGTGGGCACAGAGGGAAGTGCTGGAATGAACTGTGGGCAGTCAAGCCCCTTCAGTACAGCGAACCCTCTTCAAAACAGAGGTGGGAGATGAGGTCCCACCAGAGCAGCCTGAGGCCTCTGGGCGTCTTCGACCAGTAGGGGATACATTTTTCGGTGCCTTCTTGGTGCTCCTGGAGGATTTCGGCCGATGAAGCCGCCCCCTCCCCGCAGACCTGCGGGATCCGTACCCTGTGTGGACGTCCCCGCCGCAGCTGTCGGCGCAGCCCTGCACCCCCTCTCCCGGCGGCCGGGTCGAGCATCCCGGCGGGGCTCTGCCCCATCTCCCCCGTCAAGCCAAAAGCCACTAGATGCATCGCGCCCAGGTGAAAGCCTCCAGCCTTCGGGAGCGTGTCCCGCCGGCCCACGGCGCCAGTAGACACGGACTCCCCGCCGGTGCACCGCAGCGAGGTGGGGAGGAGGGTGCTGTGTGTGCGTGGGGAGAGTTCGCCCCCACGCCGCGGAAGTCTGGGCGTCCCGTTATGCCAGTTGTGGAGGCAGCGGAGGGCAGGAGCCCGTGCGCGGCGGGGGTGGTGGGGTGGGAAGGGGGAGATAGATACTCACTGTGAAAGAAGCTGCGTCCATGGGTCATGTCTGTTCCTTACACAAGGGGCTTCGGTCTCCACTAATTCCATTTAGATACGGGAGGACTTCCAGTGGCGGGGAGAGGATGGAAGTAGGAAAAGAAGAAGAAGAAAAAAAAAATCCCGAAGCCCACACAGACAGAGCACAGCGGAGCAGCCCTTCCTCTCCCTCGCTCTCCCTCACCGCCTTCAAATGATCACGGCCGGCTCAATCCCATCACACCCGAGCGATCACCAGCACCGCCAGGAGCGTTGCATCGCGGCGGCGGGCAAGGCGGCGGCGGCGGCGGCCCGCGCATCCAGGTGCCGGCGGGCGGCGGCGGCGGAGAGAGCCGAGCCCCTAGTCACCAGTTTCATACAGAACCAAAAGCAGATCGAAGCATTTCCTGCAGGACTCCGAGCCCAGCGACTTCCAGCCCTTCGGCTTCTTTTGATGCATTGAAGAAGGGATTAATGGGTCCGTCATCAGCTCCCTGTGTTTGCTCCTCTGAAGGGGTGGGGGCGCGGGCGGGAGGGAACCCAAAGAGGAGGGGTGGGGTAGAGAAAGATTTACCAAATAGGGGATTTAGTCATATTTATGTGCAATGAGATCCTTATTAGAGAAGAAATCCTTTAAAATCGAATAAATCCATTTTTGCAAAACCTTCTCCCTGCGCGTCGCATAGTATCAAGTGGTAGCAGCAGCAAGAGGCTGAAAACACATTGCACGGTCTGAAATCCCCTCGGGAATGGATGGAGCGAGAAAGAGATGGGTGAAGAGAGATAAATGCCCCCTCACTTCTCCGGTCCAGGGCGAGAAGCAGAAGAAAGCCCTGGAGACTCTTCCATTCATTCAGTGCAGGGGAAGGGGAGGGGAACGGTGGGAGGGTAGAGGTGGTGAGGAAGGAATGATTTCAGAACTGGGAAAGGAAGAGTAAAAAGAGGGTGATCGTTTCCCCTCCCCTAATTAGTTCATGGATCAGACAAAATGCTCATGAGTTCCTCCTTGACCTGCACCTACCGAAGGGAAATTGAAAAGATTTTCCCCCTTGAGAGGCGACTTCTTCATCTACACACCCACGCACGCATACAGACATGCACACACTCACAAAAGGGAGCAATAAAGTTTATCTGCTAATCCTCCGGCCGCAGATACAATGATTGCCTCTTCCAATCAGCCCAGAGACGTCTGAAAAAATCTCTCCCTTCCTCTCCCGCCCTCCTCTCGCGTCTAGGACTTACCTACCTCCCCAACTACATCCCGCCCCAAACACCCATCCCTTTGACAAGACTGCGGAGGGCAGTGGTCAGGGCGGAAAGGGCGGGCAAGGGAATAGAGTAGGGAAAGCATAAGAAGAGTGCTCAGAGAAGCTGAATTGGTTTCAACGGAAAAGAAGAGGAGAGGAGGAGTGGATGAACAGAAAGGGCTCCGTCCCCCCTTGGCCCCGAGAGTCTGCCCTGCAGAGCGACACCGCGGCCCTGGCACTCCCGGCCCGGTCGAGGGGAGGGCGACAAGAATGGTCTGGGAGCGAAACGCACCGCTGTGGCGGCGGGGAGGGCCGAGAGGAAGGGAAGATTTGTGCTAGAGAAGTGCGAGGGGAGCAGGATAAGATCCCCCGGCCACTCTGCATAGCTGTTGCAGCGGCCAGGCTGCGGAATAGCCGGCGCTGAAAAGCCGCCGACCCCCGCGGTGATGTGGGCAGAAGCAGGGGACACAGGGTACCGTCAGCTCCTGGCTCGCCACGCCGCAGCAGTACCTCGGAGGCGGGACCAGCCCTTGTCCGCACCTGATGCTCACACCCTTTGCAATAAGAAAAGTGTGTCTGCAGCCGGGGCGGAGAGGGGAGGAGGAGGGTGGGTGTTGCGGGGGTGTTGTGGAGGAGGCTGTAATTCAATTAAAGATTAAATACAGTTCGGGATCCTCCTTTCCGCGGGTGCGGAAAGGCACAGGGGAGGTGAGCACAGGTGGGACGGCATTGATGGCCGTGTGCTGGCGGCCCTGCGGCCGGGCGCGCAGCGGCGGTGCGCACCCGCGGAGCCGAACTGGCCGCTGGGGCTGGGTCGGGTCCTGTCCCCCAGCCCAGGGTCTGCCGGCGGGCTGGGGAGCAGTGATAACGTAGCCGGGAGGTTTGTTATCTTTAGAGCACCCTTTAATGAGGCGGGTACCCTTACTGCCTTTGGAATAGCACAGAACAGCTTTGAGCGGCTATTCCGGAAGGTGAATGATGAGAAAGCCTAGATACATCATTTATTTGTTTGTTTATGCAGTTGTTTTCCCAGTAAATCACCGTGTTTTAATAAAGAACCTTCGGGTTTTTTTCAGCCTGTGGTTTGTCTGCCCCATACTCTGAAATCAAGACTGCATCTGCCATCGATGCTTATGAATGCAGGCAGTCAGCAATAGTGGCATGCACGTTAGGGTAAGTCTGAGGTGATCTTGGCCAACAGAATTCATCCATTCATCCAGCCAGCCATCAGCCCAGCCAGCCTGACTGAGCACTTAAAAATCTTCCTGGGTGAGAAGGGCACAGGGTTTTGCTACAGGGCTCTGCCGTAAGCTCCTTATAATAAGGAATACAGAAGATATAAGACTTCATGAAAACCTATGTTTTGTGTAATCTGTCTTGCCATTAGCAACATCAAGTCTGCAGCTATTAATCTTAATAAACTGTCCTACATTGCTTTCTAACCCTCTCAGCACTTTCTCTGACCTTCCTTATTCTTATCCAGCACAAGTTATAGAACTTTATTTGTTCAGTAATTGAAAGTCACCTGATTTATCCATAGGATAAACTTCTCTAATACAGATGTGCAGCCTGCCTTAGTCAAGCAACAGTAGAGTAACTGAAACAGAATAGTGTTGAAAACAGTCATAAAAATGTTTATAGACAGTCAGATGTTTCTTCTGCAGGATGATGCAGACATCCATATGGCTAAGTTTCAAGTTATAGTTACTTTAGGAAAAAAAAAAAAAAGGTTATAGAACAAGTAGACACAAAACAGCTGATTTTGCTGTTCTGGGAATTGTGCTGTGTCACATCATACAACAGTGAGCTTCAATGTTTTTCCTTTTCTGAACTGGCATGTTTTTGACTTTAAAGTTCTTAGTAAAACTTTGATTGTCACTCTTAATTTTGAAGACACCAGTACAATTGTATTGAGAAACAGTAAGTAGTACATACCAAGTGTGTTTATACCAAAATCAGTCACCATCATTATGGAGGGACACATCCACAATATAGCTGAGGGATTGCCATGGTGACCATTGCATGTTCTCATTAGTAATGAGACCTTAAGGAGATATCTCAAGATCTACACAGTTGAATGTTAAAAGCTTGTTCAAATGTGGTTATAAGCAAGACCATAGGGTTTGCAAGTTAGAGACTGGTCAAAATCACTTTCTACCTTTCTGAAGTTTGAAATTTTGAGCTTCATACAACTACTGAAGTCTACACCACCATCTTTTTTCGCTTTATGTCTCATTTTGTTGCAAAATCTGTTTATGTCTGGTTTGGTAAATGCTCCACTGTGATGGGTGAATCTTTCATTACCCTGGTATTGTATAAGTAAATTTTTATGGTGTGTATTTTTTGCATCCTTTATTAACCAGATGCTATAACCTTACACTTGTGTTTGGCAGTAAACCAAGATGGAGAAAAGGATTCACATTTAATCAAACATGAAATTTTTTTTTTTTTTTTTTTTTAAATGGAAAAGCATAATGACTATAAAAAATTCTCTCAAATGGCATCTTAGTATTGTTTGGAAGCCTTTGGATTTTACTTGGTAAGAGTCCTATTGATTTTTAAATGAGTTTAAGGGGGGGTTTAGGTTCTGCATTTTCCCTAGAACATTGCCTTATTTTATTACATGGAATGACAGCTACACTTTTAGATTAGAAATGTACTTATATTGGTTCTATGTCAGTTGTCAACTGAAATTTTGTTTTTAAAAGTAAGCAAGACAACCAAACATAATTATGTTCCTTGATTCATTATATACAATGTTATTCTTTGTAGTTTTAAACCATCCATTACATGACAATCTCTTCATATAGCACATTTTGTCAGCCTCTCTCTTTCACACTCACAGCTGAGTTTTTTTATTGATTTTTAGGACAATTTGTTTGAACATAGAATATTTTATTCATCAAGATATGAAGTACTTCCTTCCTGTGGTCTAACATCTTTAGGCCAACCTAAGACACCGATCAGCCTGAGGATGATTGAGGATGATTATATGGCAGAAAGGAGATCATCCATTTGTAGAACAATTTAAGCACAATGAAACATTTTCAAATTAAGATTATAAAATGACAAAAGGCAAATATGCATGAAAGTATTTCTAATAGTTTTGTCAGAACAGTAGTGTACAATCTCCTATTAAGATCTATGTGAAGCATTGGACACTTTTTTCAACAGACAAAAGAAAAGCTTTTGTCCCTGAATTGTGTTATGCTAGTGTTTCAATCACAAGAAAAGAAAATAAAAATTCTATCTTGCTTCTGCCCCTTCTGTGCTTAGTCTATGTGTTTATGTCAAACAGCAGAAGTAAGTCCAGGGCAACTAGACCTGCTTGAGCAGAGGGTTGGACAAGACAACTCCCAGAGGTCCCTTTACACCTCAACTATTCCATGATGCTGTGGTTCTGTAAGCAGTGCAGAACAATGGAGCATAAAGCAGGGAACAGTTTTAGTGAGAAAAAGAAACTCCTTAATATTCAGGACTAATTTGGCTTGCTTTCAGTTGTAGCATGTAAGAAAATGAGACAATATTTATGGATCATTTTCTCCTTGAATGAGAGGGGATTATTCAGTTTCAGTTAAAATGGTAAATTATTGCCTCAGTGAAAAATTTCCCAACATGGAGGCACTTTAGGTGAATTGCCCCTGGACCTTTCTCAATTAATGTCTTTCCTGTGAAAAAAACAAAAACAAAAACAAACTTGTCCAGCATTCATACCCTTTCTTGGCCATTTTGGATAGTCTTGTCTTATCCCAGCTCTGCCACTGACAACTGTTCTAACTACACCTCATAATAACTAAGTGAATTAATACCTCTTTTTGTAGATAAAAGAGTGAAAGGATTCAACATAACTATGAGTTGTTCCCACTTCTGTAAAAAAAGACTCCTTGAACTGCAAAAAAACAGCACAGTTATGAAATGGAGGAGACACTGGATTCCTGATTTATGGAAAAAAGTCTATGTTCCTAAGGGTGAGAAAGATGAAGTACAAGGGTGATATTTCCTTTCTCTATGCTTTCTTTAAAATCAGTTTGGATTCTGTTCTCTCATATATAATCACAGATGTGTTTTTTGTCACAATCTCTTTGTGAAAGATTTTTATATTGCTAGAATGTAGGACCTCCAAACTACAGGCTTGGAATAACACCACTATACACAGTGTGACATTTGGAAACACCGAAATAAATCACCAAGCTGATTAGCACATTTGTGTTTTAGTTCACATTAGAACTGTGGTTCTAAAATGAATCCTCCAATTGCCCCCACTTACCTCATTTTGGATTGCAAATTGGGCCAGCCTTTGAGTGTGTGAGCTGTTTTACTTATGGATGAAACAAATCTAAGAGATGTGTTCCAGGAGCAGAGTCTCCAGCTTCTAAAGGGCATGAAGTCCACAGGAACAGAGTAAAACTAGTGCTAGATAAATACCCTTTAAAACAGATACAGAGCAGGCACAGAGAACAGTGTCAACCATTTCAACTTTTAGATAGGCTGCTTTTGCCGAGTTGCTTATTAATGTGGTTTATTTAGTATTTCTTCCAACAGTGCTAGAAAGAGAAACAATAAATACTGAAATATACTCCATTCTATTGTGAAGAAACACCTACCAAGGATTATATTCTGAATCATCAATAGCAGGTTAAGAAGTTGAAGGCAACAGTGGAAGGTAAAACATGGGAATAGGTGCAATTTAAAACTACGAACTGAAATGACAGAAGCTAAAATCAGCTTTAAAGTAGATAATTTGCTCCTTAAAAACTCTCTATCGTTTAGTATACAGTAAAAACTTACCTAAAAATTGTGAGTTGCATTTTTTTTGAAGAATAACTTCCAGCTACTTTCCACACAATGGGCATGTTGTGTGAAAGTAAAAACCTGTTTTACATAGATCAGTCTAATCCAAAGCAATAATACTACAGTAAGAAAGTGTTACTAAATTTGGTTACCTCATTACTTTGACTGGCCCATGTTTGAGATATAAGACTCAGATTTTTATAACACAGTTAAGGGTGACCCTTTAAACCTGATAATCACAATAATTGGTATAATAAATCAGGATCTATTGCAAAATCAAAGATTTTCCTTTGATGTAATTTAAACACTTTTCAGCAGAATGTTGTGTTGGACAAATGCATTAAAGAATTAAAACTAGCTCATGGGTATTATGAAGTAAGATATTACAAATATATAATTATAAAATAATGTATATTAAAATAAAACATTTTAACCGTCCTTCTGTAATGACTTGATTATTACACCTGCTACTTAATACTGAGAAATACTATGTTAGACTTAAGAACAATATGATATTAAAAGATTCAAAGGATTATTAAGAATGGTTCAAAATGCTGATATAACTGTATTTTTGAAAATCTGAAAGTAATCCCCTGGATGGAATAATATGTTCCTCTGTGATCCATACTTGCACAAGCAAAATATCATGACTTTTTCAAATGTCTGAAATATCTGGGCTTTCCCTTTTATATTCTAAACTGTATTTCACATTTTAAAAATATTTCTAAAATCAAATGCTACATTTATGTATAAACATGCATATGCAGAATTTTGGAATTAGATACTCATAATAGCACTGCTCTATCTTTTGCAATGAAGACTACAAACAAGCTAGCTTTGAGGTTTCTAACTTAATCTTTTTTTGAACTGTGCCCATTCAAGTATGAATACTCATGCAAGTCAGAGCATTTATCTCCGTATTTATTGGGTTTAAAAGGAGTCGTTGCAGGGACTTTATACTGGGGGAAAAAAAAAGTAGGTGGCAAAAGAGAGTCCTCCCCATAGGATGCCAGTTGAAGAAAATGTTACTCCAAAATTAAAGCACCTGATGAAACTCTAGGGCTTCAAAGTAAAACACTGAAACATAAATTGTAGTGTGGATTTCTTGATAAATCAAGTCCCATTCCAGTGCCTGTAGATAGTCAACAGAATCTGATTATGAACAGCAGGAATTTCCTGCTCATCTAAGTAAGACAGTTCTGGGCCTTACTCCTGTTGCTCTTCTGAAACAGAACCTTCCCTTTTGAGTCATAGGGGTGATGACAAATTTCTCCTCTATCATCTTAAGCTATTCAAATACAAATATGATAAAACATTTATTTGCTTATTGGTCTGCCATGTGGAGACACAAAATGTCTCAAAGTAAGGCAGATAACTGTTGTGTTAATAAATTGTAGCCCAGTGATTGATGTCATTGAGACCTCAGCGCAATATGCATATACAGCTGATTGTGTAGCCATGTTCCAGTGACATTAACTATTAGCTGATTCATCTCTTACCTCTGGCACTTACCTCTGAGCCATCCCATTGCAGCTTTCACTTTTTCCTATAACTGTATTTAGGGTAAATATATGCAAATACCCATTGGGGATCCCACCTGAAATCTGTATTTAAAAATAATATATAGCGACTGTAAGAACTTGTTCTTCATTGTACCTTAAGAGAAAGCATAATTTAGTTATATAGATATGTTTTCCTAAAGCTCATTAAAGATTCTCTTTGGTATTTGCCAAAGAAATTACCTCCCTATTAAGACAAAGCCCCACTGCTTTTCCTACGTAATTGTACGGAATCTTAAAAGGATTAATTGGAAAGTTTTACTAATTCTTATTTCGTTAGTGTTCCAGTGGAACTCTTTAATTAAATGCATTTTTCGAGGGAATTGTTAATAAGGCTTAATTTACAATTTAAGACAAATACTCTTTTTTACATTAGGGAGACATGGTGAGTCATATTTATTATTTAAGTGGAATGTTTGTAGTATCATGCCATGGAAATAAGTGTATGAATCATGCTGTCTTACAAAACTTTTCATCCTTATGAGAAACTGAGAGAGGTAGTGGCAGGTTACACATTTTGGAGTTAAATTAGTTATTGCTAGATACCATGAAAATATTAATTATTATAGACCTGGTTAAGAAAGGAATTTATTTATAATCTTTTATAGAAAATGAGCTTGAAAGCTGCATACAATTTGCTAACTTTCAAGTCAACGTCTTCACTGTATCTGGCACACAAGTTATTAATGTAACACACAGAGCAAAGCTACAGTAAATATGTGATAGACTGAAAACTAGGTTGAGATGAGAGTTAGAGGGGGAGATTGAATATGAAACAGAAGCGTGGCTTGATCAGCAGGTGTAAATCAACAAAATTTCACTGAAGTTGATGGATACATATTTATCAGTCCAAATGAAATTTTAATTATTAGCTTCTAGATTAATGCATAGTTTGGACTTTCGTTTTATTGTTCTGTTCTTAATCTTGAGATGGGGAGAAAGGGGAAGGTTGGCAGGAGATGGAAAGAGTATATATATAAGGCAAATATGACAGACAAATGGAGATACCTGGATATTAATGGATATGATCATTACAAATACAGATCTAAAAAGCTCCACTACTAAATATCAAGTCAACATCTGACAGTAGAAATCTAAATAATTTCTGAGGACCTGAAGTCACATGAAAAAAGTACTCAGAAACATTCTCTACCAGAGTATGATTCATTCAGCATCATACCTGACTTTGGCTGGGATGGAGTTAATTTTCCTTATGGTAGATTACACAGGGCTATGATGCATTTGTTATTGTTGAGCAGCACTTGCACAGAATCAAGGCCTTTTCTGTTTCACACACCACCCCACTGGTGAAAGGTCTGGGGGTGTACAAGGAATTAGAAAGGGACACAGCTGGGACAGCCAATCCCTACTGACCAGAGAATATCCCATAGCATACGGTGCCATGCTCAACAATAAAAACTTTGGGGAAGAAGATTGGGGAAGGAAGGGATTTTCAGGGTGATGCCATTTGTCTTCCCAAGTCACTTACATGCAATGGAGACCTGCTTTCCTGGGGATGTCTGAATACTTGCCTGACAAGGGGAAGTGGTGAATCAATTCCTAGTTTTGCTTTGTTTGCATTATCAGCTTTTGCTTTACATGTTACACAGTCTGTAACTCAACTCAGAGGTTTTCTTGCTTTTACCTATCTGATTTTCTCCCCCCTCCCACTGTGGCTCAGTGAGTGACTGACTGTGTGGGACTGAGCTGCCAGCTGAGATCAAACAACCAGAGTACTCTATGTGGTTCACACAGCCAGTCCCTGTCTATTATGCTGCGGCTAGCCTTGCTTCGGTGTTTTTTACTGCTTCCAGAAGTCAGTTGTCATATGTAAGAGACTACTTCTCACCAGCACCTGAAGCTACCTGGAGTGTTTTTCTTGTTTGTATACATGGGGTTTTACTTTTAGGAAACTGTTATCAGAATATTGTAAATGATGCAAAGTGATTGCTTTATGCTTTGGACAATATGTTAGAATGCATTAAGGCTACAGTTTCTCCAAGAGGATAACTACAAATACAGAGAGTCCTTGACTATTATTTACATGAATAAGTTGTTGCCATGTGAAAACTTTTTCAGTTTCTACTTTAAAATTCATGTCTTATCATTTAAGTCCTACAACACTTCTTCATAGTTAAGAAAAATATGTTAAAATGCAATATTTTTAGTGCCCATTTCCTGTAAAAAGTAAACTATTTCTTTCCAAGGCCTGAGCTCATGGAAAAAATAATCAGATCCCTTTAAAGTCATAGCTAGGACAAAATTTAGTATCATTAAGTCAATAACGTTAAAATTACTTTCAATTTCTATATTTTAAATAGCCTTTTATTCAGTGTGCATATGCAAATTTTGACAGAGGTCGTCATTGTTAAATGGGAAGTATTCTTTTGCACAGGACAGTTTTTTAAATTACATTTCAGCTTTCTCGGTGTATTCTGCATCAGCCTACTAAACTGACGAGCCTCAAGTTTAGCTATTCTATTTTAAAACTGTCAAACATTATTAGCAAAGCAGAGAAGCAGTTCAAAAAGTAATTAATTCCAGGGCTTAGAGTAAACTGCTATTTTAATTAAAAGAACACTAAATACTAATGTCCTGATTCTTTGTACTTAGAACATGAAATAAAGTCTAAATCAATTACATTTAATACATTTTAAATACAAGTTGAAAAATGTTAAAGACATACGTCCTGTTCCTGCTATTTATAAACTGACTCAAAAGAAAAAAAAGTTAGACCATATGACATATTTGTTGGTTATATTGCACCATTTTTCACATGGATTCTCTTCCATGTTGAGTAGGAATATCAACTGGCACACAATAGATATTTTCACCATAATTATACTGCATAAGATGCCAGACCTCAATTGTGGAGTTATGACAATTGCCACCTACAGGTCCACAGGATGTGTAAGGTCCAAAACACTTTTCATTTGAATCTGTGAAGTGCTTTCTATCTTTTGTAAATTTACAACTTCCAGCTTGTCTAAACTTTAGATTATACACAGGGAAGGCACTTTAAATGTGAAGACGCACTGTTCAGAGCACTGGAAAGGCTGCCCAGAGTGGTTGTGAAGTCTCCTTCTTTAAAAACATTGAAATCCCACCTGGATGTGAACCTGTGCAATCTGCTCTAGGTGAACCTGCTTTACTAGTGGGCTTGAACTGGATGATCTTCAGAGGTCCCTTCCAACACTAATCATTGTCATTCCATGATTGCCTGATTCTGTGAAACAAGAATTTTAGACAGTTTGGTCTGTACGAAAATTTTACAATCTCACCTGTGGTTCAGTCTCCTTATGAAGCAGTTAAAGTCTCAGCAGCGATGTCTGTAGTGTCCCACAGAACATAGCATGGTGGGTCTCAAACTAGTACTGATCCCCTCGCTGCCAAACAGAAATCTCCAAAAGTGTAATCACCAGGGTCTGAGGAAGCTTGAACTAAAAGGCACCTATGAGAAGGAGGGTTTATTCTCTAGAATAGGAAGTTCTGTGTGCTACATGATTGTATCAGCACTGCTTGGGGCTAGCTCAGGTATCTATGTCCAGAGCTCTTTTGCACAACAGAGATCTATTTTATTACCTATGTCTGTGATGCTTATCTCACCTCATAGATGAACTGCAGTAATGCAGTGTCACCACAAAATTTCCCATGTGGACAAAATTCCAACTTGGGCAAGAAGAATTAAAAGGACCATATTTTTTGACAAAAGCACAGACTAGGCTAGTCCTTCTCTCTCCATAAGACTTACTCTCCCTATATTTTCTAATTTAGTTGCTACTTTATGGCCAGGACCCAGGAAAACGAATCAATTCAAATTGTGTGGAGGAAAACAGACAGGAAAACAGACAACGGACTTAATCTTCTAATAAAAAATAACAAAAAAAAACCCATCCAACCAAACAAAAACAATAAAACCCCCCACCACACTAACAAAAAAAAAAAAAAAAAAAAAAAACAAACAAGACAAAAAAAAAAAAAAACAAAAAAAAAAAAAAAAAAAAAAAAAAA
>JAWWMO010000083.1:93250950-93294408 GCA_035047845.1 Dendrocincla fuliginosa | reverse complement strand
AAAAAAACCCCCCCCCCCACCCGAAAAAAAAAAAAAAAAAAAAAAAAAACAAACAAACAATACAAAAAAAAAACAAAACAACAAAAAAAAACAACAAAGCAACCAATCAACCAAACAAAACCAAAATGAAAAGCCTAAAACATTTTCTTGCAGATTATATATCTAGCCTGGAAGAGTGTTGGGCAAAATTTAAGAAACTGACACAAGCTTTTATCATCCCTGTGAAGCAAAGGACAGAACAATACTCCCCTTTCTTCTAAGCTACAAAGTTCAACACTTTGACCCTGCCTTTTATAAAACTCTTTTAAAGAGCTGGACAGAAAACCTGCATCTGAAATCTGATAAATTCTGGTTCAAATATTGTTTTTTCTTGATTTAGACTGCAGACTAAAATAGAGGTGTTGTATCCCAAGTAATTATCAAGAAGTTAGCTATGGTCTTTTGTTTTATGTATTTAATTTTCCTGGAAAATCTAATGCTGGATATAAGAAACATTTTCCAAAAGGTGTTTTCATGAAACTAGCTCATTGCCAGAGTAAGTTTCATTTCAACAAGTTATTAAGTATTAATTAAAAAAAAAAACAACCCAACCCAAACCAATCAACCAACCCTCTGCAGTCAGACTGCTGCACTAAAAAAAATCCTAGACTTTAAAAAACATAAGATAATATGTCTGTAAGCTGGAAAAAAGCAGAAAGCATTTCACTGTTTATTCAAGACAATGAGGTATCAAATGCTCAGCCTTAGTCAAATACTCAAATTATACAAATCACATAAGTGGTGCTACACAAAAACTGTGTCAGATTTCTTCATCTCAGGTGTCAGGAAGGATCAGCTGCAGAATTAGAGACTGAAACTCCAAATGTAAAGCATAAATATCCATTCTAAGAGTATTATTGAATTTGGCTTCCAAATTTCCATTACCAGCAGAGATACCTAGAGGGATGTTCAATCACTTATTCTCTGCTCAGAGAATGAGTTTAACCATCCAGTGAGTTGTACATTCACTGCTTCAGGATCAGTGAAACTTCCTTTTGATGTACTGCACACTTGAGTAACTTTTCTTTGCCTACACATAAAATTTTATGTCAGCATCTTTTTTATGGGAGAAAATTTTATCAGTATTACCATGGTATTATGTGCAAAAAAAAAAAAAAAAAAAATGCAGGCTACACTACTGTCCCATGACATGCTAATATTGGCCCAATATTACCAATATGAGCACAAATCCTGGAAGGTGTATCAAGTATCAAGACTTATCTCAAGTTTTTCAGTATTTTTGATTTTTAAGGTCTGTTCACAGTTCCTTGTACTTTTCTAAGCTTCACCCATTTGTGTAGGCTTTTTTCTGCCAAGTATCTGATTCTATCTTCACACTTTTTAAAAATGTCAAGAATGGTTGAGCCATTTCTCAGTCTCATGTAAAGAAATAAAATTTTGTTTATTAATCCTTTGTGATTTTTTTTTCACTGAAAAGCTTTATATAAATCTTACTTTAAATATGAATTTAATTTAAAATTTTTGATAGGTCGTGCTATTAATAAAATTATTAAAATTCTATGCAAATTTGACCAAATTAAGAGACAGAAGCACATTAGGGCTATCTTCCAGCCAGTAGAAACAAAGGGCGAAGAAAATATAGATTTGAAAAGACTAATACATAACTGAAAGTATGCTTCTTCTAGATGGTGCTATTGCTTTGCTCTTGTGGGAAAAAGAAATCTTTTTAGAAAAAATAGATTGTGATTAATCAAGGTTTATGTTATTGTAATTCATATAAGACATATTATTAGGATGCAAAATAATCACATACATAGTGTATCTAACTTTTAAATGTATATAATATTTATGGTTTTAGGTACTTTTTGTGGCAATTTTCAATGTCATGCATATTTCCTTAACTAAATTGCATTGCAGCAATTAATACTATCTTTTGATTTAATATTTAAAATTTATATCAAATGAGGCTTTGACCACAAAAACCTTTCCTTTTTCCATTGGCAGTATTAAAAGGCTTGAAAGACAGAAAATACTCCCACAACCCTCCTGGATTTGCATGTACATATTACTAATCAGATGACCTGTCAGAATTAAAAGAGGTCTCCAAAAATCAAACAGGAAAGGGGATATATCAGAGAAATGTTCTTTATAGCATACTGCTCAATTCCTAACAATCAGAATGTGTTCTGTTCAGATGCCTAATTTCTTTATATGGATTTAAGAATAAAGGCTTCAATGGAAATAAATTGAGGGATTCAGTAGTATAAGTGTTCTGAAAAGCTGTAGTTCAAAACCACTTACCTGGCAAAAATCCCAGGAAGACAGCATTTGTGTAATCTATTCAAAACATTATATGGCTCCTTTACTGCAGTCTGTGAGCATCTCCAAGCTTTTATTGTATTTATTTTCAAATCTTCACAGAATGATAGGAAAATAAAGCTGAGAGGGGCTTTAAGAGGTCACTGAGTTCTCTGGCACAAGGCAAGATGAACTAATCTTTGTCATTCCTGATATATGTTTGTGTAGCCAGTCTGTAAATTCTCAACTGAAGGGACAACCAACTCTCAGTGGGCAATTTGTTTTCATGCTTCAGCAATACTATTATTGCTAATATTCGACCTGAATTTTTCTGGGTGCAAATCCACCATATATTGACAATGACACAGGCCAGCTGAGTGTGTTTAAATATCACAAGTCTCTGGCTTATAGTACACTGGGTGCAGTGTTACTGCTCAGTTGAAGCTTACTCCTCCAACTAAATTTTGCACTTTAACATTATGATCAGTCTCAGACACCACGAAAAAAGGGTCAAAAAAAAGAGTACAAAAAGAGAGATATCCCAAAACATAAACTGCATGTGCAACAGTCAGAGTTCCTCCCTCTAAATTACCTGCAGAGTTTGCCAAACTACAGCCTCTGCAAGCTTCTATATGGAATACTTTAGGTGATTCCTCAGTGCTTTATGGAAAGCATTTTAGTTATTACACCATTTATGCTGTTTGTGGTATAAGATAAACATGTCAACACAGAACTGAGACATTTGAAGTGCCAAATTTTCCTTCTTCATTTCCCTCTTGTTTGCCCAATGCAGAACATGAGACAATACTTCTCACTATTACTCACCTTGCCCAGTTTGGTTGCTGCTTTGCGTGAGGATTTGGTTCTCATTACCCAGTTCTGCATAAAGCTTTAATAAGTAAGAAAAATTACAAAGTAAGGACAAAGGTCTTTATACTTCAAACACAGCACATAATATTAAGGGTCTAGCGCAAAGGCCTATGATCAGAACACGCTTGTTGGAATCGAAATAATTCCCAGATTATCTTTAAGTTTTCTAATAAATTTCAGGAACAACCAGATCATGGAATTTATGAAAATAGCAAAGCAATAATCATCAGAAATCATACCAGTTCACATTCAAAATATTCAGAAACTTACCTGCCATGCAAAAAAAGGAGAAATTATAGGTGATAACATTTCTGAGATAATTCAAAAGTTAATTTGGTATTGCCCTAAGAGTTATAGTGTGCTGATTTTTTTGTATGATATCTGTTACAAAATATTTACTTGCCCTTAACTTCTCTTTGAAATGAACTTTAAAAATGGACCCAAATTCATCACTATGTTGTCTTTACCCTTGTTAAAGAAATCATCACAATTTTAAAAGTCCTACTGAACAGCTTAAATTTCCACGGTAGGTCTGAACCAAATCAACATATCACTCATTTAAGGAAATGCTGTATTTACCAAAAAAAATCCACCACAAGCCACATTCACTTTCCGAGTTACAAGATGAAAATTTTAATAGGATTGGTATTGGATTTCATGCTCCTTTCAAAAACAGAAATACATGATGTAGTGGGGAAAAGAGTGTGTTCACTTAGTTCCCATTGCTTTACAGTTTAATGATATATAAGGCAGATATAGACAATATATGTGAGAAAACTAAAGTTTTCTCTGAAAAAGGAGAAGAAAAATTCTATTTACTGGTTTTTTTCTTACAAGGAGGGTGAGGATTTTCCCTCTGTGGAACTATTCTTTGTAGGTTAACTCAAAGTACTACTTAAACTGGAGCTGATGTTACGAGACTAAGTGGTGACCGTAGCAATGCTAGCCTGTGAAAACAAGCTGGGTAATGATCTGGACAATTATAGATCAGCCTGAGATCCACTGTGGGCCAAATGGTAGAAACAAGAAGTGACCTGAGGAAAAGTACTGCATGTTACAAAGAATCAAGAGAGTTTTGTAGAGAAAACCCTTGTCTGATACATCTACCAGAGTCCTCTAAGACAGCAATAAACTTGTGAGATATTAAAAAGCAATTTGGTTAATATTCTTGCCTTTTCAGTATGTTCTACACAAAAGTCCCTAGATAAACTAAGTTGTCTAAGGTAAGATTTACCCAGGGTAAGAAAAAAACCATGGGAATTAATCATCAGTTTTCACAACTATAGGGAATTCTTCGAGGGACCTTTTTGGGTTTCTGTTGTTAAATATGTTCACAAATAAATCTGAAAATTATATCAGTAATAATGTGATATGGCCCTTCAAGAATAAAAAATCATGCAGAAGGGTCAAAGCTGAATGTGAAGTATTAGCAAAAAAAAACACCTTATAATATCTGAATGAAGCCTCAAGAAACTGGAAGATAAAGTGGAAGATTAACTCAAATAAAATAATACAAGGTAATTAATTTTTAAAAAATCACCCAGTGACATGTTCATAATAAAAGGCTCTGCTTTATTATGATGAATGAAAGAGCTCTTGAAACTATCACAGAATTTTCAGCAGTCAAAAAGGCAAAACGAATGTTAGCTATCATCAGGAATAGAAAAAAGAACAAAGAGGAACTTG
This sequence comes from Dendrocincla fuliginosa, assembly GCA_035047845.1. Taxonomy (NCBI): domain Eukaryota; kingdom Metazoa; phylum Chordata; class Aves; order Passeriformes; family Dendrocolaptidae; genus Dendrocincla; species Dendrocincla fuliginosa. The sequence goes on along the minus strand of JAWWMO010000083.1, from coordinate 93,289,554 downwards.
GTTAGAATGCACATTCTTGTGTGCTGTTTGCAGTCCTATTCATCCCATCTCAAAAAACTTACATTAAAAGAAAAAAAAAAAAAAAAAAAAAAGATTGAAATATAGAAAGTGTGTTGAGAGAAACGGAGTAGCTTCTTTAGATTTGGAGACAGACTACTGACAGAAGATAAGATGGAGAGCCCAGAGAATTATTAGTGACATGAAGTGGGTGAACTGGGAGAACTGGAATATATGACTTTTATTTCTTTATTTTCTTTAAGAATGTGCTCTTGACAGCAGAACATTGAACAAGATCTTGGTTCAATGCAATGCAGAATTGTTTTAAATTTTCTTATCAGTATGCTTTTCAGGCTCTGTTTCAAAAAACCCCCCAAAACTACCAAAAACCCAAAAAGCATGTAAAAATGCAATCTGTATGAGTTTAAAAACAAGGAAATTTTTACCTGGACTTCGTCAAATCACATGAACAACTGGCATGTACTGGACTTTCCCTTGGTGACTCTGGCTCTTTCAAAGCTAACTGTTTCACTCTCAGGCATGTAGTTAAATTAACTCATACAAAAGGCCTGAAAGATCCTATTTTTTCCCCCTGTGTACTCTCAAGCAAGTCACAAGGGCTTGAAATACTGAAATTCTCAAGCTCCAAGGGAGCCTTTACAAACAATCTTCTCCTACACTGGTGATCACAGATCTCCTGCAACATTTGAGGCTCCTTGAGATGTTTGGAAGTCCCAAGTGTTCTTAGTCTTCCTAAGTGTCCTTGAACAAGCTTAAGAGTGTGCTCACTCCAGGGCGAGCAGGAAGATCCTCTCTTGGCTGAATGTCCTTCCTGGTATACCTGGAGTCCATGTTCTAACAGTGAGTAGCTACAGTCTGGAAATCCTGGCTTCCAGACTCACTGTCAGTATGCCAGTAAAGTCCCACAGCTGGTGCTTTTTCTAAACTTTGAGTAAAAACCTGTAGTGGGATGCACAGCTTTAGTATTTGAAATATATACTCTGTTATTCGATCTAGTCCATTTATGTTCCCAGGGGTAAAATCTTATCTTAAATTTAATCAATATAGGGATTGAACTGTTAATTCAGCAACTCAGGTCTGCTACATAGTGCTGTGAAGAGTGCAAGGAAGCCTCAGCCAACTAAACAAAACCCACAAAAGCCAAGAGATCAAAGCTCATTTCACAGAACTTTAAAGAAAAGTTAGCAGCTTGGCTATAATAAAAGCTGTGCTTTGAGTCAAATATTTTCTCTGTTCCATAATCCTGAGTAAAATAGAACTTGTTTAATTTTTGTCTTTTTTCATAATGCCACACTAAATCACTCTATTTAAAAGAGAATGAACAAGATTCCCTTGCTTTTTTATGACTCTAGATGCAAAAGGAAAGAAATGCAAATCATTCAGAAGTTTTGCTGTTACTTAGTCCTTAATGAGTACATTTACATGTATTTTGAGTGCATTCAATGAATTACATTCCCAAAATCTTGCTATAACCACAACATGCAACACAATACAATACTCTTAGCTACACATTTGGGGGGAGGGGAGAAAAAAATAGAGAAAGTTATTCGAATTATTGCTTTCAAAGTCAGACTCTTATGGTTAATCACAGCCAGAATTTCCTTTTTTCTCTTGATTTAACATGGACCCAGAATTAATATTCATATTTCCCCCTGTGCTTAATTACAGACTTACTGGATTCTTCTTTTAAACAACTTTGCTTTTTGACACTGCAGTCTGGAGGAGAGTAAATGTTCTACTACCTTATGACTGATTAAATGAAGAGAGAACATAATGGAAAGAAAAATAGAAGCATGATGAATATGCCAGCTCAGAAGTTTATTTTATTATGTACCTTACAGATGTCTTAGATGAAAGGGAAATGTTTGCTCCATTATGAACTGACATTTTAAAGAACTGCATTAATAAGGTTTACCATATTCCAGAGCAAGCAGAACTCTTTCTGGAGTGTGTGTCGCAACCATGCTTTCTTTCTCCAACAGTGCAAAAGGAAGCCCCTTCTGTCCTGGAAATCTAACATACCTATCCCATCTGCCCTTCTCAAAGTATGATATGGATGTGGATCATCTGATTTGAATCACACAGTTGAATTTGAAGATTTTCACATTTTCATAGATAAAATAAGCACATTTAGAAAAAGAGTATATAACTCTTCACTGTCGTCATGTACGGGAGTATAGCGAGATTTTTTAAGTTTATTAAATTGTGAAACACTTGTGGATAGGTGAGTAGTGTAAAATGTGATTGTTACAGTATACTTTACAGAAAATAATTTTGTCTGGATTACACTGGATGAAATTCTAAACAGCTATTAATGAACACTCATCTCACTGCATTAGAAATTATGAAGAACTTATCTTCAGCATAATGTAGTATTAAGCTATTTCAAAGACATCATAAGAGGAAACTTTGAATGAGGATGGACAATCATTTGCCACATATGCACATTAGACACATTGAAGTACAAGGTACCTTTAACCTTTAAAGTTGCAGAATCCTGACATGCATCAAAAAGATGCGAAACACATAATGAGACGTGAATATAAACAAACTGCCAAGATGACTTTGTAATCAATTGACTCTGTAAAGAAAATAATTTATTATGCAAAGGTTTGATGATGGCCAAAGCACTTTGCAAAAATAAAACTTGTGTATCACTGTTTTTCCTCGTGGCTGCCCATACTAATGGTACAGGCTGGGGTAAATGGAGAGGGACAGTCTGACCATAAGAAAGTGTAGGAGATCACTTTATGCAAGCTAGTAAAACCTGTTCCTCTGACCTTGAAGTAGTGAAAGGTGACTAATCAGTCTTCTCTGCTTTGACACCTACAGTTGAATGTCCTTGGGGCAGGAAATGCATGGCAATTTATCTAGTAGCTTGAAAAATGAGATTATGAGACATATCTAGGCTTTTGACTAGTTTTCATGTGGTCACAAGAGTGTTTTATGTTGTCAGATTTATTAACATAACAGAGATTTATATTAAAGTGAAAGCTCCAATTTAATGAATGCTAAAGGAAAGTCTTTACCTTTCAAATATGTTCTCTGAAGGGCTAATTTCTCAACAGTAAAGTAGAACTGATAAAGAATCTGTTTAACTATACCATCAAAAGACTAAAGAAAGACAGGGTTAATATTTTTGATTGTGCACTGATTTTAGAAAATCGGAGACCATTTATCCTCCAAGTGAATTGTGGTTCCATTGATGATCAAACAATGACTGAGGATCAGCTGAAGGAAGTTCCTGAAGTAGGTCTAGTCATGTCTACTTGAGTTTTGAATATCTCCAGGACAGGAGACATCACTGTCCATTTGTGCAACCTGTTTCATTTTGCAACCACTCTCACAGAAAAGAAAGTGTTTTTCCATCTGATCATTTTACATCATCACCCACCAGTCTCTGAGAAATTCCTGAAAGAAATCAAAAATATTCTGTTTGTGTTGGTGAAGTGGTCCTTGACTTTCAGGAGGATGCAGTGCCACCTATAGTAGTCATGATCAGGTCTATAACAAGGGATTTCAGGAAGAGCTTTTGCCTTTAAAATAAAGAAAAAATAATTAGCAAATAGATCAAGTAGGTGCTTGTTATGATTTTTTTTTTTTAAACTGGACTAGAAAGTTTTCAACATGAGTCAAATACGCATATAGCCATAATTTAGATGCATGAGCAGAAAATAGTTTCATAAAATAAACTTTAATTGTGCTCTTTCAAGGCAACAAAAGTATAGTTCATAATTGCTGACAAAAATGTAATTGATATGTTTTCCCATTGATTTAATGCATAGATTAGAACAAACTGATATTCAAGATTAGTAGCAAAAGTTTACATAAACTGTAAAGTCTGTGGTAATATTCTTATCTGATTTTGATATAACCTCAATGCTATTCTAGTAAAAAAAACCTGTGAAAAACTATTTTTAAATCATCAATTTTTGTTCTAGGTAAGTATCACAGTTCCTCTGAGCAAGCATTTATGTAAAGGTTAACCGGTTTTACCACTAGCAATGTATTTCTAATCACACTTCAGAATACTTGATCATGTAAAGAATTTTGTTAAAATTTAAGGAAAGAATAAAGAACTGCTCCTTCTCTGGGCATTTAGACACTACTGTTGTCAAAAACTCCTGTCTTCAAAATGGTGAATTTTTTTTCACATGGTCAAACTTTTTCAAAGTTCAGAGAGCCCTTTTGTCACATGATTTTATCAGAATTTCAGCTTTTCTTTTAAAAAACAAATTTCTGTCCTCTGGATGCCAGAGACAAGGCTAAGAACTTAAACCTCAAGTTCATCAAAGATAAATAAAAAGCCACTCAAAATTATTATTTTTATCTTCTCCCATAGGTCTGACTCATATTTGAAGGCTGAGACAATTTGAAGGGCAAAAGAAAAAAAGACAGTGGCCTAGAGTAATCCGAATGACCTAGAGTAACCTCAAAATTCCCCAGAGTAATCCCAAAATGATCCAAAATAACCAAAAAATAGTATTGACTGACCTAAAGTAAACCCAAAATGCTCTGCAAAGGGGGTTTGGCCTAAAGTAACCCCAAGGACATAGAGTAACACCATAGAGTAACTTTAAAAATGACCTAGAGTAACCCCAAAATGACCCAGAATAACCTCAATGACCTAGAGTAACCCCAAAATGTCCTTGAGTAACCTCTAAATGCTCATTGGTTGACCTAAAGTATCCCCAAAGTGCTCTGCAGTGATTAAATTTGACCTGCAAAAGACCAGAGTAACTCAAAAGCTTAGAGTAACCTCAAAATGACCTGAAGTAACTCTACAATTACCTCTAATAATCCAATGACCTTAAGTAACTCCACAATGACCTCTAGTAACCCTAATGACCTAGAGTAACCCAAAAATTACCTTTAGGAACTCAAAAGACCCAGACTACCTACATAAGGACCTAGCGTAAGTCCAAAATGACCTAGAGTAACTCCAAAATTACCTAGAGTAATCCCAAAATGACCTCTAGTTACCCTAATCACCTAAAGTAACCCAAATGAACTAGAGTAACCCCAAAATGCTCTAAAGTAAACTTAGGATGACCTAGAGTAACCTCAAAATGACCTGGAGTAACCTCAAAATTACCTAGATCAACCCCAAAATGACCTCTAGTAACCCCAGTTGCCTATAATCATCAAGATGATCTATAATAACAACAAAATTACCTAGAGTAACCCCAATATTACCTAGACTAACCTGAAGATGACGTATAGTAAACCAAATGAATAACCCCAAAATTACCTCTAGTAACCCAATTACCAAACCCAAAATGACCTAAAGTAACCCCAATGACATGTAGTAACCTCCTCAGGTTGACTTAGAGTAACCTCCAAATGACCTCTAATAACCCAAATGACCTAGAGGTTGGTCATTGGGTTCAATGATCTATACTAACCCCAAAATGGCCTAGAGTAACCTCAAGATGACCCAGAGCAACTCCAATGACCTTTAGTAACCTCAAAATTACCTAAAGTAACCCCAAAATGCTCTACAGGGAGTGAGTTTGACCTGCAGTAGTTCAAACAACCTATGGCAATCCGATGACCTAGAGTAACCTCAAAATTACTTTTGTGACCTTATTGTCTCATAGTTAGGAATGTCTAACGCACCTCTAAATGGTTTTAGAAAAGCAGAACTATTATCTTCCTATTAATAAATCCATGTAGATAGGTCACCTGAAAATGAGTCATAAACCATCAAATATTATAGAAAGAATAAACTATAAGTTAAGTTTTTTTCCAGAGACCATGCTTAAATAGACAAAACAAACAAGTCAATTCCTTAAATTGTAGGCAGACAGAAATTTCTTGGTTGGAAAGAGGAATGAGAAAAATTGTCTCAGTGCTATGTAACATAGGTTTCTAATATCCAGAGAAGTCATTTGCCTTGAGCATTCAAAGTTTTACCCAATATATTGGATGTATTGTTTAGTTCTATGGTATTTTCAATGCATTTCATTTCAGCAGATTTTCGGCCAGTAAAAATTCAGTATCCTATTTCCAGCTGTACTGCAGTAACTGCAAAAGTCATTTCCTTATATTGTACAGATGAGGTGAAATACACCAGAACTCCTTTACGTTCTGCTGTTCATGAACTACTGTAGAGTAGTTTTGCCACCTAAAAATCCTCCTCTTTCAATGACTAACATAGTGGTTAAGTTCTCAATGACAGTAAGTGAGGAGTCTATCTCAAGGATTCTACATCTTCTTTGCGTTAGATTATTAGGCTTATTTCAATGTGAACTGCTAGCCTTTGGCTGCAAAGATCTCACCATATCTTGTCATAATCTCATTTCAGAAAGGGATTTATTAGACCAACAAATATAAATCTAAAAAAGAGACATACTGGCAGACAATGTTTCCTCTGTTGTTCTTTTTTTCTCTTCAGGCCTTTGGCAACGAGTGTAAACTTACAGTCGCTTTTTTCCGCCTTGATCATTACAGGCAAATCAAAATAAAATTTTAATAAGTCTTGTTTGTATTTACAAAACCAGCATTTTTGATAATTATCTTTGATAATTATCTTTTCAGATTGTCACTCATGTCAAAGAAAGATTTTTCAGTATCATAATCCATGATACACAGTTTAAATTCTCCATAATATCAGACACTAAAGTGCTCTTTTTTTAAATTTTTTTTAATACATATTTTTAACTCTGATATTTTTCTGTTCTTAGATGAGCTGCAATAGCACCTTACTAGAGCTATGGCACATATATGAGACATATGTCTTTTTTTTTTCCAATCAGATTCCAAAGAAATCTGGAAGCTTTATTAAAAAAACCAAAAACAACAAAAAAACCCCAAAAAAACCCAAAACAAAACAAAAAGCCAAACAAAAACAAACAAAAACAAACAAACAAAAAAAAACAAAAAACAAACAAACAAAAAAAAGCAAAACATAAAAAGTGAAAGAAAAATATGCTTTAAAATATATCCATTATCTTTTTTAAGATTGGTAAGATATTAACAATTAATAGGTTCTTGATTTATTTCTTCAGGTTGCTCTTAGTAATTTTCTAGGATATTACAGTTATTCAGCCTTTCGAATCCTTCCTGTCTTCTTGATAATTTGATCAAGAGATTTCTTAACCTCAAGTCATTACTGTTATCTTACGCAGCAGATCTCTGGTAGCTCCTCTAGAACTGCAGTAAACATGTCCTATGACAAATGAAATTATAAAAATACATAGATTGATTAAAATCTTGATTATACTGGAATAGTAGGAAAAACATATTTTTGGTATTTGCCTTTTTTTTTTTTCTAATCAATTAAAAGCAATATATTTTAAAGGTAGATAGTTTAACTTGTCATGCAAATGATATTCTTTTATAAATGATGATAAATTTGTAATTATTCCTTCAGTCTAAGATTTATGTTTACTATCCATTTATACAAATGTGTGCATGTTCATCAATACAGAGACATCAGAAAGTCTGATTTCCTTTTGCACAAGGAAACTGCTTTGAGACACAGGTAGACACAGACCACTGCCAAGAGGAAATATTACTTAACTGAAAATCATTTCCTTTGCCTAAACTTGTCTCTCCATATGGAAACTCTAGGCCAACTTCTTCTAAATTGCTGTACTTGCAACTGTAGATTAGAAAAGGAGAAAAGCACATAGAAGAAAAAAAGATGTTCTGAATTGACATGGGAACTCTTGGTTCTGTGAGAGTTGAAAGGAATATGACAAGGTGGGTTTAAGGGTACTCTTTGCTCCTGTTAACTACATGTGTTTCAGATGAGACTGAAATTACAGAGATGAAGAGATGTTAGTCATTTACACTTCAAAAGATTTTCAATTGTCTGTTCCAAGTGTTAGTGTCACACATAAGGATTATGCATGATTCAAAATGTTTTTTTTGCAAAATACGTATAAAAGCTGGTCCTTGCTTTCTTCTCATAGGCAGTCTGGTAGGACCTGGGTATTAGTGAGTGAAGAGAGGGTAGGAGAGTGGACTCCTTATTTCCTAGACAAAATATGTGGTGGTCTTGAGGCTTTAAATTATGTAAGAGCTAGTATTCACAACACAAATGACATCACTTCTTATTCAAACATCTTGGTATGCTAGTTAAAAAAAGATTATAATTCAAAAAAAGCAAGCATCAAGATAGCTGTCTGCAAGAAATGTCCTTGTTTTACTATTCAAGAACAAGAGTTCTATTTAAATATAAATTATTTAAAATAAATTGAAAATATTCACTTTTTTTTTCATTATATGGAGTTAGTTAAATATGAGCAACAATCCAAATCCTTAAAATAGTTAATGGCCATTCAAACTCAATGAAAACAGGAAGAGGGTTTGTCATTCATTCTGTATAAATTAATAACTTAAATGCAACCTCTTATTACATGCATAGTAGGTTTCATCAAGCTTTAACGTTTTCAGCTTTCTCTGTGGTCATCTGTTTGAACGTGCAAAGCCCTTAATGAGATATAATAAGATGTGATTTCATAGTACTTAGTGGAAGTCTGAAACACTTTATGCCATCTGCTAACACTCCACAAAGTAATTCAATGTTTAAAAGAATTATCTACTGCCTTAAATCAAATGTCAGCCTGACTGTCCTGGACAATGACAAATGTGATTTTTAGTGTATCCTATGACAAGCTGATTCTATGGTAGTTGCATACAACTACCATATACATTCTTAACAGGACTGAAATCTTGCTTTGTTAGTAAATGATGGGGTGCAACACTGAAAGACCGTTACCACAAGGGAGATGGAGCTTTGTGATTTCAATCAGCCATAAATACTGACAATTAATTTTAAAATCAGAATTTAGAAAACAGATGGGCATAGAAGATGGTGATGGGAAGGGAAGGTGGGGGAAAGTACATAAGTGTAGGAAAGGACGAGGGAAGTCTTGTGCCTCATATATTGCAGGTGAACTCTGCAAGTGGATTGTAGATTGTGCTGGTAATGCCTTTTGAACCAAGAAATGCATTGCCAAGCTGTGAATGTCACAGGATTCTTAGTGTAGATGTAGCATCACAGAGTGATCAAATCTTGTCATATTGGTATTCAAATTTGGTGCTTTGGATATTCTGGAACCTCTGCAGCTAAAAGGAGATTTTAAAGATCAAAACTTTTGATTTTGAAATCTAAAATGGCAATTATCAGTAAAAAGTCTTTGTCCCAGTAATGTTATCTCTGTCTTATTTTAAGACATCAAAAACTGTTCAAAATAAAAAAATTCTAGCACTCTTCTTTAGGGTACTGTGACCTTTGAAAATATTTTAACATATTCATTTGCATTGATTTCACCATCCTTTCAGGCATGAGAGGCTTCTAAATGGTGATCTGCATAATTATACTTAAAGTTTCCTTCACATGTTAGAAGTTTTCCTTACAAACCTATTGTTGACTGCTGCTCTACAAAGTAGTAGTGTCACTCACTGAGAAAGGCAAGAAAACATTTTAAAACTGGTTTTGTAAAGGTCTTTAAAAGCTGTGAAAAACCTGAAAACACAGATCAGTTAATCTAGCTCTTATTATATTGGGTACATCCGCATTCAGTGAAGTATAAAAAACTAGCTTAAATTGAGGATATATGTTCAATAATTTGAAATAAAATATTCATGATTACACAGCTACATGAACTATCAAAGAAAACATCAATAAGTTGTATAAGTGTAGAAAGGATATTTGGATATTTGGAGATCCTGTGATTGTTTCGCTTGATAAAGATGGTGGTCTAGGATGTCCTGCATGGTTTTTATTAACCAACAGCCACAGTAAGTTACTGTTTCATGATATTTTGTTAGCAGTGCTATTGCTTTCAACTTTTTAACCCATGAGAAAATTCTCTTGTCTTCACTGATGAGTAGACAGAGTGGTCATAGCTTTACCACTGAAAACGTTGAGCTGCTGTAATAAGTGAATGGATTTGAAGAGCCTTGCAGTTTGAAGTGATTGTTGGGAGTTTAACAAAACAAAAGAGGAAAATTTGCCAGAGAAAAGCAAAAAGAACTAGCACAAAACTTCATTAAAATATTAGACAGCATGAGATATCACTGTCTCCATAAGGAGAAGCGTTGTTTTTCTTCAGCCTAGTAACTCCTTTCTGCCTTTCTGGGACACTGAACCAGATGTAGGAACTGATCTGGCTTTATTTTTTAATTTTTCTTCTTGATTTAGTTCACCAGTTAACTATCAACTTATGATGAAAGCTGGTTTAGGAAGGGACTGCCAAGGTGAAACTCAAAACAAAAAATGAAAAAAAAAAAATTGGTTTGATTGAAAATTGGCTTGGCTGGAAATTGACTTGACTTCTGTTTAGTAATTGATGAATATCTCACCCTTAGCAGATCAGTTTTTCCCAGCAGATACCACTTTTGCCAGCAAATATCTCAAATATGGTGAGGCCTTTATTATTAGTTTCTGAGACATTTCTGAGTCACTTTGGAAACAAGCTAGCATGCAAGCAGCCAGGAAAGTTTTTCTGGATGAAGGCTATAATAAAATGGTCAACGGGTTATTAAACTGGTCAATGTCAGAAGAAGAAATGCCTCAGGCATACAAGCTTGCAGAATAATAACTGGAAATCTGTTATTTACAGTGTACACCTTTTGGCTCTCTAAAAGCTTTTTACAGGACAAATCTTGATAAGTTTATTGTCTGAGACCAACCAAAAAAGAAATTTAGGAGCCTGTTACAGTATTGGATGTAACTGTCAGGATTTTGATAGCAACTTCAAAATAATAAACAAACTTAGTTGTGGATTGTTTTTTTTCTCCCTAAAACTTCTGACAAAACAATTTCTCCTTATTCATCCCTGTGTGTGTATCTGTTTGTTGTAACTAATTACATTTTTTTTTATTATTGTATTTGATGAGGTTCCTTGATAACCACTGGCTTAAACAATTTGACAAGTAGTTAAGCCACCTTGAACCTGTGTGTTGCACTTCTAGATATCTTACTGAATCAGTGAAAATGAAACAGTGATAGTGCTTACTCAGATCAATCACTATAACTTGACAGAGAACAGTGATCCACAATTCTTTGTTTTGTCATCTTTAATTGCAATTTAATTTGCTCAAAAGCTCTTGAAAAACTATGGAAATCAAGGTCCTACATCTGCAGTTGTATTTGTCATATGGAACAAAACTGTCAGCGCTGAGCTTCCTGTGTGAACAGACACCAACTGACTAATTTCTGCTTGTATTCAAAGCACAAATTAAATACTTTGTAATTCTCTGATCTTATCTCAAAGATAATTTCTCATAATGATCAAATGCAATTCTTTATGAAGATTTTTAGCTGTGACAGTACAGCAGGACACATTACCTTTTCTCTTGCCTCTTTTAACAACAAGCACAAAATATTGTTCCTTCATTAGAGTATTGCTCTGTTAATACTGAATCTTGTGAGGAAATAAAATACTTCTTTTTCGTAAGCAACTCACTGGAAATTGGCAGCACATCACAAATCAGACTGCATGTTCATAAAATTGTAAATGATTTTACCATATTTCTTCTGTTTGTTATGTAATATTTCACTGCAGTTCCCATTTCACATAGATTTCTGGTCTGGATCCTGATCACTGTTCATCTAGGAGTTTAAACTGTGCAAAACATCACCAAAAAATTAAAACAAGGTCTTAGTATTCCTCTTCTTTCTATTTCCCCTGGCAGAGGTGGAAGGAAAACAGAGGAAATGAAAAAAATTCACAAGTGAAAACCAAGTTAAATATTTCTACCAGTTCATAAATTCCAATACCATAGAAATCAGCCCAAGCCCACACACGCTCAGAGCTGTAAGGGTGCACAAGATTGACATTCAGAAAGATATGGGTACGGACTTTTAGTTCAGCATGCTGTAAATATAAAGCTGTCTCTATCTGTGCTCTGATAGATTTTACACCATTGGAGAACAAAAGAAAAGCAAAAAAAACAAAACCAACAACAAAAAAACCCTAAACCAAATGAACAAAAAACCCTACAAAGAAACCAAACCCCCCAACCAAAATAAAACAACTCCAAGCCCTCCAAAATCAATCCAATCCAACCACAAAACTCCCACCAAAAACCAACACCAATTTCCCATTCCAGCTGCTGAAAATTATAGACAGGATGTTGGAGTAATGATTTCATGCACTTCATTTCTAAAATTTAGGGATCTAAGACCAGGGAGTACACAGGCAAATTTTGCACAATGCTGTCAGTGAACATGAAACTTTTCATTAATTTTTATATATTCAAGAACCAGAATCTTATTTAAAATTTACATTAACATAAGTTTTCACTTTCTGTTCTGTAAACTTCCTCAGTTATTTCTGTTAACTAAAACCTGTGGGCAAATATATGTTTTCAAAAGTTAGCAGTATACATCCTATTTTCTACATAAATATTTTAAGGAAATCAATTGTATGAATCAATAACAAAAGATGCAAGACGTTACTAGATTAATATTTTGGAATACTGACATTCAAAGAACATCAAAGAAAATTACAAGAATGATGGTTTATTCCTTGGAACTGGAAGAGAAAATAAATCTGTTGGCAACCAGTTTGATAAGAGTGCAAATTAACTAGGAATCAGGAGCACGAAGAGTTTTGAAATTCTTGAAATATTTAAAATAAGGTTTTGTCCAATTCTCTTTGTTCAGGTTGTTTGTTTGATATTATTACACCTGAAGAAAAAATAGGATGACACTTTAAATTGAAATCCTATACCTAATGAGGTTTGACCTTGATTCAAGAAAGCACTTCATACGTGGTCTTAAATAAGAGGATCACTCTTTCCTATTCCATAACACTCCTCACTTATTATTAGGAATCCCTTCATTTTTTGGTGACCTTTATCTGCTCTGCTTCTTCTCTCCAGCACTCTTTTTAACAGTGAAAATTCTTTTCATATTTACAAAGAACTTGGGAATATTATCTGTGCCTAGTAGTGTGGATAGGTGGGAAAGAATGAGGTATATCAACTGAAGCCCAACAGGTCCTTCAGGTGACAAACCACTAAAGGAACTGCTTTGTAAAATCTCTCTAAATATAACAGCCCATTACTAGATCTAGGAACAGAGCAAATCCTTTCAATACTCCCTTTAAAGCCTGTATAAAAATTCAGAAACATAGATCTACAGTTAAGGACTCTACAGAGACCATTTGAGAGAAAGAGCATCCTGGGCATCTGTTCAGGCACAAAGTGATTCCAATTTTAACAGCAAATGAATCTCATGACAGACAGATGTGTTTAAAAGGTTTAAGGAAGGACACCTTTCTTCTTTGTCTTTTTCTTTTTATTTTTTTTTGTCATTTTCTTTTTGTTTTGTTTTAAATACAAGAAATTGTACTAAACAAAGTTTCAGAGAAAAAAGGCTTGGCACATTTTCACAGCAAGACATAAAGACTGCAGTTTTTATGTCCCTTTGGGATACACTTCTGCCTAAAGGATTCACTCTAAGTTATTACTTTGCCCTACTACAGGTAACTGAGCCTTTTGGTAACTTAAAAAAGAAAAGGAACATTATTAAATTTTAGACCATATTGGCTAGAAATGGGTATGAACAATTGGTGTCAAAAGATCTGAGTTCTATTTGGCATTTTTAAATTAAAAGATAAGCAAAAGTGAGAAACTTCAGTTAGTTCTGCCCATCCCAATTGCATAGTGTTGTATATATATTTTGCAGTGCTTTGAACAAGATTGTGATCCTTCTGAGTTCAATATGAGGGGAATTATAGACTACACATGAATACTTTGTTCATTTTTTAATTTCCTTTTTCTGACTGAGAAGACTGAAAAGCAAATGAAACAAAAATATTTGGAAGACTAAAGCTATGATGAAGCAAAACAATAGATCTACTTCCACAAATTTGCAAGGAATGAGGGGTTTTTTGCCACTGCTTGTCATGCTTTGTACTTTGAAAGGACTTGGGCACATGACCAAATTTCTCTAGGAATAACAATATAAATCAGCTGATCTCTGCTAAAATTAACATCCTCCACTCTGTCATGTTCAGCAAAGCTAGCAAAGCTGAACAAAACATATCTAAATGTTTCCACAATTCATGTGATTATAATAATGATATTATTTGGAAAATTAACAAGCTATATACACATATTATAGAAAATTCAGACTCAGGAAGGAATAGCCATTCTAAGTGCAGAGGATTCTTTTTAATTTTATTTTAATTTTTTTTTTTTTTTTAAAATGCCACAAATAGGAACTGTTTCAATTGTGGCAGCTGCTGTATATTATTTTGTAAAAATCATACTTCTCCATAGAGATTATTGCAATATTATCACTGTTATGAGAAGGACAGATCTGACAAGGCAAATACTAAGGGAAAAAAATAATAATCAGAGACTGACAAAAGAAATTAGGAAATCAAGGAATATAGTTGCTACCCACTGCAAATACACAGTGATGTACTCTCATACTTCTGCTCATTCCTCTAACTCTAGCACATACTAGTTACTCATGCCAGGGATGGCAAGTGTGAAGAAAAACAGTCAATTATTTGTACAACTTGCTTAAAGCATGCACTCCTATAAACTTGTGTCTGGTTTCAATGTTAAGCAGGTGAGATCAGTACCAGCCTGTCAATGAATTGAGTTCTAGCCGGGAGATGCTTCACCCCAACATGAAGATGGAATATCCATGTTCTTTGCCCTCTTGCTGTGTTTCCACTAAAAATGACATTTTCAAAGGAGGGACAAACTACAGTGAGGGATCACACAGCCCAGATACCAGCTTCTTGTGGTTATCTCCAGTTAACATTTAAAGAGAAATGTGATAATCTACATGGAAACAGAGAAAGGGTCAGAGAAAGGGTCTGAGTTTTGTTTTGTCTCTGACCCAAAACCTTCCTATAACCGAGCTGTAAGTTAAATGTGTAAAATATTTCTGAGAATATGACAGCTTCTTCATAGACTCACAAGCCCCAAATAACAGAAATTGATGAAGTATGGTTGCTCTGGGCTTGTGCTTTCAAATATTTTCCCAAGTGACTTGGCAAGCAGAGGCTGGCAAAGGACTGTTTAATGTGCCTGAAAGCATCTGCTTTATCTGAACTAGGAGTCTGGACTTCTAAGGTCAGCCATGTCTCAGAACCTTAGAAAAGAACTTCCCATTTTATATGAAATGCAATCCAGTCATATAGTGAAAGTTTGATGAGAGGACATTTATGTTATCATTGATACATCTTAAATATAACAAGGCATTTCATCCACTGCTTATAAAAATACACAAAATTGAAAGGCACCTACACACCATATAGCCAGGACTAATTTGACTAAAATTATGTAGATCCCTGAAAGAGGTGCTGTCTCCTTACCTTCTGCTGTGGTCCTTGTGGTGTGGCTGTGTTATTCACTCAGCAATGACTGTGATGACACATTAATTCAACTTGTTAAAAAAGCCTGCAAATGAAAAATATTTAAAGAAAGCAAGACAAACGCTAAAACAACAGAAGTTGGCAAGTCTGACAGGAAATTATACAGGTCCAGTTCCACACTAGAAATACTCAAAGAATAAGATGCACAGGCCATTTTTCTGAAAGAACTGTTTAATTGAATATTTCTGCTGTGTTTCTCTGATCAAATGCAGCCTGACAGGCCCAGAAAAACAATTGCTTTTCCTCTGCAGTATTGATACTCATAAGCAGCTGCTGCAGCCCAGATTGCATCATATCTCTGATTACTTGAAGGCTGTGGTTTAGCACTGAGGCACCTCCAGCATACCAAAAGCATCCCAAATAGTAACCGTCTCTTATACAGTATAGTAGAATACTGTATGACTAAATTGTGTCAAACAGTTGGAATTATCTAGTTTTCGGTCTGTATCTTGTCTTACATAACCTGCATTAGGCTTGTGAGTTCAGAAAGTCATATTGGCAGCTTGCCAATCCGCAAGAATTCATTGGGATTTTAAAGCTCCTAATGATCTTAGCTGATATCACTGCCAAATATTTGTACAAGTGACTTTGGTTTGTTGCTCTTCAAATGAAAAGATAATCAGATGAGAGATTCTCCTAGGCTTTTTAAAGTGGTTTGTTTTGTGTTGTTTTGTTTTTTTTTTTCCCCCTAAAATTAACTAGCAAGTAAAACTATCTTACTCATTTAAACCATTATTTCTCAAGGAGAATATATTGAAGTCATAAAAGAAACTAGTCATGATTCAATACCTGTAGATTTTGGAAATGGAGGGAATTCTCACCCTTGTGCAACATTCATATCCTCTGCACTACAATGGAGAAAGTTGTTCTCCAGGCATTTACATGTAGTGCTAGAGGCAAAAAGTCTAAACTACTGCTTCATATCAGCACAAATGGCATTTCCTACTAAACAGCCTGTTTTACACTCAGCAGTACTGTGGTATGTACTAACAGAAATTCCAGTGGCAGATGAAAGACTTCAGTCTGCCATTATCTAATCTGAAGATTAGATTTCAAGGTAATTACACATTTCAAATAGAAATTAGATTAAAAATTGATTAATAGTCTAATTGAATTAAAATTCAGTTTGGCAATTCTTTCTTATTGCAACATATGGAAAGAGTGGTAGATGTAAATGAAGACTGTAATAGTATAGCTGGAATACTTCAGTCCCCTGCATATCTGTAATCACTGATTTATTTCACTTCAAGGAGATGGCTCATCCTTAAGGAGGTTAAGCTACTCAGTAAGGCTTCAAGACCTTGCAAAGATTTTCTCTAAACTGACTCATCAACCTCTGTTTTACATATTTAAGTGATCACATTTAAATATCTCTATGCTTTTTCAGCTCAGTTTGAGCAATTGCTTCTCAAATGAGGTATTTGAATGTTTATGTATTCTACTCAGATATAATTTTTCCTCATCTGACACTCACTGCACAGGATGGATCTAGCCACAAGTACAAAGGATGTTTATCTGGGCTGGGATTACATCATTAGGCTCTCGAAGTACAGTGAGATGAGGTGTTAAGGAAAGTATGATCTTACTTGTATTGTAGTTGTGTATTAGTTAATTTGTACTCACAATAAAGTTTGGCAAACTAGCTCAGCTGTAAGGTATAGAGTTTTCTGGCAGCAATCTCACAATTTTGTATCCTAATGATTATTATGGACACTACATTTCACTTTTCCTCCTCTCATTAAAGTCAGGTTGTGATTCCACTGAGTGAGTTTGTTTGATTATTCATACTCTGGAATTATGCCTCTTTCCCCAGCATCCTTTTCCACTAGTAACTGAAAGCGAATAATTTTGTTCCTAAGTATCTCTACTCACACTCATGGTAGTCAGAAGTATTTTACTAAGTATGGGTTAAATACTGAAGCGGCAACAACCATATGGAGAAATAAAGCAGTCACTATGCTTTCAGCAAATGCTGGACAACATCCAAAGACACAGGCTTGGTTTAGCGAAAGGAGGTGTTGGCTAGAATCCTGGTGGCCTGATAAGGAAAAAGAACAAATATAGAAATCAAATCAGATTCTCTCAGGCAGAGAGTGAAGAGTATTACTAGTAGAACTTTATTAACGTTGACTTTCTAAAGGTTTGCCATTTATGATGTTTTGGGTCCTCAATTCACTGAAAGGTTTTTTATTTTTTTTATCACTCCTTCAGCACTTTCACTGATATGAACGAATTAATTCTTATTCAACACAAGAAGGATCTCTACTCATTCTTTTACTTCATAGCATAGAAATGGAATCATAGAATAGTTCGAGTTGGAAGGAAACTTTAAAGGTCAGCTAGTCCAATCTTCCCTGTCATGACCTGCAGCAGCTTCAACTAGATCAGATTGTGTCAGGGCAAGGTCCAGCTTGACCATGAATGGGTCCAGGGATAGGGCATCTACCACCTCTCTGGACAATCTGTGCCAGTGTTTCATTGTAAAAAACTCCTTTTTTATATTTAATCTAATCTAATCTAAACTGGGTTTTTTGGAGCCCCATGAGGTTTACGTGGGATCACTTCTCAAACTTGTCCTCTGGGTGGCACCTCATTTCTCAGGCATGTCAACCACACCACTTGGAAACTTCTGTAAACTTAGTGCAAACTTCGTACATTCCTTCCCACTGTCTGTGACACAGATTAAGATATTAAACAGTACCTGTTCCAATACAAACTCACGAAGGACACCTCTTATGATTGATCTTCATCTAGACTTTGAGACTGATCACCATCCAACCAATTTCTCATCCATGTGGTTATTCCCTCTACAAAAAAAAATCCGTTACATTTCCCAAATTTGCTACCTGTCACTCTGAATGGATAGTCTTTCATTTATATATTCATATTTCAGGGGTTTTTAACTCTTTGAAATCCTATACATTTTTCAAGGATTGTGTTAATTTGGGGCAAAAGGTGGTTTGTGACTCATGAGGAGAGTTATTTAAATGTGTTTAACATTCTGTATGCTTTTCCATTAATAAATAATTATTCCTTGTAGTTCAATACGCTAGAAAGTTATACTCAAACAGCATAATGTGCTATCATTCAGGAACAATACTAGGATTGTTAAGGAATATTTATTTCAAATATTCATTAGTTCTTAATTTTTAATTTTAGCTACAATAGAGTTCATGTTTTATTGCAGTCACTCAAATATGAGAAAGCAATGACAAACAGTGCAGAATGGTATCAAAGGTTTCTGACATGACCAAGACACACTGCGAGTGCTATTGTCTATTGCAGTTTAATGAGCCACAATGACTATAGTTAATAGGTCATATTGTGCAAAGAAAAAAAGAGAAAAAGCAAATTTAAATGTTGTTTCTATATAATTACATCATCCATTATTCAATACTAAAATTTAGAAAATCTTAAAAGCCTTATATAACAAAAATTAATAGAGAAAAATAAAGATCATTTGAGGTGAAACCTCGCTTTTATGCTTTGTTAAATTATTTGTCTGAGAGTCTTCAGCTTATCCCGAAAATGGAACACATTGACTTCCTGAAAGGAGAAAGTCATAAAAGCACACCAAGCCGTCATTATCCAGAATCCGAATGCCATTCATAGTTTGTTTCCTGTCAACAGCAGCAGGGCCAGCAGATTGAGGGAGGTGTTTCTCCCTCTCTACTCTGCTCTGGTGACACCCCATCTGGACTGCTACATTCAGTTCTAGGGTCTCCAGCGCAGGAAGGCTTGTTGCAGCAAGTCCAGAGGAGGGCCACTAAGATGATAGGAGGGATGGAGCACCTCTCCTGTGAGGAAGGGCTGAAAGAGTTGGGTTTGTTCAGGCTGGAGAAGGCTTCAGACTGGCATAATTGTGGCCTTTGAGTGTCTGAAGGGAGCCAAAAAGAATGATGGAAAGGGACTATTTACAAGAGCATGTTGTGATAGGACAAAGGGGAGTGGATTCAAACTGAAACAGAGTAGGTTTATATTAAATGTTAGGAAGAAATTCTTTACTCTAATGGTGGTGAGGTACTGGAACAGGTTGCATAGAGAAGTTGTGGATACTCTGTCTCTGGAATTGTTCAAGTCAGGCTGGATGGATCTCTCAGCAACCTGGTCTAGTGAAAGGTGCACCATGGCAGGGTGTTTGGAATTAGATGATCTTTAAGGTCCTTTCCAACTAAACCATTCTATGATTCTATATTCAGATGCTGAAGACAGGAGTAATGAAAGAGGAAGAGACATGCCCTTTGCCATGCTGGCTGGCAGCTAACAAATAAGTGAATCAGGCTGTTCAAGATATTCTTGGGGGAAAAAATAAATACTGTTCAATTTATTGATCTATTGTTGTAGTGCAGCTTTCTATGAAAATCTCGGCACTTGAAAGACAGATTCCAGAACAGGAACCAAGAAGAGACTCTCAAGACAGGGAAGACAGCACATGGGCAGTCTAAAGATGGTGGTGTATTTCTTGTCACAGTAATACTGAGATTATTTTGACTCTTAGAACAAGTTGAATATAAAATATCATGGAATTAGAATACCAAAATATTTTTCAGTAAGTGCCAGTGGAGAAAATTAACTGAATTATACACTCATACCAGAAGAAGAAATAGGCACTTATAACAACAAATTACGCGAAACAGATAAAATTAAAGAAATGTGTCAAGGCAGTTACTAATTGGAAAATGGCTTATATCTAAAGGGAAATTTAATGAGCTAGAGCCATAAACTGAAGAAGATGCTATGGCATATATAAATTCTGTGATCAGACCTGATTTGCATGGTGGATATTATATATGTTAGAAGATAGGAAAAATCCTGACAAAAAATGTTGGGCAACTATTCAATGAAAGAGATGTTTTCCAGGCTGATAAACAAAAAATTCTTAAAGGGAATACAAAACTAATAATTTCCCGTAAAGGGAAAACCAGTAATAAACTATGTAACATTTTAGAAGATATATAAAATAAAACACATTCTAAAGACAGGAGAGGCAATGAAGAGAGAAATACTTTACATAGTTTAAATGGACTTTGAGCTTGGTTTTAATATTAGCCAGAGGTTAATGAGACAGAATCTTGAATAAGATAGAAACTGCCCCACAGTAACATTACAGGGAACCATAATTTGAATCCAATGTGATAGATTCATAAAATAGTTCAGATTTTAGTTTATTTGTTTTTAATTTTCCAGATACATAAGGATATTTTGAAACTCAGTAATATAAAGAATTAAAGTTCTGCCAAGACAAGATTGCTGCACCTTGTAAAACATTATTAGCAACTGACAATTTAAATAAAGGTCGGTGTGGGAAACATATTTCAATCTGTTTTGAGGTATCTTCTACTGAGTAGTCCTTTATTTCTAATAGCTTTTATTGCATATAGATTGCCAACAATTACAATATTTAAACTCAGAAAAAAATTTCACAATCAGTGTTGCTATATCAAAATATTCCATTTTACTGGCTAATATTAGAAATGTGACCACAAGAAAAAGAAGAGGCACAGAAAGTTACAGAGAATGGCACATTTGGAATTTATTGGCTCAATAAAAATTGCATTAAAGGTCCATAAAATTATGCAGAAAATATAGTTAAAAAAAAAAAAACAACAAGAAAAAAACACAACAACAACAACAACAAAAAAAAACAAAAACAAAAACAAAAACCAAAACTCTAGTTAAAGTCTACAGTATAGTTCACAAGTAAAGATAAAATCAAAGCAGAGCATTAATTGCAGTTATGCTCAGGTGTACTCTGCACTTTCTGACTGAAACCAAAACAAGGCATGGGATGCACAATAAGGGAAAGGGATCTTGTCCTCTCACCTTACATACTGTCACCTATCATTACCTAGAAACATAATAATGCCACCATCTGGCCTTAGATGAGACTTTTACTACAAAATTAGCTTAATTGCCCGTGGAAGTCAAGATGTAATAGCAATCTTGTGTGGCAAATTTCCCTTATACACTGGTCAAAATGTCCTCTTTCCTACACAACACGGGGCAAGCCTTCTCATTATCTACTATAGAGTTCTTGCAAAATAAGTCTCTTGCTGTGCTATTTCTTAAATACTTCTAAAATGTGATGCCCACAAGTGGTCTGAGTAAATTCTTGCAAAGCTGCAAATTACTTCAAGGACTGACAGAGAGAAAAAAGCAACGAAATTGTTGCTACATGACCACAGACCTGAAGAGACTGATAATCAAAGTGATGAGTCATTCTCTGGGTAATCTCAATTAAGTAGTTTCTAGTGTTCAGCAAATTCTTCTTAAATGTCACAGAAGTGGGCAAACAGCAATATAACATTGTTTTAACCTTGTAGGAAAATGTCCGGCTTCATTAGTAGTTTTATGAAGATTTACATCTTCAGTTAATGACACCATCTGCCTAAGAATATTTTTCCCAAATCATCATTAGAAAAGCACTGGTTTAAAACTTAGATAGTTAAGGGTGGCTTAAACTATCTTCATTCAAAACAACTATCCAGTATTAGAAAACTTGTCAAATATATTTATAAAGAAAAAGCAAATTCCTTTCTCAATATTTTTTCTGTGTGCTAGAAATATTGCAGCCCCTTTTAAAACTTCCATTTTAAAGCAGTATTTTCAGTTCTCCATTTGTCCTTGAAAATTTACCTCAACTGTATTAAATTCTTACATTACATGAGACTGAAAACAAATTATGTAATTCAGAACAAAATTATCCAAATCTGATATAGGCTGCAAGAAACTACAAGTATTACTGAAGTTTGAAGGGTTTAAGTTTTAATGTCTCATTTAATTTCATGCTCTGACTGGCTGCTTCTCAGATTTAAAAAAAAAAAAAAAAAAAAAAAAAAAAGACTGATGCATAGAAGCGGAAAGAAAATATTTTCTACCCCTTTTTCTAGTCCAAGAGCAAAAAGGCATCAAACAAACTAGCAGGAACAAAACGAACTAAAGAAAATGTGTCTATATACCATGCATAGAGGATTCATGGAACTCCTTGCCACAAAACTGCGGGGCTAAAGGGGTTAATGGTTTCACAGAAGAGGATACATGTCCTTTTATGTACACCATGAAATATTCTGCTTCTGTCACCAAGGAGCCTCCGCGATTTACTGGGAATTTATCATGAGAGTATCTCTACCTACTTGCACCAATTTGTAGTTTTTCCTGGGGTATTTGCATTGATAGAAGGGGTGTTTATGTGCAGCTTTGGTGCCTGCAGTGTGTGTCTTATATTCTTAGAAAATACATATTATTGTTTTTGCAAATAACAGGTAATAGAATTATTTTACATTGCAGGGTGAAGCTCTGATCTAAATTTGCTCATATTGCTAGAGTCAGGGTCTTGAACTTATCACCTAACCAACTATATTGCAGTCTCATCTATTAACTATTTAATTACTTGGAGAAGGCATTCCTGCAATGGCTGGTTAAAAGCCATCATGAGTTCTAGGAAGTATTTTGTATTTATCCTGAAAAGGTGCAGTTTCCTGAAACATACTTAGATTACCTGGCCAGAGACTAAGGGTTAAATTTCAGACTGGAAATAATCTTCCAAAGGTACCAAAATGTGCCTTTGAGTGGTCCACCATAAACGAGTGGGTTTGGAAGATGTTTATACTGAGTACTTACTGTCCAATATATTATGCAGCCTTCTGATTACTGCAATTATCAACCATGAATTTTGGCTTTGTGGTAATTATACACATTACCATCTAACTCAGATTAAATGTGTTGCTAACCTGACTTCTATTGTCCACTGAAACACTCAGAATTTGTTTGCAGACTTGACTTGAGGACATGGAGTCTAGATAACAGGATTTTTCCTCTAGACTGAGATGCAGTAGTCCCAGAGACCTGTAAGCCAATATGCCAGTTCTACTCTAGCATGTGTTTTTATTTTTTTTTTTTAAATTGCTATGAGACAACAGACAAGTTATTTGGAGTCCCTGTGTTCCCCCTTTCCAGGGGCCTAATATTTATGGCACTGCTGGTAGTAATGTTGGATAAATATGTTTGCTTAACCATTGAGAAGACACAACCCCAAAATGATTTATTATCAGTACTTGGCCTCTGGAGTGTAAAGTAACAGCACAGGATCATACTGACAGAAGTTCTTTCCCATATACGAGTCTTCTCCAAGGGAAGATCATCTCAGAGCACAGAAATAATTGCAGATTGATACCTTTTTCTTCCCTTCCGTTTCTTTTCTTTTTTCTTTTTTTTAACTTTTTTTTTTTCATGACAAAGGAATCACAGGCAAAACCCAGAAGAGTAAAATTAAGCTTTAAGAGGCTGTTGGAAGAATAGCTTTGGTTTGAGTATTTGCTATAGCAGGTTCAGGTTTTATTAGGTAAAAGCTATATTGCACCACTCCAGGGAGGAACAGGCAGTTATGAGTGATGAAGTGGTGACTGTGATTTTCAAAGCCTCTTTCAGACAAAAACCTCTTTCAAAAGTACAATGAATCTTGCATACTGTTGGGTGGTGGCAAGGGGGAAGAAAGATGTATGATATCCTCTTGTCTTGCCCTTGTGCAAAATGCTAGCCACAGGATCCGTGATCTATGCATATTATCTGTCAATCAGTTAGACCAAAATGATAACATAACCAGCTCAAAAAAAAAAGGCCAGCAACACACAGGAAGTTTTTTGAAATGTGTTGTCACAGACTTTTAGAACGCAAAGGCAGTGCAATTTGAGCACTGTTACAAGCAACAAACACTCCTTGAGATAAATGGTCATTACTTTTAAAGTCAACA
Organism: Dendrocincla fuliginosa; assembly: GCA_035047845.1. NCBI lineage: Eukaryota > Metazoa > Chordata > Aves > Passeriformes > Dendrocolaptidae > Dendrocincla > Dendrocincla fuliginosa. Next base: position 93,265,428 of record JAWWMO010000083.1, on the reverse strand, counting down.
ACTACTGTATTTTAAAAACAATACAATTTCTGTAGAACATTTACAAGAAAATGTAATCATTGTGCTTTCTATTCAGTGATCAAGCAAATTTATCATCCATGATTTTTTATGAACTCCAGAAAATTCTGAGCATCTACTCTCTGCTCAAGGCAGGCCTCAGGGATCCACATCCAAAAGTATAATTTTGAGTTTTTATTATACAGGTTTTAGTACTTGGATCTCAGATTTTGGATATGAAGCTAAAAAAAAAAAATCAAACAAACTTCTATAAAATGTATCTGAATTCTACAACATAAAAATAACCATTTTATGATTGTTCTACATAATTCTGTAGGAAATTAAAGTAAATAAATTCCACCAACTCCCACAGTACCACAGTATAAGTATTTGCAGGAGTAGGATATTTTCACTCTTCATGGTTATTCAATATTAAATATCTAGAAGACCTTAGACACATTGAGTACATCACTTTTGAGAGAGAAAGAAGATGAGATAGAAAGACAGATTTTACAAAGTTTAGACAGAGTAAGTAAATTCCTGATATAGTACTTTTATTTTTAAGGAAATGGATTAATTTTTTCAAAGAATTTAGTGGCAACTGGAGAGGATAATACTTGTGAAAAAAGAAGTGGTAAGAGGGAGCCAAAGCAAGAGTGAGCTCTTCTTAAAAACATGATGTGCAAGATGATGAACATGCAAATCAAAGAGCACAAGATATTTTTCACCCAAGGCTTGGAAAGTACTATGGGAATAATTTCTTTAGAGTGTAAATAACTCTCTACAAGTATGGTGTAGGAATCTTTACTTTCAGTGGATCAAAAAAAAACAAAACAAACAAACAAAAAAAAACCACCAAAACCCCTTAAAAATAACTTTACAGTATAATGGAAAATCAGAAGCCAAACCATTAAAATGAATACAGTTTGGAATAGAATAAAGAAAGAAAATTTAAAAAATTGGAAACAATATGCTTATTTAAACACAACAAAGTGGACATGCTGCTCAGTCTTTCCTTCCACTGCTCAATTCCTTTTCCATCTGATATTTCTGTTTAGAGTTTTTTGTTTGTTTGTTTTGGTGTGGTTTTTTTTAGTACCTTCTGTCTTCATATTCCATCTTTAAATTTTGTTTTGAAAAGACAGGTTAGTCCGTAACTTAGAATAATCCACTCAGGGTGTTGGAATCTGGTTCTGTTCTCTTCTATTTTCCTGGAGAATTAGCTGATCACATGGCAGTAGGAAATCTCTGTGTATTTTTATTTTTGAAGATGTATACTCTACAAAAGAGAACCACAAGTTCCTTGGATCAAGTTTTGTGAAAAAGAGAATCTTTTTTCACTATGTATGTTTCACTATCTATTCATTTGAGAAGGAAACTTAATTTCTAATGGCTGCTTCAATAGCTTAGTATTTTATTCCAGTTATGTATTAAACCATTATAACACTCATTAATTTAGCTTTAATATTTTATTTATCCCCAAGAAATTAATTTGATACACTGATTTATCACAGTTTTGACATCACCAGGGTCAGACTGTAGTTGAAGGAAGAGTTCAGAACCTACATTTTGGATTTGTGCTCCCAAATTCCAAGTAAATATTACGCCAGACAGAGAAAGTCTTTTATGGATTAAGGCTTTAAACTTTTATACCTCAAGTCATAAAACAGAGATAAATTTCAATATCTCACAACATTGCTGAAAGGTTTATTTCACTGACATTGACAGAAAATTGCTTGGAAAAAAACTTGAATGAAAGATGTAGAAGTGCAAATGTAGCTATCTTTGCAGTGGATTTGTGGAAAGGAGCCTTGTCAAGCTTGACCATATAATATTCGTTGTTTGCTAGGGATGTGTGCTTAACAGTTGAATGAAAACAATATCTACTTCCTCCCCATTTTTCCCTGTTTTAATGAACAACTTGATTGGGCACTCTCTCATTTCACAAAGACAACAGATAGTTTCTATTTCCTTTGCCTGACAGAATCTCCTTTAAATTGTTCACTTTGTTTCTCCATCCTCAGGAACAAAAGATTTCTCCGGATGAAAGAATAACGAAGTTTAGTTATGCCTTTGCACTTATATTTAGGAAAAAAAACATCCAAACTAGAAGCTAGGTTCTTCTGAGCATATCCAAGTAAAAAGGGAACAGTCCTCTCTCTTGATTGATAGCACATTTATGTGTCTCATATAATCCTTGTTGAAAAAAATCTATAATTAAATAAGCAGTGAAATTAACACATTCAGCTGAGAAGATTTAAAATTAACTTGTTTTAATTCATACTGCAAATAATAATAAATTATGCCCCTTCCCATCTACCTTCCTTGGAGAACGACATTTTAAAATAATAAAAATATTTTAAAATTTAAATGAGGCAGTATCTGTGACTTATTAAATGTAGTTGTACCTTTAGATTCCTTAATACGTGTTCTCTAATGTATCATATTGACTTTGAAAGAACTAATAGCCAAAGAGGCTTCCAAGCTTTACTAGTCATAAATTCATTAATTTTATTATCTTTCAACACGTTAAGTTTATATTTTTAATATTTTTATGCTATGTTTTTGTGAAATATTGAGAATGGCCAAAACCTTAGATGGATAATTTGTGACCAGGAATGATAAGTCTTTCTTTAGATTAAAAAGCTTAAAAAATGGTGTAACATAGCTACAGTATCATGACAAAATGCCAGATTTCTGGAGATGATAATTATGTTGACTTTAAATGATCACAACTTCTAAGACAGCAACTAGACTGATGGCTGAAATTAGTTGCAGAGATTGAATACAAAAGCAAACAAACATTTTCTCCCCATTTCTGATGAATAGCATTTTTTACTGTACTCCACATTTTCTGAGTTGCAGACTGTGTCTTAACAAATTCAGCAGGAGTTGTTTATTTTCAAAATTCAAAACACATAAATCTTTTTCATGAGACTTCCTTAAACATCAATATTTTATTTTTAAATTGAATTTATTGAATAAGTAACTCATACAATGCACAAAGTAACAGCAAATGAAAAATTAACCTTTAGGGGTTTTTTTGGATTTGGGGAGGAGGGCTGTGATGTTCTGCAAAAGCAAATTGAAGCTAAAGGATAAGCAGTGGATTTGAAATGTCAGATTGTCATTATTTAATTAGGGTTTTAGTATGTCCTATAAAAATCAATCCCATCTTTCTAATACTTTCCATGTTACTGTACAATTGCTGTCATTTATGTCATCTGAGTGCACATGTTGGAGTTTAGCAGTACAAAATTCAGTCTGAGAATATTTGCATGTTTTTTTAGGTTTTATTTCCTATTTGCTTTTATCTCTCTCATTGCTCTTAATACATTTGTTTGAATTGCACTGTGCCTACTTGAGGAAAAATTTCCTCTTTTTACAGTTGTGTGCAATAAGGTGGTCTCTGACCACACAATGAACTTGTTCAATTTCCAAAAATGAACTTGTTCAACTGTGGGAAGTAACGGAGTTTAGGAACAATGCGGGACGTAATAGGAAAACATGCACCAAAAAATCCTTAGGTGCAATATCCCCCTAACATTATGCATATAAAGCTACCTATATTCCTGCTAATTAGTCATAAAAGATAAACACATTCAAAGACAAAACTGCCTGTCTATCTTAATAGCAAGGTGAGATAGAAGAAAAGCTTTCTATCTTTAGATGACTCTTAGCCTTTATATCCATAATTTAAGCAAGAAACCCACATGATAACAAATAATAACTGAGATTAATCTGCAGTGGATCAATTAATCTTCCCAACATCTGTATGATTATTAAGTAACTGAACTTTAGTTTAAAGTATCACTACACCAGTGAAAAAACAAGGAGGCTGAAGAAGACAAAAACCTTATATAACCAATGTTCAAAACTTGACCAGAAATGTTGGTATACTACTCTATTTACCAAGTAAATGCAATGGAAAAATGACTTTATGTTTAACATATGCATAAGCAATTTAAAATAGTCTTTGAAAGTGAAAGTGATAAACCACTATAATTTAATTTATGAACCTTCAGAAAACATTTAAATGGTCTCCTGAGATTCACAAAGTTTTAAAAGCCTAAATCTTCTTTAAAAAAAAAAATCTAAAAGGACTAACTTGAAGAAATAATAAGCTATTAAACATATCTGATGTATTTATTTGCTTCAACTTTTTATTTCAAGAGCATTTAGCAGTTTTAAATATAATCTCTCATTTACAGTAGGTCTTCAAGACAACTAATCTCATTGTTTTCTAAATAAAATAAAAGCAGTAAAACTACAGAAACTGACGTATTATCACAGAAATCTGAGAGAAGTGCCAAACAAATTCTTTAAAATTACTGTTTCTCAGTTATACAGAAGCTGAAAAATGAGTGATTCTAAGCTTAACGACAAGAAGGCAGTAAATCGTGCTGTGATCATTTTCAAAATGTTATAATTACCTTGGCTGAGTAAGAACACACAAGCATCAAAAGGATATATTTACTTTGGAGTAAAGTCAGCTTTCTGTGCCTTGACCTTAAAAAGGACAGTACAAGAATAAAAGTTATAATAAAAAATAATCTTGGTCATAAGCCAAGTGGGACCTGCTGATACATGCATTAAAATCAACAACAGTTTTCCAAATGCATTTAAGATAAGCTTTGTTATTAAATTATTCAGGAGGGAAATCCCTCCTTATGAAAGTTTAACAAACTACACACATGATCTCAGAATGATAACCTGTAAGTCAAGGAAATTTTAAGCTTCCTGACTATTTAAAAGCAAGATATTTTGAAAAGTTAAGCAGCATTACTCATTTTTGTGAGAAAACATAAAAACAATAGAAATAGAGCAAGTTCTGAAGTTGCATCAGCCCCACATGGCCTGGGTTCCTGAAGTCAGAAAACATAATTTTCAGTGGAAAGTCCTTTCTCCCATATTTGAACAGTGATCCTCCATCTCCCAGTTATGCTGCATTGGTTTTTGTTTTCTAGAGCTTGGTTTCATAGCCTGAGGTTAGGGAAGAAAGTGATGTGTAAGTTTACCAAAGGATTTAATTATGACCTTGAAAATTGATCCTGTTTGTGTGTTTGAGACATATGCATATCAATTAACAGTCAGAAGAGGTTAACAAGGACCTGCCTACACTGAAAACATTATTTAAAGTAAGGTTCTAGCAAAGTTGGGCCTGTAACTGCTGATGCTGAACGTGATTTTCAGTGAGTTATGTCTACCATCTTCCAATCAACATCATATCTTCTAATTCGTGATCTTAGCACAAGAAACAAAGTGAATAAGGATTGGTCTGTGGGACAAACTTCACAAGATGTGCAGAGACGCAGCACCCCACTTTTTCTAATCTAATCATTGGTCTGGCAAATGCAGAATGAAAAACACATGACCATCACAACTGCCTTCCCTCTATACCAGAGTGGCAGTGAAGGGAGAGAAACTGAATAAAAACTTTCAAAGTTTTTAAGTTTTTTACTTTTTAAAATCTTTTTTTGCAGGACTAACTTTTTTGGGGCAGAGGACGCTAAAAGAGTAATGAGGATAATTACCTCTATTAATATCTAAACTATAAAATTCAAGAATTAAGAATGGATGTTTAAAACGTATTCATGTCACCTATAGCTAGATCCATCAGCTCAGTTACACAACACTAAGGATACAAAAAATATGTTTTCCTTTCAAGAAAATAAAAGTAAGTTGTCAATCATTTGTGGAATCCAAGGTAATTAACTAAGGGCAAAGAATCTAATCTGTCTTTAAAAGCAGAAAACCAATACACCATAACCTTATTGTGAATTAGCACAATTAAAACTCTTACCAGGAAGGTCTGATGTTAACACATTATTATTAATGGATTCCTTCTAAAAGATTCGAGCAGACTGGAGACTATGCAATAAAAGACATGGGGGCCTACAAGTTAGTGCTGCTCTGCCAGCAGTTTTCTTGCCAGATCCTTGGGCTGGAGTACAAATTTTGAAACGGTTCCTTGACTAGAGGCTTCAGAAGGATAAGCAAAAATGAAAATTATATTTAGCACTGGTCTGTATGATAGTAGAGTGGAGACTGAATTGTTATGTCTCCCTAACTTTTGGAAAAAAAACCCAAAAAAATCAAAACAAACCAAAAAAAAAAAAAAACAAACCAAAAAACTCCACAAAAAAAAAGTTGACGTCTCAAAAATTGCACATTTTGCATGTGCAAATGTCCAGTTGAGGCGACCTGACCATTTTGAGAGGCCCTACAAATCACTCCAGGGTACCTCTGGCTCAGATTAGCAGTGAGAAGTTAGAGAGCTGGGAAACTTCTTCCAGGAATCAACAAGTGTGGTATTTTTGGATCACAGTTTCAGAGCTGGGTGCATCTACTCTTTTCTGTGTAAACTTCTTCTCATTCTTTGAAACCAATGTTAGAGTTGGGAGTCATAACTCTACAATATGGTTTTCCTTACTTTTCCAGCTGTATCAAGGGTGACCATGCTCTGAGATGTTGCAAGAAGAATGAGCCCTGTGGACCTCTGTGCTAGCCAGTCTCTATAGTTTGCTGTTAAATAAATGTCAGGACAGAGAACTGATCAGAGGTTGGTCAATGCAGCTACAAACAGTGACCAGTTTCCTGAAGTGTTCCATGGACCTTCAAGGAGATCAATCAGTAGGGAAGGTATGCTATTTACAGTCAAATAAGATGCATTTTATTTCAGAAAGTTTTGGATAAAGTTGTAGCTTTATCCTATAAATAGCCTATAGAAAAGATTATGCCTTTTTTCTGGGTCATTTGAGACAAAGGATAATGGCTAGCTCTCAATACACCCGTATCAATACTTCTAGGTGGGATTTTTAATACTTAGTCACCAAGGAATGTATTTAATGTCTTAACACATTCCCTGAAGACAGTTGCCACTGAATGCTACCAAAGCTCTTCTGAAACCTATGTTTGCTGCTATTCTGGGCTTTCCTTATGTCCAGAAGTTTAAATTAGCTGCCTTTTCTAATTCAATGAATACATAGAGAAAAGGAATTATCAGTGTATTCCTCCATGTATGTTCAAGAACTTCCCCGAAAATTTCAGTATTTTATCAAGTCCTTCTATAAACAATGATATTAACCACTTATTTGGGATTAAGCAGTAATTACAGGCAATAATCAAAAAGGTGTCTTCATTATATGAGAAGGAAAGACAGATATTGTCAGTTCTGTTAGCTTAACAATATATGAACTTTTGTTGTTACTTGCAGTGTTCTGACACACAGAAGTCAAGATCAAGTATTACAATTTTCCAGTAACTCACTTGTGTGATCACAGTTTAGACTTTCTTTGTTAATTTTGTTAATTTGCTTTCTTGTACATGCAAAGGTTAATTTTTCAATGTATGTACTTTAATACTGTATCTTTTCAGTTGAGGAATATGCATATTATTAGTAGTTTAAATTTTGAATAACTTGGCATTCAGAAACAGTTTTTCTTTCTGATTCACAAAAAATTCTTTTGTCTCAGGGTTAAATATCAGACTACTTCTGGTTTGGTGGAGTAGAAATATTTATCTACAGAATAGACATAATGAGAGTTCCTGTGTCAGTATTTAGAACTAGCTGCAAAGATGTTCAAAAGAAACAAATCCTAGTATTCTATGAGTCTTTAGCTCTAAGAACACTCCTGTCCCCCAACTACTTTTCAAGGAATGATTAAGTTAGAATGCAGAGATACTGCTGTAAAGGAAGAATCATTTTACATTCTTGTTTTGTGTTTCAGCTTGCAGTTTTAAAGGCTTTGGATATAAAGAAAACAATTTTACTAAAATCTTGTGACAAATAAGTCAGTGCATTGAAGAGGCAAAATAGTAATAAAACATTCTAAGAGCTACAGTGAAGCAAGGAAGTGCATCCTGGAGGGGCCTTGAGCTCCATTTGTCATTAATTTACTGGCACAACTTTGTGAATATTCCATTATAGAAACAATCTAACCAGCTCCTATATGTCTGCCAATTGGTGATTTTCTGTTGGAACTGTCAGCACTTTTCACTGTACATATGGCAACTTACTGAGAAGGATGAAAGAAGAAACAAAAGCAGTAGCCAAACTTTTTTTTTTTTTTTTTTTTTTTTTTAATGCTGAAATGCAGGTGGAGTAAATAATCTAATCAAAACTAGAGCACAAGTTAATTGAATCACATGAAGACACTCTCATGTATTCTGGAAACTCAGTATAGTTTAATGCTACTTTTTATTTTTAATGCAACAGCCATGTTGCTCTTCCTATGAATTTCCTTTGGCTGTACATTGAAGAAGTCAAATTACTGACATATCATAAGAACAAATCAATAAAATCCTATTTAACATTTTTGTTCATTATAAACCTGTAGTGGAGATCTTTACTTAGATACTTTGATGATGGTTTTTCTACTATCCAAAATTCACGAGCACAACTAGAACATGTGGAACAGTTTGACATTTTGATAATATCAAGTCCCTCTCTAGCCTGCCTCCTCTGCTCATTGATTTCCAGACCTATACTCTACATCCACTGCTTACAGCAATAGCAATAGCTTACAGCAAAAGTCTTTCATTATGATTGAATAATACATATTAAAAAAAAAATAATTATATTTAAAAAAATCCTAAAATAGAAGTGCTCCTTTTTACAAGAAGTGGCTCAACAGCTGATGTCTTGAAAAGCAGTACAGGTCTGCAGTTGCAGTCTTTTCATCCCTCAGACAGCTTCCCATAACTTTGGTCTTTTGCTTGAAACTACTAGAAACAGGGGTTTGGTAATTTCAAACTTTTATTCTTCTTAGACTACTTGTGCTTGTTTTCTTTGGCACACACAGACTGACAGTCTTTCACTAAGGCTGAGGAAGGAAAGAGGGGTGGGTGGTAGGGCAGTATAGAAGTTATTTGTTACATTTATGTTGTTTGTTCACATTCTTACATGTGAAGAAAGGTGAAAACAATTGCACTATGGTGTAGTATGAATATCATTATTTTTGCATTTAGTATATCTCAGCACGTGAACTTACATTTTCTTTCTCCAGAACAATACAATGACTTTGGCTTTTCTGAGACCACGATTCTATCACAGCCACTTTTTGATAATAAATTCAAAGTAGACACAGTTCTGTGAGTTATCTGAGGTGCCAGCTTTATCCATCACAAACGCTCTTTACAGCTCTTGCAGTGATGGAATCAGGTTTAATATGTATACATCACAGAAAGACATACATGAATCTGTATTTATATACATAAATAGAGATAGAAATACATATTTCACACAGTTATATTAGTATTGCATTTGTATCTGAAACAAGTATTTGAGCTATATATTTTTGTTTTCAGTAGCAAAATGGCTAGCTAAATCTGTCAGTCCCTTGAGTTTCAAACTGAACAAGCTCTTTCTGGCTGTACCCATAAATCTTGTTCACAGATATTTTTCTCACATCTCATCCTGTATCACGTTCTGTCCCTTTGTTTCCTTTTTTCCTATTTCTTACATTCAATAATACTCTTCCTTGTAACTTAGAATCCCCCAGTAAGGCATACTGACTTTCTTTCAGCAAAGCAGATGTCTATCATAAAAGCAGCTTTGGCAAAATTGAAACATGCTAAAAGAAACATGCTGTTAGAAAAAGTAACAAATTATCAACAAGGAAAATAAAAATGTATCTTTTTTACTTCAAGCGTTTGTTTGACCTTAATAATTAAAAGTGGTATTGATGCCTTAGGGTTTTCATGAATTTGTAGATTTTTATACTTCTAGATAGTTTCTCATGTATAGAGTAGCTTGCAACCTCTAATCCTGTGCTAGCTGTCTTAAGGGTCAGATAATAGCTAGAACACCATGCCTAGAAAACATGTACTAAAGCTAAGGTAATTAGATACCATGTTAGTCAAAACAAGAAAGCAGAGCCCAGCAACCTTGGAGAAGCTCTAATAAGGGAAAGTGGCATGAAGTAAGGGGTCTTAGGAACTCCAACTCAATTCTAGGAGAGGTGTGCCATGAGGCGAAACCAAGGGAAGTTCTGGGTATGGACATATCTTAGATTGGATACAACTTTTAGATATGATAATTGAGTAGAGTTATAAAATTAGTATGCTGCCACGCAGATTAGGTTTTTCTGCTTTTTCCAGCTCCTATACTTTATTGACATTTCTCTCTCTCTCTCTCTCACTCACACACACACACACACACACACACACACACACACACACACACACTCTCTCTGCTGCCCAGCCTGGTGTGTTGCCTGGTGTTCCCCTCCCCCGAAAGGGGGGGTGGGGGGAAGAGCTCAGAAGAGCTCTGCTTGCAGTGGGGGGGTTTCCCTCTCTTGCTCTCCTGAGGTGGGGGGAGATGTTTCCCCTTGTTGTCCCAGACCGGACCAAACCTCAAGTCCTGCTTGAAGGAAGACGAGACCAGTAATGGGAACTGGGTACCAGCAGGAGCTGGGGTAGCTGAGCTGCAGGGAAGCAGCTGTAAAAGGGAGTTTCTCCCTGGTTTATAGTGGGTTGGGAGGTGAAATGACTTAGGCCCAGAAACTAGTCCTTATGCTTCTAGCAGTGAAGAACCTGAGACAGAAGTCAAGGGGAGCTTTGGCCTCTGTCCCCTATACCGATTGCTTCTAACAGGCTGGAGCCAGTTAAACTCATCAGCTTAACATTGTCTAGAAAATTGTATAACATTTCCCACAGGTGGAGGAACTTAGTTTAGTTGCCAAGAAAAGCCGGTTCAATAGGCAGCATCTATCCTACTCATGAGTCAAATAATTGAAATTTCCCTAGAGAGCTTGGGAATTATATGTTACCTGGAGGAAAATCTGTAATACTGTAAAGTCTGCAGTAAGCTCTGCTAAAAAATGTTGTATTTCTACTGAAGATAGATTCATAATAGAGACATTTATGTAGTCAGATGAGTTGAACATTTTGTTTCTCCTGATTTTTGTCTTAAGTACATATTCCTGTCTTGAATTTTGCCTTTGGACCAACCTTATCATTTCTGCAATTATATTTCTTCCATTAAAGCGAAAAATGTTTGAAGTCTGAGCAACGTCTTTCATAAGAAAAAGCTTCATATCTCTGTGGAAACCCTCTTCAAAGCTTCATGTCGCAGTGGGAAGAAAAGCCTTTTATAAAAGCTCACATTGTTTAAAGCAATTATCTTAATCTCTCTCCACTGAGTGCATATATAATTTTGAAGATGTCTGTGTAAGTGAGCAGGGCCTTTCAATCTGCTCAGGCAATTTGTTTATTTAAGTTTCTTTCACTATTGTTAGTGTTAGTATGTTAAGCAAATATATGTTATTAAGCAGATAAATGTGTATTTTGCATAGTAAAAATAATACATTCACTTTACAATAGTCAATTCAGACTTTAGAAAACAATGTAATGAAAATTTATAATGATTTGGACATTTTTTTTAAACATCAAAGCAGCACTGATTAGCAATATAAAATCCAATAGCAAGGAGAAAAAGTTTTTAAAAAATGAAGCCAGCTGTTTTGTGTATATATGCACATATGTACCAAAGGTACCTGTGCTTAATGCAGTTACTGTAACTAAGCTACATTAAAATATTGTTAAAAAATAAAATTTTGCTTGCTATCCTGAAGCAGCATATTTGGACTTTATTTGGAATTAATTGTGGAAGCATGTTACATTCAGATGTATCTGAAATATCAGTTCAAATAAATAGCTTTTGTAATATTTGAAATAAAAACCTACAAAAGAAGCAAAGTACTCAGATCACTTGCAGCTAAAGCAAGTTCCCAATTTTAAATTAGAATAATAGTCACTTTTATCACAATATTGTTTAATGTTTATTATAAATTGTTTTTTTCACTATCTCACTCTAAAAGAATACTGAACAGCAACTTTCATGTTGAGAGAGCTGACATTCTTACTTCATTTTCAATTTTCAAATGAATTTTCAAGTTCTCAAACTTCTGGAATCTTTAGCTCATAACTTCTTAGCTTTAAAAAGTGATCTCAAAGACATATATCTGTACTTTAGTGTTATGCTTTAAATATTTCATCAGCGGTGTAACTAAAGATATGCATACAGCAAAGGACATGCAAGAAAGTACTTTATAACCACAAATATTACTGCAATCACTGGAATTTCCTTGGGTTTCTCAAATTGTCACTGATTTCCTCTGTCATTTGCTGACCCTTTATTTTTTATCCACTCATTGCCCATTGATTAAAAATGCAGACATAGTGAGAAATATTAATTTCTCATGCTAAATGCCAGACAAATCACAGTAGAGAAATGAAGCAGGTATTTCAAGAAGCAGCATTCACAATGTTGCCTTGAATAACACATAAATAACTATCCGTAGAGCTCAGACTCATTAGGGTTTTGTGGAGGGAGGATTTATTTTAAATGTTAATCACTCAATTTATCACTTAATTTATCATTTCATTTAGAAGACAATATTTTCATAATTTTATTTTTTCAGTTTTTTACCTTCAGCCTAAATCCAGGCATGTTAAAAATATATGTCCCTCCTCTGTCCCCCCAAAAAAAGATGTCTTTAACCTAGCTTTGAATCATGTCCTCTGTATAAGAAAAAGCATTTCCTACTGTACTACAAACCTCAGCACTAGAATTATTTTGGGTTTTATTGATCTCTTGGAGAAATTTAGTTCATGTCCAAGCAGTACTGTAATTTTCCCCACTCAAAACCTATTTCACAGTGTAATAAGCATTTGCATTTTGAGTCTAAATATTGGTATTTTGAGCTAGAAATTAACAGTGGGACTTAATTAGAAAATAAAAATATCTTCAGAGACAAAAACATGATCAGATCTTAGACTTACTATTATATCAATACATTATCTGAGTGCAGTTATTAGAAGTTTTAATGCAATATGTTTTGTATTTGTTCTTTTCTGTGTGCACCTTCTAACTTTATCGAAAGAAACCTACTAAGCATAGACATAGGAATAGAGTCCTGCCACCATATGCATCAATATTATCCAGTATTTTTCATAAAGTGAGCAAGCTCCACTAAAAATTGGTGGATGTTTTTGCATGGATTTTGTTACTCTTCCCCTGTTCCTTTAGAAAGATACTTAGCTCTTTACTTCAGAGAGCTTAGATGCCTTTTGTATTCATAAGGGCTGTCCTAGTGGACCTGCAGCTCTACCATCTGCCTTCTGTTTGCCGCTCTGTGCCCTCATCTTCTTGCAAAATATTCCAATCCTCTTCTGTGCTGATTTTGCCTCTCAACATTACGTCATCTGCAAGTTTCATTAGCATGATCCTGCTGTTTGCACTAGTGTCATTAGTAGCAAGAGACTGCCCCTAAGTCTAAGCCTCAAGGAACTCCATTAACAAACACATCCAGCAAAATCATTGTCCTCTCTGCAAAGGTGTTTCCACTCACTAATACTCTCTTTTTGGTAGAAATCGGGCTACTCTAAATTTATTAGTGAGCCCTTCTACACTAACTGATCCATGTAGTTATGAATGCTGAGTATTCAAATTATTTGAGTATTGAAGACGTCCTGAAATATTTTGTGCCATTAGAAATGACACTGCTCAAAACGGTCAAAACTGAGAGCCTTTCTTTGCTGAAAAATTCAGGGCCCCTTCTGTTATACGTCATTTTAAGCAGGCAGATTAGTTAGCCTGGACGGTTTGCTCATTGTGTATTCTTCGCAGAATACACCAACAAAATAAACTTTGTGAGAATTTAAGTAATGTGTACAAGCACATTTTCACAAATACAAGCTTATACATTATATTTATTTTCACAAATACAAGCTTCACAAATACTAACTTATCAATTGAACACAAAATAAAGTGGTTATAAATTCACTTACTTCATGTTAGTTGGAACTTATTAATAAACACTATCTTCACTAACATTGATAATGTAATCCATGTTTACCTGCCAACTCCTACATTGACAAAATAGTTACAATAATTATAGAAGATTTTTAAAGTACAAGTGTTCATCAAAAAATATGTTAAATAAGCATGGGACGCGCCACTGAGCACAAAAATACAGTCGTTACTTTTTCTCCTGAGGCAATTTCTAACCATGAGGCAGCCATTCAGAGAAATTGCATCCCTCTCTCCTTAGGGCTAAGCATCTTTCTATTGCAGGAAATTCAATCTAATTACACTGGCAAATAAGCAGTCTTCTCAAATTGAACTCCATGTGACAGTAACATGTGAAGGCATTTAGCAATGTTTATTTCTTTGGAGTTTCTTTGTATTCCAAGAACAGTCTAACCTGCACAAAATATGTTACTCTAACTCTGCTCTCATGTGCCTGAAAAGAAAGCCATTTAGGCCTCATTGAAACTATTTGGGTTCAGTAGAGGTGTTTATGGGATTTAAGTAACACTAATTATACTGGAAGAGGAGAGGGGAGGGGAGGGGAGGGAAGGGGAGGGGAAAAGGGAAAGGGAAAGGGAAAGGGAAAGGGAAAGGGAAAGAGAAAGAGAAAGAGAAAGAGAAAGAGAAAGAGAAAGAGAAAGAGAAAGAGAAAGAGAAAGAGAAAG
>JAWWMO010000083.1:93211138-93250850 GCA_035047845.1 Dendrocincla fuliginosa | reverse complement strand
GAAAGAGAAAGAGAAAGAGAAAGAGAAAGAGAAAGAGAAAGAGAAAGAGAAAGAGAAAGAGAAAGAGAAAGAGAAAGGGGAAAGGACCCCTTAGTTTCTTGATTTGTAAACCCTTGCAAGTAGGGACCTAATACCAGAGATAATCTCCCAAATCAAAAAATCAAACATGCTTAAATTGAATAGGCTAGAACAGCAGGGGAAAAAAAATCTCTAGAAACATTTATGTTTGTTGACACTTAAAACAATTAGAGACACAAATACTTAATATGTGGTGATATCACCAACAACTACTTTTTATTCTGCTTTCTAAATAAAGCAGTGACTTCAGGAAAATATCCACTAATGTTGATTTTAGTGTATACTGCCTTTAGTGTATACTGTATAAGCTTGAAATTGAAGAAGAAATTTCTAAGGGAGAATAATTATTCCAGTCAGATAGCTTCAGATATTTCATGGTTATTGCAATGAATTTAAGATATCTTTATTGCCACAGAGGTAGGCTATATCCATATTTCAGATGGCACGGCAGCATACTGGTACCTTAAACAGTTTAAATGGTCTAGTTCAGGTACCAGAAGCAGCCTAACAGCAGCTGCACAGGGCTCTCGCAGCTGCACGAATGTGCACTAATTTACCTTGCTGAGAAGGCTTGATAATTCCCTCCAGCTGAGCTCTGCATCAGCACGGTGAGCCTGCCTGCTTTTTTCAAGTTAGGTTGAGTAACTTCACAGTGCAGGGAAATATAGTGTAAAAGAAATCACTGAGGCTTGAAAGCTGTGAATATGGTGAATGGTCTCACTGGGAGGCATGTTTACTAGCAGTAACAGATCATCCATCACTGTGGAGGCGATATAAAAACATGCATGCAATGCAGACTCTTCCTCTGTATCATGATATCATGTAAGAATGCAAGTTCTCTGTGTTATTTATGTTTTAAAAATACACCAGTCTATTGTAGTTAGTCTGGATTTCATCTTTTCTACTCAATAGGAATGGGAGAAATAGGGCTGAAGTAGAGACTCAAGACTCAACATAAGTAATTTGTTCCTCTGTTTTCTTCCTCTGTTTTGTCTGTAGCAGTATCTTTGATTTCTTTGATTTCTGCAATTATAATTGCTCATCTGATCCTCAGTGCCATTTCAACATTGCTCTCAGTGCTTTCTCTGTTCAATAACATTTGTGTGACAGATGGTGCAAATGACCATGACACTGATGTTGGAATAGTGTGAAATGATATTGCTTACTGCTTGATGTTTTACCAGCTGACAGTAGTGAATTACAGGCAAGGATAAGTCTGGGGAAAAAAAAAATCCATGTACAGATTTATCTGATTTTTGGAACTAAATTTGAAGTGTAACTTCTCTTCATTTTTTTCTAAATGTTTTATTCTTATATAGTTCTCACAAATGCTCTTAATTTGTAAGGACATTTGCAAAGCGAATACCTTTCCATTGGAGGTAGATCTCACTATCTTATTCTTTCTTCTTAAGCAATCAATTGATTAAACTCTTCTATTCTTTGTGATACAAACATGTTTTCAGTGAATGTGTGCAGAATATATCACTCCACCTGGACACCTCCAGGTTTCTTAGTGTTTGGGTTGATGGGTGGTTTGGTCCACCATGCACATCAGGAATTCATTTGCCTGGAACAATGAAGTTTAAATGAGAGAAAATGTAATATTTATCATCTCTGATCTTCTTACTAGTATGTACATCTTGAGTCCTTGTTTTGTACCTCAGAACTAGAATACAGCATAAAAAAATATGCAGACTTTCAGCTTCAAGTTGACTGGATTTTTCTTGTCAGGCAAAGAAATAATTTTCCTATTTCTGTTTGCACTGCATGTCTCTACTCATTACACCTTCATTAAACTCCCTTCTCACATGGCCCACAGCCCTGCTTGTTTGCTGCTCTAAGTTCAGTAATTCCCATTTACTGCTCCATCAAGACCGATGATTTCTCAAGTAATTTTCATCCATAATTTCCAAAGTGTTGGTGTAAGGACTGATGCCAGGTCTTCTCCTGAACTTCCTAATAAGATGTGCTATATTCTCTTTTTATTATTTCATTTAAAAGACACCATCTCTCTAAGGTATATGAAAGTCTACAACACTTAAAGAACATGCATGTGATAGAATTGGAAAGTTCCTTTTTATTCCAAAAGAAAGACAACATCATACAAGATCATTCCTAATTACTTTCGGTGAATAATAGCTTTGAGCAACTTATTTGGTAAAATAAATTTTGGTTAATAAAGCAACATTTGGCTTCTGTAATTCTGAAACCCAGCTGAAGCTTGTGTTTGGTTATATTCTGTTTCCAATGGTACAGAGATCTGAGAATGCTTTGCAGTGATTTATGACAGTTGCCTATTCTTGAATGTAGCTATAAGTAAAACCATCTGAAACAATTGCAAAAAGAGTCAAGAAACTTAGTAATGATGGAAGTTATCATATTTTCAGAATTAGTCAGCAGAAGATGTATGACACATATTCCTTTTCATTCATACAACTGAATTTCTCACTCACCTGTCATTTTATGCTCCATTTAATAAAAAAAACTTTTCTCTGAAAAAGACTGGGGTTCTGTTGCTAACCATTCTGATTTTTGTCTGACAAATTAGATCCCTGATTTGTCTCTTTGGCCATATGATTTATATCTCTGAATGCTTTTATCACTTTTTTCCTTTTACTGTAATATTAAACTTCTACAACTGGGTTTCAACTCCGCGTCCCTTCTAAACATTTCCTACAGTATATATGAAATATCAGTTTCAATTCTGACTGCTTCATTGGGACAGCTGTCATTGCCCTCTTTTTGTATGTGTTTGGTTTTGGTCACTTCCTTATGCTGACACTCAGAATTTGAAAAATCAGGACCACAACACTTTCTGCAAACCTCCCAGTCCATGAAACCTTCTTAAGGAACAGTAATAAAGCTGAAAATGTGCAGCGATGACTGCCTGTCATATCCACTACTCTGTAATTTACTTTGCTTTTTCTTTATGATCATAAATCATCCCCTCCATGTCTATCTCATGCAATAAACTTCAAGCACAGATTACTGAGCACTTTTTTGAGCTGCATTTGTATAGTAGCTAAAACAGTGGGATCATCATCCATTAGCATACTTAAATATTAGAGAAATACAAACAATAGTTAATCAAGACTCCAGTTATTTTGAAAGGAAATATTTCAGCTTGGTTTGTGTATTGTGTATTAACACCAAAGTGTCTTGTTAGAACAAATTGAAACATAACTGTTATTATGATCTGGAAGAGCTACAGAATGTAAACATTATTGTGTTGCATATTCAGCCTTAAATCATGAAACTACACTCACTGCATAGTAAAAGGAAAATGAAAAGTATTTTTTTAAAATGAACTCATAAAGGAAAACATATTATATAATTTTATTACTTTTGAACAACTACATCACATTCAGAAGGCTCCATTTACTGTATAGTAAGGTTTAAATTCACATAGTTAGGTCAACTAGATAAAATGTGTTAGTGTAAAAAGATAAGATACATTCCTCTCTAATGCATTTGTCCCACCCCTTCAGATCATGCTCATGTACCTCTCAATGCTTCAAAAGGACAGACACTGCAAAATCTGCCCTTTAAGTGGATTCTACTGAGATGGAAAAATTCATATCCTACTGATTATATACTAGATCAACTATTGGAAGTTGCAAGTTTCCATATAGAATTAATAATAATAATCAAAAAAAAAAGCAGCTTTCTAAAAAAGGGATTTTAGTTTGAAACTTTATTTTTTACACAATCTACCTTTTAAAAACCTTTTAAATATTTTTACTATAATGTATATATATTCTAAGGACAACAATTACTATAACCCAAAGTATGGAAATAGTCTAATATTTTTTTTTCCTCAGACCCTTAGTTGCTTTTTTAGTCCTTTAGCAGGCAAGACAATGAAAAAAGTTTGGTCATCAGGAAATGTTATCAAAAAGTAAACAAGAATCTCTATGACATAGGAAAGAAAGATATTCTTGTTCTCTTACAGGAATAATGATGCTGATGTTCACATATTTGTTTTTCTATTTTGTCTCTGCTTAACCTTCGCTCTCCCCAGAGGAACAACACTTGCCACAGACAAATTATTCACATTGTGTCAAATGACACTAATCAAGTAATTTATTAGCATAAGTTTTCAACTGTTCCTCAGAACAACAACACTAAATGAGCAATTAATTCTGAAGTCATGGTGAGGGTATTTATAGCAGTTGAAATGGAGAAGGACAGTGTAGCAGGAACAATTTGGTCAACTGGGTAAACAACATATATAACCCCAAGTAACTTGATTTATTATCTAACATCCAGCTTGGTCTATGTAGTCCATAGGAATAATAATAAAAAAAAGTTTGCTTGGGGATCAGCAGGGCTAAAATGAGACTATGATGATATTTGTGAGAATTTTATTTGAAAAATAAAAAAGAGTCGAAATAAGTGGTACCTCAGCTATTGCAGGAGCAAGTTGGCAATCTCATATTTGAAACTTTATGAAAAATATCAACAAACATGATGTACAAAAATCTTTCTCACTTCACAATTTCCTTTTCTCATATAAACAAATTTTAAGATTGGGTTTAGGCTTAACATTTGCCACAACTTTTGGAGGAACAAAACTATCACAGGAAATGAGCAGCTTAAAGGCATGTGTCCATAACTGAAATGCAGCATGTTTTGCCATCCTCTATCTACTATCAGTAATGCTTTGATTCAGTACTATCTATATTTTTTATTTCTATGTACATTGTTTTAAACTTAGGAACAGATCATATTTCCTACAAAATGCCATTCTCTGAAGCTGTCTATGAGCAAAGAACATGCAATCAGACAAGTTCATCACAGTTCCTATTGGCTCTCTTTCCCTCTGACTCATCCGGTTCAATTGAGTTTATGTGATTTAATGGTAATGAGATAGTCAGCACCACAGGAAATGAGTGGATGTTCTGCTAATAAGTAAAGTTTTGCTCTTGTCATTTGCCCCTACTTGGCAGAAATCAGGTTGAGAAAAAGTTGAAAACAAATCAGGTTGAGAAGAAATCAGCCCACTCCCAAGGGCTAAACAAGTTTGACTCTGTCTTATAATGTAGCAGCTAAGTAAAATTAGCTAATGTGAAACAAAATTATGAAGATAAAACAGGAATCTTAATGATATGTTTATCATGCTATGTAATATTAATTTAATTGAACAGTAAGAAATATGTAGCATTAGTAGGCATGTACATTGTATTTTTATTAATATTACTTCTGGTTTACTTTTTAAAGAATCCTCCAATACTTCTATGTATTTGAGAAACCCTACTGAAAATAAAGTGTGGTGTTTATTTTGTATTTTTTTCCTTTTGATAAGGACATAAATTGCCTGACTATCTGTCAGGACTTCTGGCCCAGAAGCATGCAGAGCGTTGCTACTGATAATACCTCTGAAAATTAGGTGCTCCTGTATTGAATTATTTCCACAACCAATTCTTCAGGACAAGTACAAACATCTTGCAGAAAAAGAGTCTCAAGGCCTCTGCCAAGCTATGCATTTTAGCCGCATTCAGCTGTCTGAATTATGTTTGAAGCTCTGATATCTCTGTGCTGATGAATATACTTTCTGCCATAAATTGAGAACAGCAGTAGTTGTGCTGTTCCCTTGTGTGGTATCTTCATCCTGGCTGACAACTGCTTCTCTTCACTTCTCCTCCTCCAAGGCTTGGAGGAAAATAGATGCTGAGAAAAGGTTGGGTTCATTCTGTTTCAATCAGGCTGAACATGTTACTTCTTCCTTCCCTGTTCACATTATATCCTCCCACTAACTGCTGTTCTGCTCATTTCTGTGTGTCCACACAGGTTATCATAGGCTAGAAGAAACCTGAAAAACCCAGGTGAGCAGCAGGCCGGATCTGCATATATCACCTGACGAGCTCTTGTGCGTCTTATTCCTCCTCCCTATCCACTCCTGGCATTCTATTTTAAAATCAAGTACAATTTAATTTTTGTTAATTTAAATTACTTTGAGTATATTTCATAACAGTATTTGCCTACTGCTGTGTTGATTGAACAGATGAGTTAAAATTTTTATTGTTGGAGCTCCTTTAGAAGGACAGTTGTATCTGTGTATGGTGGCAACTGAGTCTTCGTTTTTATATGTATTTTAAATTCAGGCAGCAGTTTGATGTGATTACATGGAGACATTCAATGAAGCTGCAGTCAGTTCTCTGTACCATACAACATTTATCACAAAATTATGATATTTTTCTTCTGACAAGCTAAAAAAATGTTCATAAGTCAATGAAACTGTCAGGAAATCTTAAGAGGAGACAGAAGCACTACAGTGATTGCTAATTACTACAAGTGCTCAGAATCTATGAAAGACAGATCCCTTCCCTTGTTTTCAATACTTGTCCTCAATATTTTGCGAGGTTTTTAATAGATATTTGGGGGAGAGAAAGAGTAATACTTGAGGAAAATAAGTAGACATAAAATGCTACAAAGTCTACTGCAACAAACTGCATATCACTTTTTTAAACAAGTAGTACTCCACTCTTATGCAAAGAGGATTCAAAAGTCATCCTTGAGAGGGAAATATCAACTGTCAGCTTTTTTGTGGACCTATAAAGCAATTTATTCACAACATTTCATTATCCAAAAAAATCCCAGACTAAGTTCTCTCTTTAACACGGCCTGTTGGTGAGGAGATGTGTCTCATAGAGGTTGTACTTGAGGTCTTCACCTGCAAGCAAGTAATTTTTAAAATCTGTAGTCCAGGGAATACTACATATTTTAGCATCATTCCTCAATTAAAAAACAGAAGGAGTATCACTGGGCTCAGATTCTTTAAAGAGTTATGAGCTTTCATATATATTTCTGGAGATAAGTTGTGACTTACACAGAAATGATTTAGACAGGCGAAAATTGTTTCTTTCAGTGCTGACTTGTGAATAAGGGAATGTATAAATCATTAAGCTTCATTCTGGGTTCATCTAGACAGCTCAGCAGACCAGCACATTGAGCCCTGTGATGTGATGCTGCATCATCATTTGAGGTGCAATTCTTCAGCTTAGTCCACTCCAAGAAAATTATTAAGGGAGCTTTTCCAGTTGCCAGGACTGCAGTTTTACCTAGCCCTCACGTACATAATGAATTGGTGGATTAGTACCTGATCAATCACAGAACTTCACTGTACTTTAAAAATTTCTTTTAATTGAGTGGAATAAAAATATCTAGCAAACAATATTTGGCAGTCCTTTAAAATAAATGGTAAAATTTTATTCTGCATCACCCAATGCAATAACATTATTCAAAATAAAAATTTCTTATTCAGCTTTTTAAATAGGAGATATCATATTGAGACATTTAACCATCATAAATCTACACAGGAGACCTCTGCCTTCAATATAGAATGTACAGAAGTAATTAGGCTGACGTTCCTAAAGTGGATTTTTGAAAACCTGGGATGAATAATGATAAGAATGAAGAAATTTACTTTTTGGTTCTCATGTCTGCTCTGCAGAAGAATTTATCCACTTTTCAATATACTTAAAGATTTTCTATATAAATTACAGAAAATCCTAATTTGTCTAGTCATCCTCATTAAGTCAAAATAACCAAAGAATACAATCGCACTTACAGAATCCCCTTTCTTCTCATGGTTACCAGTATTAAATCTCATGACAAATGTAGAAAGAGTAAACTTAAAAGTTAAAATCCAACATCCAGGGTTTCATTCTACTAATTCCCTTCCTTCCCCCCCCCCCCATTATCACTTACTTCAGCTCCAAAAATTTAGGTTTTAAGCTTCCACCCAAGCCTAAAGTTAATAATCTAAATCAACATTCAAGTTCTAAAAAATAAAAACAAATCCTCTCTAAGCTTTCACCTCTTTTCCCAAAGACAGTCAGAACCTACAGAGGGCATTTCATGCCACCGACTCTTAGAGTTCTCACACTAGCAAGGTATTTTGGAGTGGGAGCGAGAGAAGGAAGCAACAGGACAAGATACATTCTCCACTCTCCCTTTCCAGGTGCTGCCATATGGTACAGCTTTGTGCTGGTATACATAAACGTCTTTCATTCTCTGCTTTCTCCCACGGGCAATCATCCATCATCCATCATTGCCCCGTGTTTAGCATGCTGCCAGTACAGCCTGCACCTCTCCAGGGGTTTGTTCTGCTTTGGTTTTGCAAACCCCAATATCATTGCTTATTTCCTACGGCCCAATATGTTTCCCTGTGCAATTCAGCTTCATTAGAGTTACCTGTACAGCATGCAGAAAAAGATCATTTCTCTTTTAAAGTGTCTTTGCATAAAACATTACATATTCAAATTAGGAGTTCATGGCTTAACAAGAGATTACCCTGGGCTTACTTAGCACAAGGTCAGCAAAGATTTTCCTCCACAGGCAAAAATATGTTCAGTGAATAAAGATTTTAGAAAAAATGTTATTGTTTTAAAAGGGCAATACAAATGGTTTCAACATTGCAGTAACATTACCTTTAAATCCAAACACCAAATTCAAAAATATGAAGTGTGCTAACATCAAAAGCAGTAGCTCACTAGGTAGTAAGATGAAAGCAGTGTGAAAACTCTGGGAGGCATTTTGAAAATTACAGGTTTAATAATAGTAATAATTATATAAATAATTAATATGTCAATAGCTCTATATGTACATACAAATCCATACATTCACTTTTATATAACATATACCTGTATGCAATTAACCTCCCTTTATAGAAGGTTTTTATATATAAACCTATATATATACCTATGTATATACATACATATACATAATCTACTTTTATGTATGCATGCATGCACCTTGTGTGCATAAGTGCAAGAAAGTTTTATTTTACATATATATATACCCACAAACAAGAGTTATTTATTTGAAACTGTATGCATTTTGTAGTTTTCTTTTACCAAAAGCAACTGACTGGGCAGTCATAGGTGTGTCAAACAGGATATTCTGGTTACAGTGAAGTGAGGGCCGACCGATCTTTTTTAGAGAAGCCAGCAATGATTTGCATGTGATCATCTCTGCTCTGTATTTTTTCAACCTCGTTCTTCTTGATTCTATGATTCTATGACTTTTGCTCTCTCAGGCTTGTTAAATTAGTATATCACATTGTGGCTGATACATTTAACAAAAGAGGTAATTTAGTGAAGATTGGACCAGCACATTCTGCTTGAACAGTATGTGACATCTTAAAAATCCTTTTCTTTCATGCAGGGAAAGAAGCTCTACTGTGTTAAATGTGTTCTCCTGCAAGTAGTACTTCCAGCAAAAGAGTAGTGAAATTTTTCAGTCATAAAGAAAAAGAGACACCCAAGTTATACCTTACTGTACCACAGTGAAACCACAGACATCTGTCTGGATGACAGCCATAGGCAGCAATCAGTAGCAGAGCTACATTAATGCTATATTAAGGCCAAGATGTTGCACTATGCCTGAGAAGTACACCCAGTGAGAAGACACACAGGAGGTGAAGGGTGAGGGAGGTCTGAGGTCAATGAATCCATGATTAGTTTGCCCAGGGGCTGGAACCACAATATCAGAAATGTCACCAAGTTCCTCTCCACAAGTGGACAGAAATCTGGAGTTGAGCCCTGTACCCAGATGTATCAGTGGAACAGTGCCAGTGAAAAATGTTTCATCTCCAAAACTGATCTGGTAGATTAATATTAAAACCACAATTCTACCTTCACTTCTAGGTAACACAGAAAACAAATAGAGCTTGTTTTTTAAGCTCCATGTCCCACTTTTTGTAGCTCTCTTTTTTGTTGTTGTTTTTTTTTTTTTTTTCTCTGCAGAGTTTAGTGAAATTGCCTACTGCTGTCTTTAAAAGCTTACACTTAAAAGAAAAAAAACTTTTAGCAGGGTATCAGTCAGGCCTCCAGAATTAATCCTTTTCTGACAAAAGAAAATGTGATCATAGCGCATGCAGTGAACTGCAGGGGAAAATATTTGTACTTAGGTGTCTTAAGTGCCTAATTTGCTGCTGCTGACACATGGTTAGACAGATACAGTGTCTAGTAACTAGCAATTTAATTACATTAAAAATGAAAGGAGGTTTGAAACTGAGTCCATCAAGACAAAGAACTCTTGAAAAGTTGAAGTTTCAAGTACTGGAAGATTGCTCTTAGGGTTTTCTAATATACTATCAATGCTTAAAATATTTTTCAATACAGAGTAGAAAGCGAGTAATCAGTAAATTAAGCACTCTCTAGATTTAATAGTCATTCTACAGAAAACTGAAATATGTAAAATGCTAGCTAGAACACAATAATGATTCTGTGTCAATTGCAGAGTTTTTATCATAACCCTGTCTTATTTTGAAGTGCACTTTTCGGTAACATTTTATGTGAATCATTAATTCTTATACCTAAAAGCGCATATCCTTGAACTATAAAAAATATGGTACATTTTCATTCTTTGCAGTCTGGGAAAAAATCATCTTGATACTGATCATTTTGAAGCAGATGTAAAGGATGACGGCATCAGCTGGTTTCAGTAGCATGTAGTGCATTCTTGTATAAAGCTATTTAACACAAGTCTGCCTCCTATAAAGCTATTTAATGCAAGCCTGCTTCATGCTGGTTTCCATTTCCACTGATGTTCTCTACAGCTAATTTGTTTTAAAAAGAATAGGAGCCAGATATATTTTCAAGATATCCAGAGTAAATCGGAGGGATCAAATTACTCTCGCCTGGCACAGACCATGCTCAGCTTTCAGTTTTGGGAGATGGCTGCTACACCCTCAACATCCCCAATGCCCATAAGGGCTGTTTATCAAGGCACAAGCTTCTCTTCCTGCTATTTGTAATATCCACCAAAGCAACCACAATAACAACCATAAATGGCATAAATAGCCTAAATGCTTTTATCAACCTTAGACTCATCAATTTTAATGGAATTGTACTTGCCTGCAATAAATATGACTTTCTTTTCTATGGCAGTCTTGTTTCATGACTCAAAAAAATCTGAGTTTGTCTCTTCATCCTAATACAAAAGGCACCAGTGCTGGATGGGTTCAGTAACAAATAGTCAGAAGTGGTTGAATATTCGGCATCAGAATGAAAAAACAGACTCTTTCTCTCACTATGGACAATGCTGAAGCTGAGAATTGAAAACATTCTAAGGATAGAAGGGTTAATGAGTCTTATTTACAGAAAACAATTTGTGGGTCTGTTAATCTGTTAAACTTCTGCATTACGGGAAAATCAACCTTGATCTATTAAATTAATGATATGGGGTTTCCACATTCTTAAAAAAATGCCAGGGTATGATTACCTTGAAACTCAAAGGACCAGCCAGACAGATGTGGATTTTTTTCAGTGAAACTGAACATCAGACAGACTATAGAAATGTCTGAAGAGAGACATACTTTATCTGTTACCTCCTATTTGCACTGAGAAATGCAGTGGGGAGATGAGACCTTGAACAGCCTAAAATTTAAGGCTGGTCCCACTTCTTTTTTCCCTTAAATAAGTATGTTTTGGTTTCCATTACAGTACTAACTGTAGCAGTTTGAGAACAAAGTAGTCTCAAAATCTTAAAATTTGGAGAAGATAATACGAAAAAGAATATATAAATTATATTATAAGTGCACATCTGTTCATTTACCTTTGAAAATATAAACCTAGGTGAAGATTGCTTTGAACACAGGAAGAAAAATTTCCATCTTCTAAACCAGTGACTGTTGGACTGACATTATGAGATGCAGAAGAGGCAGCACTAAATGAAGAAACTAAGTAATTCAGATGAGCTACTGAAATTTTCCTGTGTAGCTATAGGGTTGAAAGATAAATACCCATTTTTTGTGCAAGGCATGTTTCCTTGACTGTATATGAAAAATGTATCTGTACATTCAGTCAGAAAAGAAATAGGCAGAAACTACCTATTATGAAAATCTGTCATAAAATAGGTTGTTACTGTTCTAATACATCTATACTGAAATAATTCAATTTTAAGCAAATGGAAAAATATAAGAGATAAATGCAATTTATAGCAGCATCGGTCTCCACGTTATACTGAGGTAATTGTTCTTTGGACTCTATAAATACATTGGTATGAGACCTGAGCTAGCTAGTTTAATGCCATCTTATTAGCACTATTTGATATTGCATGCATTTCTGTGGCTTCCATGAAGGCTCAGTTTTGCAAGATATGTTGTCAAAAAGACAAAAATTCAGTTTCATCTCTTCCTACACAAGGTGTGTGGTGTTTCCTGAAGTAAATTACACATATCTCTTTGCAGCCTTCACTGGGATCTGCAGTTCACATCCCATCCTGCATCCAGGCACTGTCCTTGCGATAGCATATCATGTATAGCTAGCTTCAACTTGTACTTCATACCAAAAACATGACAGTAGTTACTGGCCACTGGACTTGGAAGTTACATATTTGGTAACAACTGCATTTGACTCCTTAGCAGTGGTGCCTTTCTGTAGTCCATCTCACACATAAACCATAGGTCCAGATCTTGGAGCTATTGAACATATTTTACAGCTTCTGTGATGTGAATAAAATTCCAGTCAGAGACTGAAATTTTTCCAGTAACTTTTCCAGTAAGAAAATCTTTGTTAAGGTGGACTTCTACCTGCCTGGCTTAGATACTTCCCACAACAAAGTGTTTTCTGTACCAGTCACTAGTAAACTCTGGGATCTGTGACTCTATCCAGGATTATATTTCCTGTCCTCCCTGGTACTACTCAGCATTTCCCACAGCATGCCAGGCCTTAAGAGAGATCTTCTGCCTCTGTAAGAGATCAGTAATTATGAACCCATCTCGCCTCTACTGTCCCCTCAGTGGCCAGTCAGATACTGGCATAGAAGCAGGACCACATGATTTGAGGTAGAATACCTTTTTCATACACAGTAGGCTTTTCTCTCCCAATTTCAACCACAGCATTTTTACCTAAGTTTGCATAAATGCAAATTGCGCTGCAGTTCATTAATTTATCTAGCATTGACAAAGTCAGGGAATTTGTCTCTGTAAACCTTCTACAACCTTGAATTTCAAAACACTGGGAAAATATTCTATGGGGAGAGGTTCTGCTTTCTTTCCTTGCCTCATATTTACAAGGTATGATTTTGGTTTTTTTTATGCAATGGTAATAGCCAACAGATATTCTTCTTAAAATAAAAATCACTCAGTTCCTCAGTTTTCTTCACTGTCATCAACAGGTTAGATGCATAAATACACACACACACACACACATGCCCCACCCCCTTGAGCATTCCTGGACTTCTCTTTTCTCGGGCAGAAAATATTAAAGGAGCATAAAAACATTAATAAGGAAAATTATATAAACAAGTCATATATATAATTGTATTTTCCTAGTGCCTGGATATTAGATGGACTTTCTGACCTTGAAGTAGAATTTTCTGACAAAGTCAAAGAAGAAAAATCCATCCAAATCTGTACAAGTCAATCAATTTTGGAACCCAGTCAAACATTTAATAAGAAAACATGAATGCACAGTTCTGAATTTTGATGATAGTTCAAGTCCTAACTACAGAACCATAAAAAAATACAAAATGTTTAATGAGTTAAGCAGGTATCCCACACTAATAGGATAAATTCGATCCAAATATGGAGTTTTGTTTAAATTCCTCTGAACACCTCTCAATAATCAGAACAGGCTATTTTGAATAATTAATAAAACAAGAATCAACCATTAGCATTAACATAAATCATAATAACTCCAATCAAGTAAGTGAGTCACAAGGTCATAAAATAAAAGCAATAAGTGCATGGCTTCTGTATGAATTAATTGGAGCTGTACCAGTTTATAGCAGAATATTGCTCAGGAGTAATTTAGCCATATGTCCATTACTAGAGAGACACTTTCAAATTAAGACATATTTCAGTACCTAAAGTGACCTGAGACGAGTTCACAACACAAATAGGCAGCATCAGCCTTAATCCCCTTTCAATTTATTTTACATGCTGAAGTGAGCTGGTGTGGAGACCAAAGTCATACTGAAATCAATGTAAAATCAGTGGAAGCATGACAAACAATCATGTCCTATTTTTAGCTCTTTACCCTAGTGGCTCATTCCTTTGCTATGATTTGTTAAAGAGAACACTTAAGGCAAATTTCAATTGTTATTGCTCTGTGCTGCAGGTCATCCTTTTGCTTTCCCTTCCAACTTGCACATTCTGTGATTCTGTCCTACTCACCCCACTCACCTCAGTTTGCACAGCAGGGGTGGCCAACCCCACACTTGCTTTGGCCTTTAACATACATTGCAGCACATTAGCGTTTTGTCTATGAGGAACAGTGGAGTAATACAGCCAGTAGCTGCTTTCATCATGAAGGAAGAATGATATTGTGGAAAAGGGCCCTCGCATCTCATTGTATAACATCTTAGTAAAGTTCTTTATAACTAAAGAAATATATTTTTCTACTTAATGAACAGCTAGAACTTCACACCGTGCATTAAGTAGAGGGCCCCCAGAGAGGGGGCTCATGTCTTCATTCAAAGCTTTCATTAGAGGGGTTTAAAGAAATTATTAATGCCTCTTCTTTTATCTACAAAACCAAACACCCATAACATACTTGAACATCACAAAGCTCCTGTAAATTTGATTAAAACAGTCAAGACTAATATATGCATCTTGAGTGGCTGGGATCCATAACCTGAGTTTATACAGTCTTTTTACCCATCCATTGCTAAAATGAATATATTACAGAAAAAAAAAAAAAAAATGACACCATCAGATTAAGGAGAAAAACTGCAAAAATGGGAGCAGAATAAAAGCCTGTTTTTCAAAACTATAACCAGTCAAAATGAATGACATGTGAGGTTATAAGATGAACGTAACATTAGAACGTAAGATTTTTTTTTTCTCTGCTCTATACTTGCCATTTTCAAATAAGATGCTCTTTGTTAAACTCATAATACAAATAATGATTTCAGTGAACATTTTTCTTAAAAACCTCTAGAATGACGAGATACACTAGAAATTCTTATCTCTTTCATGTATTTTGTGATTTTTAAAGCATCACCATACCTTGCACTACAGAGACAGAAAAAACCCTGAAGTACTACAGTGATACGTTATTGTAATACAGAATGGGAGACAGTTCCCAGGGTTCTCGTAAGACTATATTTATGTCAGTTGTATTTTCCGACTATCTATCCATGCTTGCAATGAATGGTCTAAAACACAGTTATGAAAACTGCACACCTCCAGAAAAAATCCTTAATAATCTACAACCATGTTCAGGACTAAACACTCGGTCATTTTTCATCAAATGATACTATTTACAATTTCAAATTTCTGGATCCCAAGAGAGTCTTTGATTTTTAAAACATATTTTACTTTTTTAGAAGGGGAAAAACTTTATCACATTTAAAAATGATATGAATAATACTTACAAAAGCTTTATATTAATATTAGTAATGGCAATATATCTGTTTGACTAAGGAGTAGAACATAGACTGAGGAGCTCAGAAGTCAAAATAAATTACTATGTTGCTACTGGATTTGATCCAAACTCCCTGCAGAACTTTTCAGTGGGCTGTTATTAAGACAAAATTATAAAGCAGAAGTCCTTCTGAACCCAGTGAAAGACATTTGTATAGAGTACTCCTGGTGTTCATTTGTACATCATATTAACTTTTCATGCAAATAATTCTTTATGAAGCTTAAAAGGCTTTTCTGTGATCTTAATCACAGATAAAAATTTGGGCAGAGCTGCAGGAAGGGAATCCTCTTCTGTACAATCTAATGTGCTCTCATTGCAGTTATATCCTGCACCATACTAATAAGCACTGTCTAAAATATTTTTTCATAACTATTTTAGATTTCACTTCTCTCCATGGAAGATAGCTCTATTTAATTTATCTTGATAATATACTTTCTTAATTTTAACTATTTTACACATTAATCTCAGCTTCAAACAAAAGGCCATTTAATTCTTTTTTTTTTCCATGTTTACATTGACCAAATAATTTTAAAATATTTCATTTATTATCTAAATCTCCTAGCTCTGTGATTTTCCTTTGAAACCAAATTTTAACAGCTATAAGCTGATTTTATCGCAATTTTATGATTTCCTTTGTTTATTTGTGCTAAACTTGTATTGAAGAATATACAGAAATCTGACAGAAGAGCATACTGTAATTATACAGAACCTGTACTGATATTCCTTAGTCTGTGGCATCAGCCTCCACCATGCCAACCAGACCAGAACTCTGCCACTGTATGAAACTAGAAACACAATATCAATCTGCTGTTCACAGTATGTTATTGCACATCCTCACTGTACTCATCCCTGACAACTCACACTAAATTACTACTTTGCAGAAGTTCAATTTTCTTGAGTAAATATTTTCAGCTAATTTTCCTAGTTTTCATTTTTCACACTGTCATTCCAGATTCAATTTGTACTGCTGTCAATACATGTATATATAAATGTATGCATTCCTAAATGTGCATATATTAAACAAGTTTGTACCATTAGGATAGGAATACAGTTTGTATTCCCTTTAGACATCCTGATTAGAGATCCTCATTAGAAATTTCTCTACTAACACAAAGCCTGTGCATTGGTCCTTTTTAGTAATATTCATTTAGTATTTCAGACAGATATTTCAGTCTCCAATAGTGCTAAAACCCAAGCCAGGCAGCTGAAATCTTTCAACCAAACTTTCATTGATTACCACCAAAACCCTCATAAAAATACAAAAAGACATTAAAAAAATCCTATTATGTATGCTAATTTGTAATGCTGTAGAAAAAGACTGACAGTAATTCTCAATGAAGTAGTAATTGCACCAATACAGTATAGGCTTTTTTTTTTTTTTTTTTTATTGCTCAACTTCTGCATCTTCTGGCCTGACAGAAACACAAGATTACTTCTCTTAATACATTTTCTAGAACTGGTACTGAAATTTAATGATCCTCAGAGAAACATAGACTGATACTACAAATTTATAATCCTACATCTTACCTGCATTCATCAAAATCAAATAATGTTAAAAGGACAATTAAAATCTACTTCTTTTTAAGAATACATTTTTTTTATGTTTTTTTTCCAGTTTCTCATTGCTAATGAAGTCTTTTGGAACATACTGTGAGAAAGTTTTAATATAACAAATCACACTTTTTCCAAAAGAATTGTATTAGCTCATCAGCTAAAAAGAGTATGTATTCTGGCATATAATTATTTTGCAGTTCTTGATCTAAAATAAGTTTTAACTATTTGTGTAAGAAGATATGACTTTTTAAATAATTTTCAATAAAATCAAAATGCAAAATACCTAGATTTGCTATTTTGTTAATTGTCGTATCTTTGACTTCACTACATTTCCTGTAGGTACAAACTGTTCAGAAATATCTGAAGGAGAGGTTTTATTGATCTATTACTAAAGTCAAATAATTCCAGATGCCAAATTTTACTGAGTGTTTAACTTCTTTAAGACAATGAGCATGGAAGCAATTTTCTGGAAAACAAATACAAGATGCCAATATATATTCATATGATAATGAATACATTTAATGAAAATAATTCAAAATTATTCATCAATACAGGTAAAGCAAAAAATACGTACTACAGAGATACAGTACTGTGCAAAGAAACTTCTGAGAAATCAAATCTTCATAAATTCTGTTATTCCAGAAATAAATTAAAAAAAAAATTAAGGACAGAAGATAAGGTGGATAAAATCTTACATCAAAACTCATAGAAATTGAAAATTAAATTAAAAAAGAGCCAATAGTAGCTACTTTATTGTGGTGCATAGAATAACCCAGTTTCTATACAGACAGAAGACGAGAACATGATTTTACCCTGTATTCATAAAATGGCTTTCACAACGCAGTCTTAGTCCTAAGATTACAAGGCAGTCTTAACAAGTAAACTAAGCAGCAGCACCAGCAGAAAAGATTATTTTAAAATAGAATTCCCACTAGATAGAACCTACAAAAAGGTATACATAACACTTTGAATTTACCCATGTGCTTAAACATTTTAAGGATCAGGGTCTATGCTAATGGTAAAACTGGTAGACAAAACAGGCAGATGGGTAAGGTCAAGAAAGAGGAAAGAAAAAACAACAGCAACACAAAAATATGTTCCACACAGAATGTGTGAGTTGCTGCCTGCCAAGCAGTTAGCAGTAGTCAGTACTGTGTAGGCATCGTGGAAGAAATCAGGCTTGCTGAAGTATAAAAAGAGCACGAGCTAAGATTTGGTTGGCTTCTCATATTTGAGCTTCATAAATACTACATGGAAATATATGTTTAAAGTCAGTCTTAATAACAAGTGAAGAAATATCAGAATCATACCTATTGAACCCATATCTTCTAAATGCTAATGCTTCTTTCTGCTAAATTGGCATAGCAGGGGAAATTTACAATTTTTGTTTAAATATTTTGGGGACAAAAGAGTGATTCCGAAATAGGAATATGCAGCTGGAAGCTTCTTATATTATTTTATATGGTATGTTTTGTCTAAACTTATTGTATTCAAAATCAACTATTTGCTAAAAAAAATCTATGTGGTGTCTTTATGATTTTGTAGCAGTAACATTTAGTCCTCAATATCTTGAGAAATTTGGAGTGAATGTTGTTTACCTGGTCTTCCGCAAAGCATTTGACACCTTTTCCCATAGCCTTGTCCTAAGACAAACCAGTAAGATACAGATTGGATGGATGGTCTGGCTAGGAAGTAGTTAACAGGTCACACTCACAGGATGGTAGTCCACTATTTTATTCTGGCTGTCAGCCTGTGACAAATAGGGTCCCCCAGGGATTGATACTGGGCCCCATGCTGGTCAACATCTTCATAAACTACTTGGATGATGAGACTGAAAGCACACTCATGGAGTTTGTTGATGACCAAAGTATATGTCATCAAATGGAGAAGTGGACTCAACATCTGGGAGAGTCATCATACTGAGAGAATTGGAGAGGCTGGAACAGTGGGTTAGCAAGAACAATATGAAGTTTAACAAAGAAAGTTTTGCACCTGGAGAAGAATGACCAAACAGCCCCATAGTGAATAGGATTTGCGTGGCGGGGGAGCAGCTGAGAGGGCTCTAGAGGTCTTGGTGGACAACAAGCTGAACCTGAATCAACAGTGCACTTCTACATCAATATCAGATTCTGGGTAGCTTCCACAGGGACATTACTAGACAAGTTAGGGACATGGTCAACCTGTTCTCCTCAGCACTTGTCAGGTCACACCTGGAGTACTGTTGTCAGTTCTTGTTCCTGCAATTCAAGAGACACATGACAAATCAGAGAGGGTCCAAAGAAGGACCACAAAGATGATTCAAGTACTGGAACCTGCTCTCTGAGCAAAGGCTGAAGGATTTAGGTTTTTTGGCCCTGGAGAGAAGGCAGCTCGCTGGAAACTCATCACAATATTCTAATACTTAAAGCGTGGCTACAAGAGAACTGAGTCTCTTCACAAGGAATTACATGGAGAAAACAAGAGATAACACATTGCACCATGATAAGTTTCATCTCAGCATAAGAAAGACATTTTTTACTGTAAGAACAACCATTCACTGAAACAACTTCCCCACAGATGTGGTAGAGTCCCCAGCTGCAGAGGTTTTCAAGATATAATTTTACAGGGTGCTAGATAGTCTCATCTAAACTCCCATTCTCACGAGAAGTTGGACCAGATGATCTTTCAAGGTACCTTCCAAAGTGGGCTGTCTTGTGACTCCATATTTGTTATTATAAATTTAAAATGTATTTTTATAATCTTAATTTATACCGATTTTTCCTAGTTTTTAGATCTAGCAGTCTTTAAGTTGAATCTCCTGTTTCCATGTGATGCTTTTATTCACCTTGAAGGAAAAGTCAGTGTAGTTCTATTACTTGAGCAGATTTTATATTACTCTGAAAAGTGATCTTGTGTATTTAAAAAGGAAATTTACAAATCAACATTTTTTTAAAAAAAAATGCATTATTATTATTATTATTATGATATCCCACTGAAAACCCACAGCCACAAGAGAAAAACATGCTTCCTTTCTATAAAAATTTAAATCAATTTAATAGCACTGTAAAGTTCATAAACTGTCTGTTAGAACCAGCATTCTAATTCTAATTCTGTAAATTAAGTTTTAACCAAATTAACCTGCCAGTATATGTTTGAAAAAGCATAATAGAGACCATAAGTATTCTTTAATCTTGGTAAAGCTTGAGTTATTTATGACCCTTTTTTTTTCATTAACAGATATAAGTCACTTGACCTTGTGCATAGGTACACATATTTACCTTTGAAACATATTCTATGCATTGCACAGTGCATTGTTACTGCAAAGCAGCATTGATTAAGTATATTTTCCACTAAAGTATCTGATCTCATTTTCAAATTTTTCTAACTTTGTCAGACCAATACATTGGACTGAGCTTTTGAACACTGGATGTCAGCCAAATGAAAATTTATTTTGTTTTGTTAGAGCTGTGAGGAAAAGTGAGAAAAGGAGAGGAAAACTTATTCTAGATGGGCTTTTTTCTGTCTAGTTAAATATGTGTGAATTCAAGGAATATCAAATACTGTTGTGGAAAGCTATGTCTGTACTCATCTATCCAAAATGAGGTGGATCCCATGCACAAACAGGTTCTCTGGGCAAATCTGGGAAGGAAAGAAGCAAAGTTGACAATCTTCACCCAATTTCTGTCTCCCATTACAGAATTATTCTGTAAAGTCCTTTTCTACTGCAACTCTGGAAAGGCAGTGTTTGTTTTGTGGTTTTTTTTGTTTGTTTGTTTGTTTTGTTTTGTTTTGTTTTGTTTTAATTTAGTCTCATCATAGAAAATACCCTGGATAAAAGAAAAGAATTCAGTTTTTTCCTTTTTTTTTTTTAAGAAGTTCTCTCTTTAAAGTTTTTATTTTGTAGTGCCTTACTTTCACCTCACTTTCAAATTATAACCAGTCAATTAAGTAACTTTTCTTCAAAAACCTGCTTCAATCAAAACTACACTTAACTATGACATAAATTCGTTTCTCTAACTAATGTGAGCCAAAAAACTTG
This sequence comes from Dendrocincla fuliginosa, assembly GCA_035047845.1. NCBI lineage: Eukaryota > Metazoa > Chordata > Aves > Passeriformes > Dendrocolaptidae > Dendrocincla > Dendrocincla fuliginosa. Next base: position 93,229,823 of record JAWWMO010000083.1, on the reverse strand, counting down.
AAACATAGAGGTCAACTAAACATCCACTCTACTGCTTCCACTGTATACCCACATATTTTCCAGATTTCTCTTCCTTTTTCTATTAACTGTACACAGCTATTAAACATGCATGGACAAATTTAATTATTGTATGCCATCAGTGTCACTTCATAACTTTGCTTGTAAACGTTCTTAATGGAGTTTTGTGGCAGTTATGAAAAAGTGATGAAAGTTTAGCTTGCTGTGTTAAAATTCTCTTCCTATGAAAGTATGACTTTCAGTTCAGCTGCAGTATCTCTCGATTATAGATACTTAGCATCTTGCATGAGGTGCTTCATAATTATTTCTCATTTGGCTATATGTGCACTAGGTGTAAGGTAATAAGCCTAGAATATGTAAGCATCTCCATAACACACTGCATACTGAGATCCAGGTTTTTTGATTATGGCATTAAAAGGCTATTGCTGGATCTCGAAAGCAAGTGAAAATTCTTCATCCAGTCCTAAACAGCAGCAGATAGATACAACATAAAAATCATCTAAAATAACTGCATGAAAAAAAATAAAATTTCATACAAAAATCATAAATTTGAAACCCAAGAAACTAATAGCAAAGATTTTGACAAAACATGAAGGGCACAAATGTCTTTAGGGTAGTCACATAAGTGTGGGTTTATTCCAGGTTGTATGTAAACCAATATCACAATAACAGTATATCCCTGTGAAATGGGAGTTTCAATCGGGTTTGAAAATGTGAAGTGAAGAAAAAGGTTGCAAGACACTGTACAGATTTAGTATTTGTAGAAAACCTTTGCCAACTGGGTCTTTATGGATCCCAGTTTTCTTTTTCAGAAACTAACAATACTTTCTGCCCTTTCTCAGAAGTCTAACACTTCTGTGTTCATGTTGAGTACAGGAGAACCATGAACTCAGCCAAACTGAATCTCTATCTGCCCAGATCTAAAAGAGTTGTGGTATGTACTTATCTGAGCACTACTATGCAATGTTTTCTCTTAAATCATTGATTAATTAATTTCCTTTCCCTCTGGTTTTGAACAGCTTTCACCCATTCCCTTCCTGATTACACAATACTTGTTAACTAAACGAAAATTTGGCCTGAAATAAATTATCACCACCCAACTGTGTTGGATTGATGTAATATAACTTACTTCCAGCATCTCATGTCTATTAATTTCTCTTAGTAATAAAGTCACCATATAAAGGACTATTCTCTGGAAAGTTTTAAGCAATGCAATTTCTTGGAAAGTATTCTCTCATGCAAATAAGATTACAGAATCCTAGAACAATTTAATTTGAAAGGGACCTCTAAGACCAGCTAGTCCACCAGTCCCCTGCCATGGGCAGGGTCATCTTTCACTAGATGACATTCAAAGCCCCATCTCATTTGAACACTTTCAATAATGGGGCAGCAGCCAGTAACCAGGCAGCAGGCATACTCAAAGACTTTGGGGTTGGGGTTTTTTGCCTTTCATTTTAAGTGGAACTTTATTAAAAATTTCCTTTCAAGTGTCTAACAATAGCTTATTTTGCTCTGAGAATTGTTAATAAAACTGTTGCCGTTTTAGAAAACATTTTTTTAGTCTTAGTAATATTATTGCAATGAGCCAAATCCCTTGGTTTTGTTGCTCAGAATGTAAAAATCATTCTCTAAACACTCATTTCTATGAATGAGTACACCATTCTTTGTTCATAAACTATAGAACAGGTTTTTTTTAAAAAAAAAAACAAAACAAACAAAAAAAAAACAACTTTAGAGTTTGAGGTTTAGGAGTTGTTTATGCATAGAACAGATAGAGCAAAAAGGTCAACATAGCAAATTCCTACAGTAACGACTGATAACGACTACTGGGATAATGAAATTTGGTTTGTCTTAGTTTGGCCTCCATAAGCTTCATGTTCAGAAATGTTTTGAATGCAATAATGAAAAACACTTATGATCTATTTCCTTCTTCCTTTTTTAATAATTTAAACTGTAAGCCTAATACCAAAATAGGTGATCTCCATATTAAAATTTCAAAACATTCTTTGCATTAAAATCAATAGAAGAATCACTGTCAACCAAGAATATTTGTAGATGAGTACAGTAATCCTTATAAAATGCAACATATTCTTTAAATCACACTCATACCAATCTCACATACAAGACTATATGCAATCAGTCAGCAATAAATTCCCCTGCCTTCTCTGTGCTGGTTTCCATATTAGTGAGTTTGCTTGCAAGTATGGTGGTTTGACTCTGACTGGACACCAGGTGCCCACCAAAGCTGCTTTATCATCCCCTTCTCAGATAGGCAAGGGAAAGAAAATAGATCAAGATGTTCATAAGAACAAGGAGAAATCACTCACCAGTTACCATCGCCAGCAAAACAGACTTGAGGAAAATAATTTAATTTAATACCAATCAAATCAGAGTAAGGTAATGATAAATAAAATCAAATATTAAAATACCTTCCCCCACCACTCCCTTCTTACCAGGCTGGACTTTGCTCCTGATTTCTTCTCCACAACAGAGAAGAAATCTGTTTCTGTGCACAACAGCACAGGGGGACAGGGCATGGAGCTTACAGTCAATTCACCACATTTTGTCTCTGACAGTCCTTCCTCCTCAGGTGGAGGACTCCTCATACTCTTCCACTGATCCAGAGAGAGGATCCTTCTCACAGGAAACAGCCCTACACTAACTTCTCCAAAATGTGTCCTTCCCATGGGCTGCAGTTTTTCATGTACTGCTCCAGTGTGGGTTTCTTCCATGGGGTGCATTCCTTCAGGAACAGGCTGCTCCAGTGTGAGTCTTCCATGGGGCCACAAGTCCTGTCAGCAAACCTTATGCAGCACAGGTTCCTCTGTTCATGGGGCCACAGGATCTGCCAGAAGCCAGCTCCAGAGTGGGCTTCCCATGGGGTCACAATCTCCTTTGGGCATTCCCCTGCTCTGTCAGGGGATCCTTCATGGGCTGAGAAGCCCTCATAGCCTAGAGAGGAATCTCTGCTCTGGCACCTGGAGGTGCTCTGACTGTCCTTCTTCACTGACCTTGGTGTTTACAGAGCTGTTTCTCTCACAGTCTCACTTCTCTCTCCAGCTGCAGTTGCAGTTGTACAGTTTTCCCCCTTCTTAAACACATTATGCCGGAGGCACTGTCACCATCACTGATGGGCTTGGCCTTGGCTAGCAGTGGGTCTGTCTTGGAGCCAGCTGGCCCATCTTGGAGCCAGATGGTATTGGCTCTGTTGGACATGGGGGAAACTTCTGGCAGCTTCTCACAGAAGGCACCCCTGTAGGCCCCGCTACCTAAACCAAAACCATGCCATGCAAAACCAATATAGGAAGAAAAGCAAGGAGACAGCAATTGTGCAGGCTTTTATTCAATTAAAAGATCATTATTACCATAAATGAAAACAACATGAGGAATCAAAGGAAAAAGAAAAAAGTGGTGACATCTCCAGATAATGTTTGCAGAGACCTATAGCAAACATTTAACAAATTAAAAAGGTGAATTCCTTCAGCAAAGTCCTTGCAAATACTTTCTTCTGTTAACTAACAGAACTGTCTACTGTCCAATCTACTTTGCTGGACAGTGAATCCCTTCAGAAGCTTTTCCAGCTGTTTTGGCATAAGCTTCATGAGATGAAGGGAGGGAGCACTGGGATCTGATTTCTGTACTTGTGTTAAGTTTTATTCATGTAGGAGGCAGCACTCTAGCATTAACAATCTCTTTTTAGCACTCCAGTACACATATGGAAATTCTTGTGCTTTACCTGCAAGGAGGGAAAGTCAAGCTTATTTTTCTTTTTAAAGTAAACAATTTTTAAAAAATCCTTCATAAAATAATGTGCTCTCATTGTACAGAACAGATTTGGTTCACTCAAACTGATGTTGCTTTATTGCATTTTCAGATTTTTTCCAAATCTGACACCAGGTTCAAAGGAATGTCTGGGAGCAGCTGGGCCAGAAATGGCTGTGGCAAGACACACAGACTGTCACCTTGTGGGAAGAAGAGTGGGAGCAGAAATGGAAGCAATTTCTGTGTCATTCAATGGAAAGGAACTCTGACACTTCAGACAGAAACTACATAAAAAGTAGTTTTGATGGTCTGTTCCTTGTGCAACTCGCCTAAATCTGATCGTGTCAAGACATTCATGCTCAGTACTCCAGTTCTTTAGTTTTGCCAGAAAATATACAACTTGCATCAGATTTTTGAGCCTGGTTGAACAGTGACACAGATGCTACACGCTTGCTGTGACTCCTAAAACCAGAAAATACTCTTAAAATGCAGAAGGCTAATGCACACATAGACAATGAGGGTGAAGTATTAACAGAACACTAGTAAAGTGAATAGACTAATAACTTGAAAAGGAGAAAATACTACAGAAATATTAAAATGAAGCTTTTAAGTACTACTGAGATCAGTAAATTTCTCAAGAAGTCCTCTCTGTGTTTTAGGTTCTGTGCATGATCCACCAACTCATATAAGGTATTGCTTACACATTTTTTTTAATTGTTTATCCTACAAAAATCACTAAAGGTTCCTCAGAGACATGCAAAAACAGAGCTTGGAGTTTTAAAAATGTCCTTCAAAATGCCATAATTAAAAATATTATTGGTTCCCCACTTGGCCTCAATCATCTGTACTCTGATGCTAATTTCTGTCTGCATCTGTAAGCTATTAACACTATTATTAACAGCACTGCAATTATAGGCCAAAGTAAGTGTTTGGAAAGTTCTAACTACATTTTCTCTGGGAATTTAGAAGGAAAAAATATTCACTGCTATGATTCCTTAAATTCAGGTCTCTCTCCTCAGGTGGAAGTAGTATGTTATTTCAGATATGCCTTAATTATGTTGCTAAGTACAGCTGAGTATATGTGTCTCTGATGTTCTTTAGTGCTTTACTGTAATTGCACCATATTGACAACAAGATAATAATTCATTAAGTTAAGAAAGAGAAAAACTGGCCCAAAGAAGTTCCCAATATACATATATAATAAAAAAACAACTTCTGGAATGCACTGTCAGAGATTAGACCTACCAAGCAGTATATTCTAAAGATTCCTGTTTCACTTAGCTGTTCTGGAAATAAGTAATAATCCTACTATCTGATGTACAGGAAAAAAAAAAAGAAGAGGAAAAATATATTGGGAAGCACTACTGAACTGACACCTCATATAAGCTATGACCAGGAGTTATCAACAATCAAGAAGGAAATAAGGAACATGAGGATGTATGACAATGTCATACAGGATTTTTTTTTACAACAGAAATATTAGTGTTATTTCAGGAAAACAGCAAACGGATGGAGCAACAAAGGAATTAGACCCATAAGTCAGCTAAACACGACTTTAAAGGCTGAAGTTGAAAGTCCAGACTAATCCTTTCTGCCTCATGACAATGGCACAGTTCATACTTTTTCAGCATCAGAGTTCCCTGAACATCAAATAGTGCTTCTGGAGGCACTTCTAACACCTCAAGTTCAACAGTGCCTGTTTCAGCATAAGTCCCCTGCCAAACTGAATTTTTTGGGCTCTGTGACTGAAAGAGTTTAGTGATTTATGTATTCACAGAATCCTCATTTTGCTTTTTGCCTGTAACTCCGTGGTACCAGGCAAGGAAAGACTTCTGTTCAGTCACCACATCTCTAACACTTAATTTTGTTTTGCAGGAGACATTCATAATGGCTCACATTCAGCTCTTTTGAAGTGAAACAGTTTTGTGAGGAGAAAATAAGGTTACATAAGTAACTCTAAGTGTGCCCTCTTCAGGCAGCTTCCATAGTACCCAGATCAAGTGGTTGCAAATGGTTTACCTGTACTGTTCAAGGTTGCCAGCTTCTAGAAAAGACCAATTCACTGCTGTACTTAATGTCAGAGCTTCTCTAGGCCCCATGCAGTGTTCTTGCAACTCCAAAAAAAAATTACAATTTTGTAGGTGAACGTTTGTGCCTCTGTGAGTGTTCATAAATGTGTGTACAAGGTGCAGGGTGAAGGATTTAGTTCTATGTGTCTGAAACAACCCAGGGCAATTTTGCACTTCACTACAGTAGTAATTCCAATAGTATGAAATCAAAGATGTATGCGGAGGGTGAGCAGAGGACCTTGAACATACAAATTTTATAATCGCACTGAAGTACTACAGCAGAGGGGGAGAGTATTTTATCAGCAACAGTCTTGCCTTTCACACTGTGCTGGGAGCAGGCACTAACACAATATTCATATGGGCAACTGGACTTTATTTCGAAGAGCACAGGGTGGTTTGCAGTAGGGAAAAAAAAAGAAAGAATTATTTCTTTAGACGAAAATGAATGTTTGAGGAATGTGGGCAGTTGGGGAAGAGGGAATAGAGACCAAACAGAGAAACTAAGTTAAAAAACTTAGATGTATTCTCAGCATTCTCCTTGCCCACAACCTACCACCAGGTGATTATGGTATTCCCTGATACGGGAAAAAAAGTCTAAGCTTTGATTCCACCAGATGGAGAAGGCAACTGATGTTACAATCCCAAGGCAAGTGCTCTAACTACTAGAAAAGGAGACAGTACTATCTCATAGCTACAGAGGTGAAAAAAAAAAAAAGAAACCAACAAATCAAGTGACTGGCTCTTGTTGGATTTTTGAAAGCTACGTGTACACGCTTGTATTTTCATGAGACAATTTAGGTTGGTGAGGTCCAGGTATTGCTTAAGCTTGAAGTTCTTATGACCTAGGAGAGAGGGGCTTTAACATACATCAGTGAAATTAGTGTTCCTTCTGACTACCTCATGCAGCTCCCTCTCCAGCCAGGTACACTGACAGAAGCAGTGGGGCTTTGCAGCCTGCTGCAGGGCTGAGGGTCTTGCTGCAATGGAATATGCAGGGTTTCATTCTATCTCAGCAAGCTATAGAAGCAAGAACTAAATGACTGCTTTCCTTCCCAAGCTGTTAAAGAAACAGAGATTAAGTAAATCCAATAAGGTATTCCATTCTCAGAACTCACACACAGGTCGTTCTCTCATAATCAGCCAAGAACAGCAAAATAATGGACCAAAACTACCTATACCTGGCATTTGGCATTAACCTATAAGAAATAATTAAAAATATTCATTATTTTTCTAATAAAGAAATAATGTACATCCTAGACCACAAAGCAGATATCCTAGGGAAAATTCAATTTTTTTCACATACTTTTCTGTACATCTAACTTAAGCATACCAATTTTGACCTTAAAACAACGTATACGCTACACTATACACAACCATATATGAAGAAATACAAAATTGATTTTCACAGGACAAAGCTGGATGACTTATTACCTATGTTTTCCCCCTACCTTTTATAATTAGGAAATACTTCATAGAATAACATATAAAACTGTGCCCATCATATCATATGAAAGTGATTTTATCCTCAGGCTACTGATTTTCTATTTTTCTTACATGTGAATGCAAACTTTTTCATGTGGGTCAGAAACTCCTCAGTCCCAAGAAGGTAATGTTAAAATTGCATAGATTTGGAAGGCTTGTTTCTAATATTAACCACCAAGAAAAATGAATAAATAAAGCTGTGAACTTAAATGAGCTCCTCCAAATCAAAAGTACTCAGGTGTAAGAAAAGGTTATTTCACATCTAAGATCAAAGTAGGAGAAACAGAATTTAAACCTCCAGGAAAGAGAATATTGGCTTAAGTGATCAAGAAGTGTAAGACATTCATTAAGGATAATTGGGCTGGTGCTGCTCCTTGAGGGCTTGTCTGAACAGCTGATCCAACTTGTCAAGAGTCCACACTAGTACATCTATCTTGTAGGATCAGAATACAAATTACTCTCTATATGCTAAGATCATAATCAACACTACGTGGAGCTTTCAGTGGGCATTCAGCACTCAGTGTATTATTTTGAGGGTGTTATATTCCCTTTGTACAAAAAAGAAATTAAAAAAAGGTGGTTATTCCATGCTGGTAACTGGAGAAATTCCCAGAAACATTTACTTAACATACTTTCAATCCACTGTTTACAATCAGTCTTTTCGTTTTGTATATTTGGACATGCATTTCCATGTTGAGTAACATATGCATACACATACATATGCATGCACAAATGTATACATACATCATACATGAACACACGCTCTGTTTCCATGTTGTTTAACAAAAAGAAATATGTCCTGTTCCACCCTAGGATTTCCACAGATTTTACAAAAATTTACTGATAAAATTAACTAATAAAAGTCAGTGGATTCACTAGGATAAACCTTGAGCTTTCATTGTTCCTATATGCATTTCAGCACACTTTATTTTTTACTTCTCTAGATGAAACTGCTGGTCTCTGCTTGCGGAGAAGTCACCTTCATCGTAAAGATGAAGGCAAATCTGTGAGAAGCCTATTGGGATTACTTTTAGCCAAGAGGAACCATTGTATAAGTTTCAGCTCTGAACGTCTACAGATCTTTTTCCATCCCAGCAGAACAGTAGCTCTGTCAGCAACAAACCACAATCAGCACAGAGAGTATGTCCTCCTATTTATGACAGGAGACATAGCATTTCCAGGCTTCTTTCTAGCCCCAGCAATAACACATGAGGTCAGATGTCACCCTTAGGGAAATTAATTTTAAAGTAAACAAACAGACATTCCTGGCTGCTTGCTTGCCTCATTTTTTTAATAGTCTCTAGGAAAAGAAAAGCCATATCTAGTCTCTCTTGCTTTGCTTTGTTTCTTAGGGTACTCAGAGCTCTCATTTGCAAAAAAGAAGCAACTCTCTCAGGGAGGATTTTAAAAATATTTCTGTTCTTCAGCCCCTCTCTTTCCTTCTGTTCTTCTGTTCTTCTTTCCCTCTCCTTCTTTCTCATAGTGATTTGACAACAGTTTCCCCTGTTCCCTATATTGTTTGCTGAGAGGTTTTTATCTATGTGGTCTCATTAAAAAAAAAAAAAAAAAAAAAAAAAAAAAATAGAAGCGTTTAGAGCGACTCTCGGTTTCAAATATTTCTTTAGAAGGTAGTGCATCTGAAGTCTGTCCTTTCTCTAAAACCCATGAGTTATTCCTTATGACAGAGTGAACTGAAATCCATCAGTAAATACTCTCATGCCTAAAGCTGTGGCAGTTTGGCCCTATTTTTTTTCCTGTCCATAAAACCAGGGAAGCACTTACAAATTGAAAGAATTCTCATTAATATTGTACCTACTAAGTGAAGAGCTCAGGTGTTTTTGCAGAATAGAAACAGTAGATCACTGACTCTTGAAATGGTTTTGAAAGAAAATTTAATGTGGCCAAGGCAACTAAAAGAAAGATTCAATCTGTAATGATTTTGTAAGGAAAGAGGTATGACTGGTGTTGTGCATTATGGATGAATAGTTATTTAGAACAAAATTCTACCCCATCAGTGCTGGTCAGTTTCCTCTCAGACTTAAACAAATCAAAACTAGGTTGCAAAATTTGACTGAGAGTTACCAAGAAGAGGTTTGATTTGGGTGATAAACAAGTGGATAAGAACTGAGTCAGATGCGAATAGTAAAAATTCTACAGGGAAAAAAATAAAAGAGGAATTTCTTGCTCTTTTATTTCTTTCTGTGTGAGACAATTGCAAGTTATTACTATTATTATTATTATTATTATTATTATTATTATTAGGGAGGGTCGGAGTAGTATTATGGGTTAAGTGGATGGGACAAGTTAATCCTCAGGGTTGTGGTTTGTATAGTGAAATAGATTCATTTATTCTTCAATATGACAGAAAACATGATTTATTGCTTTCTGTCCAAACATTTTATGGCATAAATCAGTAAGAAATGAGAGAATGAGATATGATGTTTAGAATCAGTGATGCTGAACATTAACATAAAAGCTAATCACATAAAAGAAAAAAATCATTAAAATATTCCATTTTATTTACTTAATCAGTGGAGAAGAATCAGTCTGCTGTGCAGGGAAGCTTGTTTTTAGCTGCTTGTTTTCCTGTGGTCTGGAGGATTGTATTTTTTAATATATTTGAGACCACTTGCAGGACAACCAGTGAAGCCTGACATTTATTCAAAGGCATCATCAGTTTTCTGCAGAACTTCTACATTGTTATTAATGTCCTCATATTTTCAAATTAGTATATGCAAAATAAATTTTTACAGAATACTATAAAACTTATCTCTTTCTATATTGTCTTCAGTCTTGGAGCATCCTGGGGGACGTGCATACATGTGTATATACAGTGAATATATATATACACACAATAGTTGTAGTTCATGGAGGCTATATGGGTGGATCCTGATCTTTCTAGTATCAAATGAGCTTTTTTTTCTCATGAATTCTATTCCCTGAGTTCTTATCAGACTTGTTTCTGGGTCTATTTCTCCTTTCTGGACTTCTACGTTCTAATGTGGAATATTTCAAACATGTTTTTCAGTGGGCGATTTTTTTTCACGAGTCTTTTTCTGTACTTAATGCATTTTATCCCCTTCCCCATTGGTGGTACACTGCTACAAAATATTTGTTTAGACTCAGAATGTAGCACCTAAATAAAACAGGATAGTGTGAACTTATTATTTGTGGAAGAATGACAACTTTGTATTTTTTATTCAAGTGTAACCTCTATAATGAAAAGATTATTAATTGAGGAGCTAAAAGTCCAGGAGGCACTGAAGATAAAAAACAAGTGACTTTATAAATCTCTGTGGCTGTGACTGCTTTAATAAGACTCCAGAACTAAACTGAGGTGTCTTTTCCATTTAAATGGGCTGGTTTAATGGAATGGGAATTGTTATGGCTAAGAGTGCCAAGCTTAAGGAGGCTTGGAGGTCACCCCTCCAGGGAAAGAATAATATTGATGATTAAAATGGATTGTGATAGAAGCTGGATACTACTTACTAAAAGATATAGGCCCTTGGGCTAACAGTTAGTGTGGCATTATTCAACTATCCGATTAATATCTGAAATATCATCTTTTTTTGAACTGTATTCTATTTGGCAGGGAGTGGGTAAATGATTAATTAGATCTTTACCATCTCTAATGGCTCTTGTACTGTGATTTATGTATTCAAAAAAGTAAAAGCATGTCCTAGCATGAGGCACACAGAGAAAATGTGTGAATAAAGAGGCAAGCCTGAAACAAGAGACCATGAGTAATATCAGCTTCCTCATTCAGGGACTGATGGAGTTTTGAAGCCTGAATGATTATCTAGCCTGACCTCTGTAATATATTGCAGGCCATAAAATTTCACTTTGTTATACCAGCTCTAAGCCAAATTTATCTTACTAAAGAGATTAAAAAGTAGAAGTCAGATTTCCAAAGGTATTTAGGTCTTTAAAAGTTGGAGGTAAAAAGATGAGTACAGATTAGCTGCTTCTCATTGATTTCATGATAGGTTGACATCCAACAGCTGCACACTGTGTTGAAAACCTGAGATCTCTGAGGGTTTTAAATGACATTGAATGTCTGGTCACACATACAGGGCCATAAAGAAATCGCAATACTTTACACTTTCCTAAACATAATTCATGAGACAAGATAGAAGGCTCTTGGAAAGAGGCATGCTCATCCCCTTGTGGTTACACTACCTAATAAAAAGCTAACACTTCTTCATTGTTTGGATGGGGATTTGTTTTTCTAACTTTAACTTCTATCAAATGTTAATACTGCCAATACTTGGGGGCTAGAAACAGTCCACCATTATAAGCACTACCCCTGAAAATGCCTGGATCTCATAATGTAATTTAGTTCTAAAAGAGCGTTATAAGGACGAGAAAGGTATCAGTTTTTTTATAAGAAAGTGTCATTGTTAATGGCGTTTTAACTGAGATTAAAACAAATGTCTTATTTAAGGCCATGATCAATTTTTCATAAAGTGATTTGGCAAATTATATAGCATAGAGAAAATGTTCTAGATGTTATTAGTTTTCCAGATATTTTAGGTAAAAATTTTGAAGAAGTTTAGTTACAATCAACAAATTGAGATTTGCTTTATCTTTCCTCTTCTGTAAATTACATAATTCTTCTTCTTCTTACTGCTGAGCAGAAGGTAAGTAGGAGTAAGATTACAAAACACTTAGAAATATGTTATTATTTTTGCTGTGAAAAGAAATATTAGAAAAGCAGAAAGAGCAACACTAGAAAGAAATACATTTACTTCCCCCCTCATTTGACATTCCCCAATATGCATTCCACTACTACATACCACTATCTCATAAAGGTATACATTTCATTAAGTACTTGGAAATTTCTTAGTAAACCCTCTTCCATTTGCAGGTGGGAATGCAATAGAAACAGAGTATTTAGAACTGTTGTATATAATTGAGTGAAATTAAATTTTAAAAATAAGTTTAAACAATGGTACCATATAAAATATTTTCCTCTAATCAGCAAACTGACATGGGAGAAGAGCAACAGGTATCATTTACTTTAACAGGGTTTTAAACACTATCTCTCACAATGCATGTACATCCAAGTTAGAACATTATGATCTGGATGAGCAAACAAGAGTTAAAAAAAGAGTTAGATAGTCAGACCTAGAGGGTCATAGTTAATGGGTCATGTTCTACCAGCATGTTAATAACAAATGGGCAGCTGCCCGAGCCTGCACTGAGACGTCCCCAGGTTAGCACCTCTATCAATGACCCAAAGAAGATAAGTGAGTGCACACTTACCAAGTGTACAGATCACACCAAATTAGGTGGGAACCTGTTTGTGCTCTTGAGAGAAGGATCCCAGCCAGAAGGCCTGGAAGAGGCTGGAAGAATGGTTAGATAGGAAACTTCTGAAATTGAGCAAGGAGAAGTGCCAAGTGGTGTCCCTGGGACAGAGGAGGACTTGTGTTGGTACAGATTTTGGACAGGCAGTCCCTGAGGGAAGTGCCAGGCACCTGATGAGCAGTGAAATTTCCTGTGGGAGAAAGAAATCAGCAAGATGGTGCACGTTCAGCAGGAGGGAGGAGCCTGGAGCACTTGCCCTGTTAGGAGACACTGAGGGACTGTAATTGGTTCAATCTGAACGCAAGGGAGCTTTGGACCCCTAACAATATCCACTATTTGGAGATTTTCAAGGGGACATTCAGACTCTCCACAGCCACATATGGTGGGAGAATGAGGTACAATGGCATGAACTGAAAGTAGATTTGTTCAGGTCATATATATAGAAAACCTTCCTGACAGCAGTAGGGCAGGCTGCCCAGGGGAGCCGCGCAGTCTCCAGCTGTGGGGGTTTTCAAGAACCAACAGGCTAAAGCCCTGAGCAACAACATCTGACCTCGGAGCTGGCCCTGCTGTGTGTAGGAGGCAGAACAAACAAACAAAAGACAAGAGGAGTTGTTGGATCTCCAATTTCACAAGCTATCTTTAACTAGTTATAAAGGCTGAGAATTGTAATGTACAAGCCGTCCAAAGCCTACCACTCTCATATCTGCCAGATATGAGGTCAGAGGGTCAATCTGAAGGCTAAGAAGCTCATGTCTTGAATAAAAATGTCCCTTGGTAGGAATATCATAGCATCCCTCCAGTTACACTGATACTGGAAAGGTTAATTTTGCTTCTCACTCACTGCAGTGCTTGTTCCCATCTATTGATAATTCAGTCAACCCTTTCTTCTCTTTATCAACTTTAATTATGATCTCTTACATAACCACAAAACCTTTGTTGGCATTATTTCTGAAAGTGTTTCACATACACAGAACTGCAAATATCGGTTTGACCTGAATTTCCTTAGAGCCTATTAATTTCCTGAGATATTTATTCTCCATCTCATTAAGTAAAAATTAAGTTCAAATTTAATTGGGCTAGTTTTAATTGTATTACTTTTTACTTTTACAAATAATGGATGTAAGCCATCTTTCTGGTTTTGTACCTTCATTTGATAAATATCAGATGTACAGAATCTTCTGATTCACATAGATGTTAACAAAATCTGAAGTATTGTCACCTACTTAATGTTGTCTACTATAAATGGTATTTTAAATAGTCTGGCTTTAATTTTTTTGTCTACTTGGCCAGCCCAACTCAAGTGCAGCTGGGACACTAGTGTCTTTTTCGAGTACTTATGCACAACTTAGTCACTGTTGTCACTTACATCACTACTTTAATCTTATTGTCTTTTAGAGCAACATGTACATAAGCAATTATCTTTGCTTAAGACAATGACTTTAAGGGGACCAGCTATAAGCATAAAAAGAACACACTGCTTACAGTTCTTATGCTTTATTGCTAATTTAATTGGCTCCCATTTACCCACAAACACAGCTTGATGGATATATTCTGTTCTTTATTATATCAATTAGCACCCTATAACATAGTGCTTTCTAAGATTATCTCATCTGTTGCAGATGACAATGCTTCTCAGTGGTCATATTCAGCAATATATAAGGCTTACTAGAGCTGGTCCTGGGAAGCTTTTCCCAACTTTTGCTTCTCTGAGACTGAGATTATAATTATTAACAGGATCCTGAAAATTGGTCCAAAATGACCTGTGTAGGTGAGAAGAGAGCTTCAAGTCATCAATAAACAGCTACAAAGGCAGTTCTCCAGCAGTCTTAGTTTTATATATCAGTATTAAAAAGGCCAATATATTAAAATACATGTATTTTTCTTTTGTTTACAGAGGCACAGGCAAATAGGCATTGGGGAAAAAAAAAAGGCAGAAATTGTCAGCTTCATTGCTGCTAACTTTCACAATCTCATGTTTAGAGAAAGCTAGTACTACAACTACTATGAGTAACATCAAGGAGCCACACATTTTAAACAAAGGAAAAAAATCACACTTGCACAGTAGTGCTGATCCTGACAATTCTTAATTACTAATAAGGAAAAGTTACAACCTGTCCAGTGTATACCTAAACCCAAATATTATTACTTTAGCTATGAGTATTCATTTCCAACAAAATTTGCACAACAACACAGCCTTTTATTTGTCTCCATTTCTGTTCTGACAGAGCCACATCATTGCTAAAGTGGAGTGCATTATTCACTGTATAATTCACATAAACAAACATCACAGGAATATATTTGCTGTTTCTTGTGACTATGCGATTTCATGTACTGTAACAATTGTTACAACATTTCTTACTACAAATACCAAAATTTTCAAAATGAGAGAATAAAGCCAAATATTGCCTTCTCAGTGTGCCTCCCAGTCTTTTACCTGGTCACACAGAAGAGCTCCCTTTTGCTCCTACATAGCTCCCTCTGACTGCAGCAGGATATCTGCATTCAGAACTGGAGTAAAAATTCCAGAGGCCGCAAGCATACCAGCGTCTCTCACGACACCTTCTCTCAGACTGCCTAGATTAAATATTTGCAAAACTAACTCAGTAAATCCTCTAGCACTCCTAAACTTGTAATGCCAGGAGCCTCTGGACTGCAGCAGAATTAACTCACCTTTGTCTGCAGGCTGTTTCCTTTCTGAACAGAACTTGGTCTCTGAATGGAGCATATCCATATATACCAGTTGAAAGCACTGTACATAAAATATAAACAATTATACAGGCTTGTATGATGCACTAGGAATGTTTTATTTTAACTTTTTAAACAGGAATCACTAGAAATAAGTTATTTATACCTGACTGATACTTGAAGAATGTTCATCAGAAGATATTTGGTGAATTTTCTGGAAAATATTTTCTGTAATATTAGGTGTGAACAGAATGCATGCAGAAAACTTCCTTACCAGAAACGAAACAAAGACACCATGCAATCTGAACTGAGAATTAGTGTTCTC
This sequence comes from Dendrocincla fuliginosa, assembly GCA_035047845.1. Taxonomy (NCBI): domain Eukaryota; kingdom Metazoa; phylum Chordata; class Aves; order Passeriformes; family Dendrocolaptidae; genus Dendrocincla; species Dendrocincla fuliginosa. The sequence continues at coordinate 93,214,169 of JAWWMO010000083.1, read as the reverse complement.
AGGAAATCAATGGCTTCCTGAATAATTAGCATACAGCTGCTAATCACCCTCTAAATTGTTGTTACAAGCAGCCATAAGTCTGCCAATACACTTCCCTAGAAATTACATAATTGCTTCCTCACTTTAAATTCCCTGAAGATGATCAAACAGATATAAAAAAGATAGGCTTAGAACCTAAAATCTCTCAGTTTTCTAACTAATTTGGGAGGCTGAGTTTATTCTCAGGCTTAGGGAAATAATAGCTGAACAATTGCAAGAGTTTAGTCCTACAGAACTTAGACTTTTGCCAGATATAGTAAAGACCTATGTTTATTTCTGTCATGACAGGCTTCTTTAAATCCTAATTAGAAATAAATGAAACTCTAATACATATAAAGAATTATAAAATATAAAGAGAGATAAAATTCTAATGTTTAATATTACCACCTTCCCTTCCTCTACTTCCTGTTGCCCTAAGGAAAATCCTACAACTGCCCTACACTGCATTTAAACCTCAGTTATCACCTGGGAACTATAGAAAGCAGATGAGTGTTTTCCACTGAAATTTCTATTAAGGATATTGTCAAAACAAAACAGAAAGCATTACTTGGGAGCACTTAGTGTTATCTTGCATTGCACTTGTTAACATGTTTTGTCTATTAATAAAGTATATTTTTATTTCATGCAGCATCTTTCATCTGAGAAAGAGGAAAATGGACAAAACAGAGGAATTGAACTGTTTATGGGAAAATTTTTTAACTTCTTGTTTTTCCATTACATCCTTTACAAAGAGAGTTAATGAGGCAGAGAAATATAGCAAGCCTGTCCCAGTTGGTAAGCACTATAAAGAACAAAGCTCTTACCTCAGAAGTGGTGTGAGTTTGTTAAGAGTCAAGGAGAAGGCTTATGAGTAAAGGCAGAATAACATTAAAAATATTAGATGCGGTTCCCCTTGACTGTACCTTAGTTTTATTCATTTCCCCTTTGTGACAATCAGTGCCATCAAGAATGAACATTAAAACTCATTGGTGCTTCAGGGGCTTATTCTGGTTTTACTGTTTTTGGCACTGTGTCTATGAGTTTACTAGACCTGGGGAAACCCATCCAGCAAACATAAGAATCAACAAATCTCTTCACCCAAAATGCAAGTTAACTGGAACATACCCATTTTAAAGTCATTTCAGGACCATAACAAATAGCTTATAATACCAAAAGTATTTTGCCTCATTTCCTGACAGTTTTTTTTTTTTAATTAGAGCATTAATTTGGGTAGAATAGGGTGTGAATGATAAGGGTAATAGCTGTTCTTGAATAAAACTAGATGGCTACACTTCATATAAACTGCATGAAAAATTATACTACATGAAAATCCCTTCCTTCTATTTTGTTCAATCCCTTTACTAGTCAGTTTGTAAGTTATTTGTCTGAATCAAAACCAGAAAATAGGTTTAGCCTAATAAAGTTTAGATGATTTTAATCTAGAGCACAGTAAAAGATTGCTTAAGGTTATCTTAAAAATTAAGCCTATCTATACTATGTACTCAAGTACCCTCTCTGTCAAGTCTGTGTATAACAGCATCCTAAATCATATAACAGTTTAGAATGGTAAAAAACCTCTGAGATCATCAAGTCCAACCATTAACATGGCACTGACAAGTTCACCACTAAACTATGTCCATCTACACATCTTTAAATACATCCAGGGATGGTGACTCAACCACTTCAAATTTTGATACAGTTCTTCCTAACATAGTTCCAATTAACCTTGAATTAAAATTTCCAGTCTAATTAATTGACTTGATTGCCTGAAACAACTGACATCACAGGTTTTCTTTTTCCAAACAAACAAACAAACAAACACCTTGTAACATTTACTTCATATCTGAATCAACAACCAAATGAACCATGCAGTAGTAATGCTACATATAAGGGTAATGCTAGAAAGAAGATGAAAACTTGCCATAACACACAGGAACTAGATAGCTTGTTTCAGTACAACTCTGGACATGCTTCTTAACAATGACAATTTACTATGTGTATTTTACATACGGGAAAGTCAGACATATAGGAGTTTCAAGTAAAAACCAGGAAATTAAACAAGAAAAGAAGGTGTAGAACAATCATGAGAACTTCTGTAATACTAATTAAGTTTTCCCTTCTGAAATCTAAATGCTGCAATCTGGTGTCTGTCACAAACTGGCATTAGGTTAAGAAAGAGAAGCCTAACCATCAGCAATGAAAAGAATCGGGGATGGAAGTTGTTTGCTTTTTTCTCAATTTTTCCATCATGATTGGTCCTAATACAGAAGAAACTTCGGTTTAGTCAGAGTAGACAAAAGGAAAACATGAGTTTAATAACAGCTTCATAGAATCATAGAATCGTTTGGGTTGGAAGCAACCTTAAAAATCATGTATCTCCAACGCCCCTGCCATGATCAGGGACACTTTTCACTACACCCAATCTCTCAGAGCTGCAGCCAATGTGGCTTTGAACACTTTCAGGAACTTATCTTTGGCTTATCTAGGCAGAAAGATATTCCCATCTTTGAGAAATGACTAAATGATTTTGTTTTTATACTCAACTGAGGAGTACTACTTTCTTAATCTTCATTTAAACAAGGGATTTGAATGCCTAGGCACATTGTTTCAGTCCCAGGAATATCACTGAAAGTACATTTAGAATTATGATCCCCTGGGTAGGGATAGAGTTAAGCACATATTTAAAGTGATTACCTAAAGAATGTCATTAGGCTGAGATTTGGGCTTGTCTTCTGCAGTAGCTCAGTTTATCTTCTCAGATTAGCCTCTTGCCCTTATGGAAGAACAAAGTTGGAGTCAAGATCATGGAATGGTATCAAAGTAACAGGCTGTGGTGGTTTGACCCTGGATAAATGCCTGGTGTCCAGCAAAAACCCTTCAAGGCCTTTCCTCCCCCCTTTGCCTTCCAGAGGGAAGGGGAAAAAAAAACCAGCAGAAATTTACAGCTAGAGATAACAACCGAAAGAGGAGCTTTGATTAATACTGCGGGCAAAGCAGAACTTAGAATAATGCT
>JAWWMO010000083.1:93181595-93211038 GCA_035047845.1 Dendrocincla fuliginosa | reverse complement strand
CCTTCATTGGCCCTGCTCTATAGGATGGAGAGAAACTTCCAGAGGCTTCCAACAGAAGCCAATTTTCCTCTTATATATAAAAAAAAAACCTACTCAGATAAACCCACGACACAGGCTTTTCCTGTTTTCATCTGTTTTACTGAGTTGCCAGTTACATTGCTGTGTTATCGTCTCCTTTGCTACTGGAGTGCTGTAGTCACAGTAACCCCTTCTATGTCAGTAAATCTGGAGTTTCTGACACCATGAGACTTCTTTCCCTCTACTCATAAGTAGCAGCAAGCCTGTAACATGGCATCTCACATGGTAGATACCTGATCTAGACACCCCACGTGGCAGACTGCGCCTAACAACCAATATAAATTAAGCATGAAGCATCCACACTCTGCTTTATTATCTGCAGTACTTGGGAGTAACTCCTTTCCTTATTTTTTCTGATGGATACCTTGGGCAAAGCCATACAATTTCTTGAGATAACATACAGGCATCTTCTTTAGGCTTTTTTGTAGTTATCAGTTTTTCTAAGGGGTCCTTCTATTCAGATGTGTATAAGAAGGAGTTGTAGCTGTCTGTAGGTTTGAATGAAAAAATATTTGGAATTTACAACATTTAAAACTAAACCTGTCCTTCTATTCCTGCAGTTTACCTCTGACAGACTTTTCCTACATATGTTTTCATCTTCAGTAAGGATTATAAAAATCTGTGGTTAAATGCATGTCTCCCATTTTCAACATGTAATCAAGAAACAGCACTGAAACCACAACGCAATAAAGTACAAAGTCAGATGTAAAAGATTAGGTCAGGATGGCCTAACTCACCTCAAATCATCTTTCCCAAAGATTTTTTTTTTTTCCCCAGTTTATCAGCATTTACAGTCGAAAATTGCATAAAACTGAGATTGTGGTGTTTGAAAATTATGTAAAGAGCTGATTAGATTTAAAGGAAATACAATGCCTAAAAAGAGCTTAGGTCATGATGTATTTGAATACAGGTATTTTAATATTTCTTTTAGAAAAAAATATCCCAGATCAACTGCAGTATTTCAATGTCTTATCTAAAACTACTGGAAGCTGAAGACTGTGACTTCTACCTAATTTATAGCTGGATGTAGTAGAAATGATAGAAATATGCAATAAACAAGCAAGGTTAAAGCCAGGCTGACATTTCACTGATTCCCTGTACTTATTGGAAGATGAATGTTTTTGTCTAGACATTTGCCCTCTTTGGATATCATGACATGACAAGCATTTGTTGAGAACAAATATTTAAAGACAAGGTGCCAAGGTTAACAGGCCACAAATACAGCTCCTGTTCTTACATATGAGTGTAAAAATAATTTCATTCTTCTTAGGGGAAGGATGCTTGTTGCAAAATAAATTATACTATGTTCTTTTCCAATTTAAAATATGTTTCTCTAAATGTCTACAATTCATTTGTAGCAAAGTAATAGTGATAAACTTATGGCCCAAATGCAAAGCAGTGTAAAAACAATGAAGAAATAGACTACAGCCTTTAAAGAGTTATTTTATTCTTCTACTTTATAATATAAAAAGTAGCACTTATATGTATTCAATGTTGCCAGGAACTGCTTTGTCATAAAGTAATTTGAAAAGTGCAAACAGAAATAGTGAGTTAACATGAAGCTGGCAAGACTGCTTTCCAGTGTGCTCTGGTAACTGAGAGCAAAATCTGGCCTAAATATTTCTGTCTCATGTAGATTATAGGTTGAGGAGTAATTACTATTAAAAAGGCCTTGTAGTCTGCTTATCTTGTAATTATTCATTATATGTAAGAAGCATATGACTCTTTCAGCACTGAGGATGTGTGTTTGTATCATAAATAAAATCCTGTTAAGGAGACATTTAAGGCAATTAAATGTCATATTTAATTAAGGTATCTATTTGTTTACTTCTTCATTTAGCTACATATGTTTTATTATCTCTCTGCCGCGAATATACCTTTAGAGAATCATAGAATGGTTTGGGTTGGAAGGGACCCTAAAGTTCATCTAGATCTCACCCTCCCACCTTGGGCAGGGGATGCCTTTCCCTAGACCAGATTGCTCCAAGCCTCATCCAGCCTTGCTTAGATTGTTTCCAGAGATGGGGCATCCATAGCTTCTCTGGGCAACCTGTTCCAGTGCCTCACCACCCTCACAGCACAGAATTTCTTCCTAGTATTGAATGTAGATCTACCCTTTTTCAGTTTGAAGCCATTACCCCTTGTTCTATCACTATGTGACCTTGTAACCTGAAGTCCCTCTCAAGCTCTCTTTAGACCCCTTTAGGTACTTTATGGAGCCAAAGGACTCAGAAGAGGAAGCAGAAGGGGAGGACACAGTGTTTGAAGTTGTTCCTCTGGAGGTCATAGGCCACAGTGTCATGAAAGCACTTTCAAAAATCTCCAGGTGTTTTCTGACAACTTGTCATCTCTCTGGTCCACATTACTCCCATGACAAGATGATTGCAAAATTTCCCTTTCAAGGCAGGACTTCGCAAACATTTCCAGAAAACAGTTGTTGTTTTGTTTTGTTTTGTTTTTTTTAATTTTTGTGTTCATTGGTCTTCCATATTTAAATGGTTTTCTAATTCTACATATCTCTTTCTTTTCATAAATAAGGAACTTTGTCAAATCCTGCTGGGTTTGTACAAAATTGCTGAAAATGCATCCTAAAACTATTTCTAGTCACTTGGTACAGATAATTTTGGGTTCCTTGAACAAGATGAAATATTTAAGAATGAGATTTTTTTTATACTAATTTTGATACCCTTAAGTATACTCTTCTCATTAGAAATGGATGAAAATACAAGTTCTTTCAAGAGTGAGTAGACAATTTTTCATAATCTCATATTTGCATTTTAGGAAGAACACACTCCTGTCCTCCTGAAGCAGTGAGCAGCCAAATGAATATTTCTAGAAGAAAGGCAACTTGCTTTAGTGAAGCAATGGCAATCATGATGGAAACGTTGCAAAGAAAATGTGAATGCTCACATTTGGGTGGCCTGCATCAAATGCCTTGTTTTTTTGAAAACTGCACAAGAAAAATAAGTAGAACACTAGCCAAAAATATTGAAAGAGGCAACAGTCTTATCATGTTTAAAGATCCTCATCCTTGATATTTACAGAGTAAATTCCAAATCCTCTGTGATGAAAGTTACCCAGAAACAGTCAAAATTTTAATTTATAAACACAGTGATGGTTTGGTGATCCATTTTATTCTCTAAGGAGGTCTTTGGGATTTGCTTTTTCTCCATGAAGCTGTTCTATACTAAGAAGTCTGTTCCTGCTGGGGATACAAGGAGTATGTTTTCAGGTTTCAGGATATCAAACCACCTGTCCATGTGAGGCAGGATTATATAGCCTAAACATCTGATTAGAGATTTCCCCTCTCGAGTAGCAACATGACCCATCCCTAGCTCCTAATAATCACAAAAATTTTCTCTTTCCGTCTAAAAATAATCAAGCAGCATTGAAAGAATTTCTTCAGGTTGGTGCTTAAGTTACAAGCTCCTGAAATTAAAATAATAAGCCTTAGAGTTTTGAAAACACTTTAAAATTTAAAATGCTCCCTACAATATATTAAACCCATGATAAGATGTGAAGACTCAGCACAATTGCATGCTACAGAAGGTAAAAAATGGCCCTGCTGACTGTTGGTACTGCAAGTTTAAATCATACTCCAGGGTCTTATGCATCAGATTTAGGAAAAATACAAAGTGAATATCTATTGTTTTTCTTCTCCACAAACCATTATTGTCCTTCCTCTTTTCCCACTACATTCAGAAGTCATACTTTCTTCTCCCAAGGCAAAATTAAGGCCTTGGTTGGGCTAAAAATAACTCCTTTTAATTTAGCATTTTACCTCAGAGTCAGTACATTAAGGAAGAAATCTCTGAGTACCTTTCAAAATGATAGACTGAATTGACAAGTACTCTTCTGGGGCATCTGTCTCTTTCACTAAAAAAAATAAAATTGTTTTGCCAGCTTTTTCCCTCAACTGTAACCAAAATTACTGTGCAGTAAGTGTTCAGTTAGTTTATGGCAATTCTGCCCAAAAATCCTATTAGGCAATAAAAGGATTTGCTTCTCAACTGCCAGTTTCTGTTTTGAAAATACACCCCCATATTCTCTGAATTCTCAGAACAAATTCTGATTGATTTGTTTCTCATCTTTTTTCCTTTGATAATAAAATTCTTGATCTTTACCATTTTAAAGTGTTTTAAGAGGTGATCAAACTGAAGCCACTCAGCTTATTTTTCAGCTCACAGACATTTGCCACCAGGAGCTTAAACTATATGTCTAACTGCAACCAGAAACAGACCTGTTTGAAGTTCTTGCCTTTAACATTCAATAAAAGTTACTGCAAGAGATTTGTCTATTTATTTGTATTTTTATAATACAAATATAATACTAGAAAAAAATTATCTATAGAAGTTTTGGGATTTTTTTTATGTTCCATATATCAAAAAGATAGAGGGTCTTTGAAAGAGAAACCTCCAAGAGTTAAAAGCTTTTGTGTAAGATAAACAAGATAATGTCTACTCAGCCTACAACAGACAGGATTTTCGCTTAGTGATTTTGAATGCTTATTAGGGAACATTGTATGAGTGTGGACACTAAACCAATTGCCTTTCTTAATGCTGAAAATTTCATGCTTTAGCTTTCAAGAGGCTTGGGTAGCTATTTTCAGAAGGAAGCAAATGAATAACAGAATTAATGTTGTATTTCAGTTAGGAATAATAAAAAAAAATTGGAGGAGGGAAGTGAAAGAAAGAACTGAATGTTATTTGGAATGATGATTGTGCATTCTCCCTCTGGTGAGTTTGTCAGACAAAACAATTTTAGTCCCAGAGATAAAAATTTTTCTGTAAATGTAGCAGCAGGGGTACAAACAGAGCACTTGTAGAACATCTCTACTTGAAAGGTGTGGCTTATTTGATAGAGTTTCAAATTATATGTTAAACACATAAGAACTTCACATGGAAATAAAGTCCATCCTCCTTATATTAAATTCCTTCATCTTAATGACAGTTCCTTCCTGTGTCTCCTTCACTCTATGGCTCTATGAAGTACTGAGCACTGTCTATGTCAATGGAGGTCATTACTTCTGAAAGTGGATGATGAGGAGTACTCTTCTTTTCAAGATACACTGTTCGGATTTCTCTGGTGAATATTTTGTGTCCCCTCTTTTAAGTCTCTTTATCCTGACCTTTGACCTTCTGTTTACTAGCCAGTGGTCTGCTAGCCAATAATGATTTTGATGAGAGTGACCATCAAAAGGCGCATTTTTCACTGAATAGTGATTTGTTGGGGGTATTTATTTCCTGTGAAATAATCCTGAATTAGCTGCTGACTACTTCCATCAGAAATGAGAACTGACACCTCTCGTCTCTGCACAGGGGGGAGCTAAAGAAATTTTGCGGCTCTCTTTCTCTGCCATATTTTCCTTTTTTTTTTTTTTTTTGATTGGATTTTACATTTCTAAAGTCTCAATACAAGTTATTACTTTGTGACTGTGAGCTGAGAAGAGTCCTTATGAAAATCAGAGAACACAAACATACATGTAAGTGTAATCACAGGCATTCTGAACAGGGGAAAGCAAGAAATTATCTAATGAAATAACAACACATTTCTAAACTACTAAAAAAGATGAAATAGCAGGCGAAGCTGGAATATTAAGTCACGAACAAACAGGAATCCATCTAATACACCTTAAGTATTTCTACAGTTCTGAACCAAGAGAGGTAAGGGCTATTTTTTCTTCTTATAAATTAAGAGTCAATATCTTTGGTTTCAGAAAAACACAAAAGTTAGTAATTAGAATCCAATACTAGAAAATTTTGAAGTATAAAGGGAAGAACTTGGTCTTTCTCATTAGCTTTTATTAACAACATTCTGAGTTTGTGGAATTAGTGTAACAGGTTACAAATGATGCATGAAATTAAAAATTTCTGTTTACCCTACAGAGTCTTCATCCATGGTTGTCAATGACCTCCTGGAATGTATGCAGTAAGAGATTACTAGACCTAGCCAAAACCTCTCCAAAATATGTGATTTCTCAGCCTAAAGGGAACCATTAAAATGTTGTGAATGTTGGGGGGGGGTTCACTCAAAACCCTTTTTTTTTTTCCTTTGTATGGGAGTAAGCATCTCAAATTCGTTCCAAAGTTGACCATGACTCTCAGTCACCTCAGGAAACAGGTACACCTCAGAAACCTGCATGCAGAGTACAGGCTGAAAGGGCACTCGACAGGAGCAGACATCAGGGAGGTGTTCACATCAGAAAAAAACCCACAAAACAAAATCTATTAATTGTGACATACTGTCTCACTAGATGAAATGTAAACCAGATCCAGAAATCCAGGGCTTACTAGGCCAACACTTGACTAATAACTCAGTACCTTCTTCATAGATGAGTTGCATAGAGTTTCTGACAGAAAAAGTACCCATCAGTCTTTAAGCAGTTCTTTCAGGGTAACCATAGTTTCTGAGACACAGGATCTCAACTCCCTGTGTCAAACTCAGTTGTGCTAAACTCAAATGGTTTCTCTCAGTCTTACACGTGCTTTCAAGCTGTTGCCATCCTGTGATCTGTGCACATTGCAAGTCTTTCTATGGCTCCACATTCATGTAGATTTTATAGTTAGTTGTTTGGGTTATTTTTACCTTCCCACTGTTTCTTCTTTCATTAATCTCCCTCCAGGTATTTCTCATGAACAAACTGAGAATTCGAAATGAAGCATTTTCTACCCAAAAAATGTAAAACCCACATTCATTTAACTTTTCTTTTAAGGCTCTTAGGTCGCAGCCTCTTTCCAAATTGCTTTTGTGTTTGGAAACATTTTTAGCCACAGCTGAAACTTGCCATAGTGTAGAATATAGCTTCCTGTTCAATCACTGTTAGAACGTGATAAAACAATGAGATGACAAGGCATTATCTAAGTTATGAGGCCTGCAGAGGGCCAAATGATGCATAAAAACCCTTAAATTTTACCCACCATTACTCTTAACTATTACTGCTTCTTTCTAGGGCTTTCTTATGCCTGAATTTGATAAACACATAAAGGACTAGGCAACAGTTTCAGGTTTCACTGCTGAATCTGACAGCTGTTTCCATAAGAAGCTGAAGTAGCCTTCCATCTCTTCTTTGTTTTGGGGTAGGAGTAAATAAACCAATGAACATAAATCCAGTTATGAATAAATATTTGTTATTCAGTGCTGAACAGTGAGAACCACACATATGAAAAGAACCTGCTCATTCGCCTCACACAAAACTGATTATTTTGTAATTTATTACATTTAGACATAGTACTTTGCCTCCGTCCTTGCTAAATTGAATCTTGCTAATATTTAAGAATCTTTGTTCAGTTCACAATAACTTTCTTTAACATTTTTCAGTGTATATTAACAATAGTTTTGATAAATTTTTAAAAAGAATAGTTTTCTGTTTTCCAACCCCACAAAGTAACAAGAAATGCAAGAAACATTTTTTGCATCTATAAACTGCTGTTGAGCGCATAATTTTCTTTCTTCCTTCCATGTTCCTTCTACACAAGACATTTTCTTATTCTCTTTTTTTTCAATCTTCTATAAATTTTAGTGCTATACAACAAAATTTCCTTCCGTCAATAGGCTCAGTATATCTGAGTTTAACATGTCCTAAGAATATGATTAAATTCATATTAAATCCTACTTAGTGAAATCTCCTTCCAAAGGAGAGATTAAACAAAATGAAAGCCACCAGTGTGATACTGAAAATACATTTGAACTTCAGTTGATGAAATTATCAGATTCCAAAATTGATACTTTTTGTAAATGTGTTGTTACTGCCTACTACATTTAATATAAAAAAAATCTATAATAGGAGAGTGAAGTGACATTTTCATTTGAATTAAGTGGAACACAGCTGATATTTTTATCTTTTCCTGAAAAAGAGTGAAGCTAATTGGTAAGAGGAAACCCTTAGTGGATTCCTTTTTTCACTGAACTGAAGAATGGCTGAAATGCCTTGCTATTCTGTTTCTTTACTTTCTTGTCCAAAGATAGAGCTATTTTTAAAATTACTTTATTTTCTGCAATGTAGTGTTGTGCAGACTTTTAGCATTTATTTCTCATTTACGGTACATGATACGAAAAAAGAAAGCAAGTAACAAAATGCGTACACTTACTCCAGTAGAAAGCAATAACAATATTTCTGACTGTATGAAATCTTTTTATAGCTGTAAATTCTCAAGTTCCTGAAAAGAAATAAACTCCAGTGCAATTATGCAAACTCATAAATACTTCACTGTACTCAGAGCATACATAGCTACATGTTCAACTTTTGGGTAGTTTTCTTCTGTTATGTGTCTATGAGCAAAGCAGAATACATTCCAGCAAAAAGCAGAAGAACCTTTTAATAATAATATCAGAGCTCTATGGGATGTGCCTTGATGATCAGAATCAATTGTCAGCTATCACCTGACAAATAAAGTGTTGTGGCCAGTCAATTCACAGAATTCCCTCAGGCTATCAGGGAGCAAGAATGATAGACAAATGATCAGTCCATTTTAAATATTTCTGGGATAACCATTCCTGCTGTGTCTTATTTCATTTAGGAACTCAGGACATCCTCAGTCATCCTCTCCTACTGAGGATAACCACATTATTTATGATTGCCCAAAGATCTCTTCTGTTTTGTTTTGGGGTTTTTTTTGTTTTTGTTGTATGGTTTGTTTTGTGTTTTTGTTTTTTTTTTTTTTTCCTTAAATCAGTTCTTCCTGTTTAGTTTAACAGCTACTTATACCTATGCTAGGACTATCATTTTGTTTGAACAGCTCTTGTAGCTCAAGTAATGTGCTTGAAGAGAGCAATCATACACCCCTTATGCCTTCATTTTGCTAAATAAACCAGTCTTTTGGTGTCCTCTTTTAAAAAGGGTGCATTCTTCCCTATATTATTCTAATAGAGGGGCTTTTGTAATTTTTCCATCTTGACTATGAGTGAGCAAAACTGTATTTAGCATTGTAGATGATGAATCTGATGTAGATGATGAACTGATGAATTACAATTTGCTGACAAATTGTCAGTGCATGACAATTCCTCTCCACACGTGCAGATATATCTTTCTTAAAGGACCAAAGAACTAGCTCACCTTTTAATAGGTACTTCTGATTGCTTATGACTTGTAATCCTGTAATTGATTCAAAGTCTTTCTCATTTAAAGGTTATTTTTTAGCTAAAGAATATGGCCATACCTTTATATTAATTCAATTTCTGTTATTCCAGACATTAAAGCATACAGGATGAGGTTATATATAAAATGTGATAAGTTGTTCTTCATCTGTACTGGCAATGTCTATCATATTTTTCTTTTTTATCAAAAAAGCCCTACATCAACTCACTACCCCCTTTGTGGTTTGGGTTTTTTTTGTTTGTTTGTTTTGGTTTTTTTTTTAATTAAGATCATAAAAATGCTAAATAAGGTATCTCTCAAGACCTGACCTTTGAAAATTTAACTATTAATCTCTTTTTCTTTTTTTTTATATAAATCTATTCCTCTCCTTCAGCTAGTTTTTTCCCCATTTTTTTATTCTTATAAAAATCTTATCTTCCTCATTTTGACTGAAATTTTTCAACATGGTGAAAAATTCAGCATTACGTGCTTCACTGATGCCAAGATAGGTGAGATATACAACATTTCACTTCTCTATAAAACTCAGTTATCTCAAAAAGATACAAGAGTACTCTGTTAAAACAACCTTCATAAATGTAGTTGGGAATTAAAGCATGTGCAACTCATCTACATTTACCAATCTATTTCCCACTTTCTCCAATACTGTAAAAGAGATGTCCATATTCTTTTTTTTTTTTATTCTTTCTCTACTGAGCCTTAGTGTTCTAGAGGCTTAAATTAATTGTCCACACAGAGTTAGATGTGATTGCCTGGAAGAGAAAGGCACCTTCTTCCTTAAGCCCTCTGTTTCTTTCTCAAGCCTCTCTCTTTGCAGTAAGATTTAGGAACCCTGGAGAAGATAAGTTACACAGAGCAAGAACTCTTTAGTTTTAGTGAGAACCTTTGTCTTACTGGTGAAAATAGTCACCTACAGAAAACAGGGCTGTGTTCAGCCTGAGAAAGAAGCAACATCTTAGAAAAAAAAAAAATCTTTTTCTCCTTGCAGTGAGCAGGCTCCTCTTCTTCTGAAGCTGAGTTACCGGGAAATCAGAAATCAATGAATTGTAGGTCATAGTGCACAAAACAAGGGCAGTTAGATGTAGCCAGCTATTCAGGGCTGAATGTATATTAAAAATACTCTAGTTCCTACTGATGCAACATCTGTCTCAGCCAGATATCACTGCAGGTAAGGGAATACATGTCTCAGATAGCTAGTTCTGGAAGCCCACTTTCATTTGTACTCCTTGACTTCCTCCAACATCAAGTGACAAGTGAATGCCTTTATGTCTTGTGCTCCCTCACATCCTATGGCCCATGAACAACAGAAATTCATCAGCCTAACTTCAAGTGATAAAGCAGCAGCTTCCCCAACTCATGTTCTATGCTTTCAGGAGAGAAATGTTCTAGGAAGCACAATAATAGGTGATTATTCCAGGGATTCAGCTCTCTTAAGTACCCATTAGCAGTACACAGAATGCCTCATGGGGCTTTTTTGATGAAGACTGCTGCTAGCTTTTTATTCGGTCTTCTCTTCCTTCTTCTTCTTCTTTTTCTTTTCTTGTCCCTTTTTTCCTTTTTTTAAACCCTTAAGGTTTCAAAAGGCAGAGGGGTAACTCCAGATAATCTCTGGAGATACCACAGGGCCATTCCCTGCAACAGTTCATAGTACCTGTCCCTTGCAAATCTTTCCAGCTGTATCAAAATTGTGGTGTAAGATAACTATTTGAAATGTACTGCAATGTCTATTTATAATCTACTATTCAAGGTCATCTCTTCCTTGGATAAATTGATCTCCTTGCTTGCATTTATGTAAATAAAATGTAAATTTGAATATGCATACATTTACATGCAACATGAGATATATATTTGCATCTTTTCTAAATATTTACACACATGCATATATATAAAAATAAATTTTGTAGTCCAATGTAAAAGGAAATAGTAAATCTCTGGTGTTTGAGCATGTTTAATATATCAGCTTGATTTCTCTATTCCCATCACATACCATCAGCTGGTAGTTTGAAAACAAGTAAAACTATAGGAATGCAATAAAGGATATGAAGTGCCTTTAATTTTGAACTCATTTGCAATATGTTTTACATTACTCTGGTATTTTTAAGATAGTCTTTCATTAAAACACCCATAATATCCCATCATCATTTGACAAGTTGAAATGCATAACTAGACTATGATAGTGCAATAACAACTACTAAAATGTTCAAATGATTTACTTAATTTAAATTTCCCAATGAGAGGTGGAGGCAGATTAAAATTTTAGTGCTGAAATTGCTTTGGTTTGTACCACAGGGAAACAAGAGTGAAAAGAAATAGAGACTGCAATCAGAAACCCAGACTGAATGTTTTTCCACATAAAACCATCAAGTAAAGATAACCAAGAAACAGTTCGGTTGTGCCCACTATATGTTTTGGTTCCCAGGTCCATTCATTTCAAACCAAAATCTTGTTAGTATAGACATAGCCAACAGTTCCTCTTTATTGCATTTTTATGCTATCTTGTTCTGGCTAATGATAGATGATTGATTACTACTACCTGTCCTTTTCTGGAAGTTACTCTTCCATGGGGTCTTCACAAATAGTCCACTCTTCTTGCTTCCAACTACCCCACATCTTTTTCTCCTTCATTTCTGGGACCTCAGTTCACCCAGTCACAAAGCATGAGCCACCTGTAGATTCATCCCTGGTTTTTCATTAGTGCTAAATTACACCAAAGGTGAGCAACAAGCATTGATTTATTGGATACAGTGAGCTCTAGCTTTCCAGCAGCTTCTGCTGGCAGGCTGCACTCTGACTGCTTATGGAGGTGGGTGCAAGACTCTATTGTATAGTGAGTGGATCTGTCACACTTTCATCACGCAGCTGTAATTATTTGCATGCTCTTGATCCAGTTATTGTAGTTAAGTGTACTTGCAAGTGTTCTGTTGCAAACTAGATAGAAAGCAAGGTGTTAAAATGTTAACAATGATGTAGAGGCCATATATTCGGCAGAAAGGTGTAAAAGCTTTTTCTCTTTTTATTCAGCCAGCTGGACTTATTTTCCTTGCATATCTAACTGCACATCAGTCATGCAGACTATATGCATTTATACTTCAGATAAATTTTTCTGTGTATACCACTGTTAAAACTTACACAATAATGCTACAGCTTTCTATATTGCATTTGTTCTTATAGCTTTCCATAAATGGTTTTCAAGAATTAATCCTGTAAGCAGGAGATTCAAAATAAGTAACAACTTTATTAGTCATCTATAATCATACACCTCATCATGGTAAAAAATACTTGAATTTGGACAAAAAATAAATTTCATTCTACAAATTATATTCTCTTCATTAATAAATATTTCCTTGAATTTTGTATCACATTCATATTTATCAGTGAAGATTTGATCAGTGTTTTGGAAGAAAAGTAGCATAAGGCCAAAAATATTCCCATTGACACAACTAGTTAATGGATCTTTCTTCATTTTATTTTGGGATATATTGTCTAATCCACATTCAATCCACATAATACATGACTTTTTTTATAGCATTCCAGATCCTTAATAAAAATATACACTAACCACAATGGACTAGGGACATTTAATTACCATTATGTTAAAAAAAATTAACAATTTTGTAAAACTTAATATTTCAGTAAAATTACATAAAGCTTGTTTAACTGAATAAATTTTCCAAAAACTCATACTGAATCTAGTGTCATTATTCCTTGTGTATACGTGTTATTTTATATGAAAAAACTGTAATCATCCTGATCATTAAACCCACTTGTATCTATTATCATTTTTCACGCAGTGCTCTGTAAATAACCAGTGATGTTTAATCATCCTGATATTTGCTGCTAAATGACAACACAGTGGGGCACAATAAACATAGGAGATTTCTGGAGGCCACTGATAGCAACTTTCATCACATTGGACAGAAGTGATGGAGTAGAAAAGTGTTCTGCTGGGTCTGATAGGAAAAACAAAGTGCTCATTGTGAGTGTGAAAGTCTAGGTCAGCTTTGGTGCAGCGACCAGTGAGGTGGTAGAGCTCAAGATCCTGAGAGGAGGGAGCAGGGCAAAATGGACTACAGCCATGGATTTTTTTGCATAAACTGCAGTCATTTCTATCATTTTCACTGTATAACCAGTATATCCATATAGAGATAATGTAAAAACATACTTTTTGTTTTGCTAGCTAAACAACATAAATAACACTGAAAATTAAAAGTAGATTCAGAATCTCCAGCTGTCTATAAAACTGTGTGGATTTTTAACACAGAATGTCTTTCAAATCCTTACCTAAGACTCAAATCTTTCTACCCTGCAAAACTTCCAAGGAAAGGAAACACTGAATCATCTCAGAACATCTGGAAAGGATCCCAGACTGACTAGTGTTTAAGTCAATTATTTATGGCCAGTTTTAGAAACAAATCCTTTCCTTTCTCTTTCACCTCCTACTTCTCTCTTCCTTGTACTCTAGTCCTTGATATTAGAGGTTCTGTCATCATTTTTTTTCTCTCCTTTTTATCTCTAAAAGTAACACTGCCAGTTTGAAACCTACATAATTCCTCAGGTCACATCATAAATATATTTCTAGCACAGTGCAAATATAGCCTGAAATGCACGAAAGATCTGCAAAATACAATCCTAAGTACCACTTCCCTAAGGTTCTATGTGATGTCAAGAGTCTAGATTTTTAACAGCCTGCATCTCTTACTCTGTATCTGATGTGTTTCTCTCCTTAAAGAATCAGAATAGAAAATTCATAGTCTTAATCTTGGGAATATGACTACTGCGCAGGTGATTAGAGAGCTGGTGATGGAAAATAATGCCTGTACAATGGTGGATCGTATCTGACAATATTAATAAAGTAAATTAAACCTAAAGCAAGCATAACACTCAACAGTCCTTAAAACACTTGGGATCTGAATCTAGAAAGTTTGCTTTTTTTTTTTTTTTCAATTATGATTCTTTATTCCTAATGCATTTTATACTATGTGAAAGCCTTTCACAGGAATTCTTTCCAAAATTATTTGAATTAATGGATTCAAACATTTTAATGAGGAGTCCCCATTTGTTGCCATTGTTGGTGTATCATGTCAAGAATGGCAATAAAGTTAACAAGTAATACTCCCAAGCATCAGCCTGTGCTTGGTTTAGCCTTTTGTAACATCAGATTCCATAAAATGTATAACCTCAGAGATTCTTTGGAGACTCCTGAGGATTGGTACTCCTTCCAGATACTCTCCGATTTAAAGTCCATCCAGTTGCTTTAACTTGTAAGATCAGAAAATGCTTCAACCATCCTTATGCCATGCTGTAGGTAGGCAAATAATGGTACTCTTCCAGTCACCATCATTTCGACAGTCTTTGGCTGCTCCTTCATTGGAGTGAAGGAGTTTGTTCAGGGCCTGGCATTATACTTAAATAAGGAAGGAGCACATAACAATAACTGAATGATGAAAAAATATTAAGGCATTTCAGAAAATTTTAATGACCTTTTGAGGCATCTTCAGATGGCTTGGTACCAGGAAAAATAAGGCCTAGGCCACAAAATCATTGATAAAAAGTCACGGTAACAGGTAATGACCTGAAAATATTTACAGTTAAAGCAGATAACATTCTTACCTAGAAAAAGCAAGAAAATATATGCTCAAGATAGGGAAATTGATTACTGATACACAACACACAAATGGAACTCAAATTTGAAGGGCTCAGATTCAACACATTAAACACAACTAGTCTGGCACTGAGACAGGTAGATTCTCACATACACATCCTTGTAGTATCCAAAGTACTGTCACATCACCGTACCTTCTGCTGACCCATCAAGGACAGTGTAAGAGATGACCAGCTTTAAACTGACAAGATGTGTCCTGGAAGCCCTGCTAATAAAAAAGAAAAAAATAATACTGTGTCAAAACCCTAGAGATCAGAACCACACATCATTGCTTCAATAACCAAAGAGTCACAGAATAACAGCCTCTCAGAAGGGTTGAGGTGGGAAGGCTTTTCTGCAGGTCACCTGGTCCAACCTGCCTACTCCAGAAGCTGGAGCTGGTTTCCCAGGACTATGTTGTACTGACATCATTATGTGGGACAACAAAGCAGAACTGTCCGAGAAAGGCAAAGGAATAAACCACACTCTTCTGAAACCATACTTAGCCATAAATGAAAACAGTCAAAAGACTAGTAAGGGAGATCCAGGTTTTAGGATAAAATGGCGAGACAGCCATCAGCAGAGGTGAATGCAATCAATAAATAACAGCCATACCCCTAGCAGCTAACAAAAAAGAAACACAAACTTTCATGTTCTGGGTTTCTTTAGAATGCATATTCTGGCTTACAGTCAGATTGTGAGCAATCTCTATCAAGTGACCTGAAAGGACTGTTTTCAGCAGTGGCCCTGAGCAGTGGCAAGCCTTTGAAACAATCCCAGTCAGTTCATGCAATAGCCTTTGACCTATCTGGATAGGGCAAGAATGAGAAATATGCTTTACAATGAAGCCAGGAAACATGGCCCCAGTTGGAACCTCAGTCCAAATGACCATCCTGGGCTTTGACAAACCAGTTTTATGGCAACATAACAACCCAGGAAGAATGCAATCAGACTGCAGGACCCACCTCTGAAACAAGGATCACCTCTCTCAGCCTGCTGGCAACAGTCCTCCTAATGTAGACCAGGATACTGTTAGCCTTCTTTGTGGCAAGGGAACATCATTGACTCACATTCAGCTTTGGATCCACCAGGACCCCCAGGTACTTCTGTGCAAAACTGTTTTCCAGCCGAGTAGTCCCCAGCACATGCAGGGGCATGGGTTTTTTTCCAGGTGCAAAGCAGTCCATTAAACCCATAACTCTCCAACTTAGCAACAAGAATGCTTGGGGGGGGGGGGGGTGGGAATGGTTGTGATGAGGTGGGAAGAACCATATCAAAGTCCTTAGAGAAGTACAGGTAAATCAGTTGGTCTTCTCTTATCCAGTGATGCAATCATTCCATTGTAGAAGGCCACTAGATTAGTTAGGCACACTTTCCCCTTTGTGTAGCCAAGCAGGCTGTATTTAATTATCTTTACTTAACATTTAGATAGAACAGGAGTTCAAAAATACTGTCAGACAAATTGAACATAAATAAAAGACAAGTAGGCAAACTACCAAGGTATTTTGCCAAGTAGGCAAAATACCAAGGTATTGAGTTGCAATGCAATGTTTTGTTGACTTCCATATGTCAAGATATTTAGTTGAATTTTCACATGGATAGAAATAAAGTCCACGATTTTCATATGTCATTGCTTGTCACAGAAGAAATTTTTTTTGGTAGAAAATCCAGATTTTGCACTCCTTTATTTTTACAAGCTAATTAAAAAAAAAAAAAAAAAACAAAAAACAAAAAACAAAAACATTCAAACAGTCTACTTTTTCATTTGAATGTCACATGTTTTCATAACACTGGTGTTATATGTAACATCAGATCAGGTTCTATTCTCACCTAGATTATTACCCAGTAGAAAGCATAGATTAGTAGATAGTAGCTTATCTACATTAATTGTGCTAACACTTAGCATTTGAGCCAAAGGATCAAACATTATATATTGACTCAGAGGGCTGTTGATCAGCAAACTTAATTCACTGTGTTCAAAAAATTAAAGTTATATGAGAAAGATATCTTGACTACTACAGTGTGTGCAGTCTGATGGACACCACAGAAGTATACACTGCAAAAGCTAGGTGGAATTACTGTGGACCCTTCCTTGTTTCCCTTTGGAGAGGGGATCTATAGACTATATTCAGTGCAGTAACATATACTTGATTGCCCACCATATGCATGATTTGCATCTCAGATATCAAAAGCAACTGGTGGTGCAGTTCTGATTAAATAAATCAAACCATTCTAAAAGCAGAAAAAGTGTTGTGAAAGGAAGAAGGATTCTGCAATGTAGAGACATTTGTTGTACTTTTGTTCTCAATTTGTTCCCTATTTACTAGGCTTTTATGATGATTTTAGTAATTATCACAATCAATTACTTCCAAGTAGAACATGATGAGGGCCATTAAAACTAGAAACAAACTAGAATGTATAATCAAAAACAATGCAGGCTTCAAGTAATCCACATTCAACTCATAATAACCAGTGATTAATATACATTTTAAAGAATAATTACTTGTCAATGTTGCATTACTATGCTAGGAGATTTTGCTGATCTTTAAATTGCTGTCAGTACAATGCCCGAAATTATGTGTATATTATATTTTTAATATGTATTTTAATAAATGAAATTAGAAAGTCACAAAATGCTTCTATATCTTTGAAGTGCTGACAATTCTAAGGGCCACATTACAAACACACACATTATTCGTTTTGCTTCCAAACACACATTTTTTTAATAAAAGTCTGCACAGTCATTACTCAGTAATTTTCTTCTCTAGCTTATGCTCCAGTAATAGAGTCTGATAAAAATATGTACTTTGTGCTTCAGTTCTAAAGGAAAATACTACTGAAGGAAATAAATTTCAAAAACTCCTGTACAGAAACTGCATAGCAAGTATATAGAGTATGTCCTGT
Source organism: Dendrocincla fuliginosa (assembly GCA_035047845.1). Classification (NCBI taxonomy): domain Eukaryota; kingdom Metazoa; phylum Chordata; class Aves; order Passeriformes; family Dendrocolaptidae; genus Dendrocincla; species Dendrocincla fuliginosa. Next base: position 93,193,324 of record JAWWMO010000083.1, on the reverse strand, counting down.
AACAATAAGACCCAAAGTCTGAAGGTCCTTCTCTCCAGTGTGTCCTTAGCGACTCTCTCTCTTATCTCTCTCTGATGATATTTTTACATCATCAGAAGAGAGGGCTCCCGGGAAAAGACCCTAAAACAAAAGGCTTGGAAAATAAACATCTTTAGCTTAAAACACTTTCTTGCTAATTCACAAGGCAAAATACACTATATCCACATGAGCAAAAAGTGTAACAGAAAAAAAACATCCATTAGGGAAAAAATTGGTATTCAGTTTCAACCATGTCTAAGATGCTGATTTTTTGCTAAAAGTGGAGGTCCATCAAGGATTTTGAATAACTAAATGTTAAGCTGCAGCCAGCTATTTAGTATTGTAATTTGATGTAAAAACATAATAGCATTTGCTCTCCAACATATACTGAGCTTAGGCAGAGAAAAATAGGGGAAATGCACTTTTCAGAAATTGGACTACCAGGTCTGACCTGTACTGTCACTTCTTACCAGGTTGTTGGTTAAGTCATAAGGCAATCCTCATCAACAATGGAAGAAAACAAAACTCCTCTTGATGTATTTCTAAACTTAACTGGTTTAATATAATCCGTCTACTCAGTCAATGTAAGACATTTTACCCTCAACAAAATCCAGAGTTCATTGATCAGTCCAGCAAAATGTAAGCTGAATGATTTGCTCAGCAATATGTTCTCATGGAAACAAATTCTCCTAAACTCACCACGCTAGAAAAATCAAAAGTAATACAATTGCACATTGATTTTATTTTGTCTACGCAGATGCTAGGCAAAAATTTGAGATGTTGGTTTAAGTTAAGAAAAACATAAGAATTAAGCACATCAGTTTGTCTTTAACCTAATAAAGTTCATTCATTATAATTATTCATTTGCAGTCCTCCTTAGTTCTCATTGTTGAAGTATCTATGTTATGTTTTTTACTTAAAAATAGAACAGGAAAAGGCTTTTTGGTGTACTCCTAGACACCAGATCAGTAATTGTTGGATCCGAACCAGTTTGAGAGGAGTGTAAGGGCGTGGGTGTGTGAGGGTGTGGGTGTGGGTGTGTATGGGGAAGGGAGGGATCAAACTTCATGGAGGTGGAGTGGCATCATATCCCTCATGCCAGCCTGGGGCCCACATGAGGAAGCCTGGGAATAGCTGTCAGTCACAAACAACCTGGGAGAACTCTAACACCCCAAATCTCCTGAAGCTCCTGAGCCACACTCGGATTGGCAGGGACAGGGAGAACATTCACCCTGGTCTGGAACCCCAGAGAGACCCAGGGGTCAGAGGCCCCACCTGAAGGGTTTGGCCACAGAGACCAGAGTAGATAAAACCAAGTTGTATGCTCTCCATGCATTGCAGCCCCGCCATCTGGGCATGTGAGAGCTGCTCTTCCACAAGGTTCCAGTGGTAGCTATATAATGTGTCTCTCCTTTCTCCTACTTCTTTCTTCTTGCTTCCTCTTCTTTTTCTTTGCTTCTTTCTTGATGCTTTGGGTGGCTTACAGTTGGAGGGATTGGATTTTGACTTAAGTGTTGTGGATTAGTATGTGCTGGGTCGATGCTGTGGTGGAACATTTTGTCTAGCTTGTGTGGTGCCCTGTTGAACTTTTGCCAAGTGGCCCTATTTTCTGCCCTAAATGATCAATGAAAGTACCTCTTGGGAAAAAATCTGTGGCTTATTCTCTTGATGTTACCTTGAGGTATTAAAGATATATATATATATTAAAGTAAAGGTCCTGTCTAAGTCCATGAGCTTGCATCTCCAGGTCCAGAGTGTTACAGTTACTTACATGAATGATCACAGTGATAATCTTTCCAGAATTAACATATTTAAATGGAACTAAATTTTTTATAGGAACATTTATACAAGTACACTGCATCTGTTCAAAACATGGTTCTCAACAGATATGGATGTACTACAGATCACACAAAAGCTCAAGGTGTTTATTTGGTTTTTTAGGCGGTTTTCTGAAGGTCTTTTTTAGTGAATGAGAGGAGAAATTCAAATGAGGCCACTAGTAAAGAAATGTCACCTCCCTATCTTTACATTTAAGGGAAAAAAAAACTAGCTAATTCCAGAAAATTTCCATCTCAACAAGGATTTTTATGAGCAGAACCATAACCGCATCCATTTATATCATGGACCCATGGCAAAGAAAAAAGAGACCTCAATGTCTTTGAGTTTTGTACAATTTTTACTTCTTAACTTTCTGGTTGAGACTGTGGAACATGGAAAGGACTCTGAAACAGCCCTTGACCAAAAGTCAATGGGAATATGTCAAGTAAATGACCAGCACCATATCTCTGTGCTTCTGTACTCTGTTTTCTTTCATTAGCAACAATAGGATGTACCATGCAATGCTGTTGTCAGGCTCACTCTGAGAGACTACTCACTCTGGTTTGGATTTTGGTTTTTGCTCTATCTATTTTTGTGGTGCCCAGGAAGAGGGTAAAGAAAGGAAAACACTGAGATAAAACAGCAAAAGAAATAGAGGGCTTTCCTTTTCTAGATTTGGTAGAATAAAGACTATTTTTCTTTCAAAAGTTCCAAATTAAAAATATTGTAATACTTCCATAGGCTCAGATTGCAATCTTCTTACACCCCCTGAATGTGGCCTCTGCAGAACCAGCAGGAGTAAATGTATCACAGAGAATAAACACGGAGAGCACACACACAGATGCAAGGATTAATCACATGCACTGGACAGAATTCTTGCTACTTGCAAAAAGAAATTTGAATGACATGTCCATTAATGAGCTGGACTTGCAGAATGTCAGAGGTCTTGTCTGGGACAGACAGATGTTAGGAAAAGAAAAAAAAATAAAGGAGAAAAGGAAGACAATACAATCTCCGTTGCTTCTTTCTCTCTTTTTTGCAACCTCATAGTTAGTAAAGCTCTTTTCTATAATGGACAAGGACAGAGACAGTTATCGGTACCAAACATTGAAAGCCAGTGTTAAATCCACCAGTGGCAATAAAAGAAATACTGGTAAAGAAAATGTTTCGCATATGAAAAATAAACAGAAGCAGAATTATCCCCAACTTTGTAATTACTGACATAGAGATAAAAATTACACATGAAAGAGATTCAAGAGACAGAACTGTTGCGCTACAGAAGCATTTCTTTCCTTGTGGTACAGATTAGTAAATCAAGCTATTGTTCAGTTAGGTAGGCCCAGCAGCATAGAAGACAATGCCTGCATTTATATCCATTAAAAATACACTTCCAAAATTCAAATTTCTTAAGCATGGTTTTAAGTGATTCTTCAGGTAAAGTTTAGGAGTGATTGACATCTTTCCATAAAAACATTAATACATTAACCTTGTCAACTGTTGAACCAGTAGGCAAAACTAATTGAATTAAAAAGGGAAAATTCACTTAGGATGGGGGGTGGGGGGGAAGGTGGGAAATGATGTGAGGTTTATACTCAAAAGTTAACTGAATAAGCAACTGGCATTTTATAAGTATGAATTTAATTGTAATTGGGTGAGCTAAATAAGAACCCCAGCTTTGACTACATTACTGTCTTTATTTTGAGTTTATTTTTTTCAGTTGCTAACCATGAAGAATGAATCATCAGAACAAAATCAGAAATAGTGTTTAGAGTACTGAATCAATTTGTGCATCACTCTGGAAAACCAGAAACATTCATATTTTACTAAGCAACATTACAAGCTACTTTACCACTCACTATCCTAATTCTTCTTTCTTCATAGATCAAAAAAAAGTCAGTAGTCACGGAGTGGCAGGCTTAACCAATGATAAAAGTATCATCCTACATGTTCTTCTACTGCCACAAGTTTGGCATCCTCCCTGCACATCTGGGATGCTTCAATGAGTGTCTTGAAATTGGCTCCCCATCAGTACAATTTAGATCCTAAAGCCAGAATGTGTTTAGAAAAACTTCCTGTCTGGTATTGCTAATATGTACTTACTGAAACAGGATGAGCCGTTTGTTTAACCAGGAAAATATTTTTTTTTATTCACAAGCTAGGAGAAATTAAACAGGGCAAATATTCTTACAGGGAATAATTTCACCATGACTGATGCTGGAGGTGATGACTATGAAACCCTTGAAAGATACCTGCATCCCCATAATATTTCTGTTTTATGCAAAGAAACGATCAAATACTCTGAAAAAAAATAAAAATGTGTCTTCTTTCTATATACAAATGGTTTTTGAAACTAAATATTCATTTAATCTTCATGGAAAACAAAACAAAACAAAAAAAAAAACAACAAAAAAACCCACACAGACGAAACCCAAACCCTAGCCCAAACCCACAATCTATTTAGGATGTCTCCTTAACCAATTCCTTTTGATAGATTGAAACCAGAAAATCTTTCCCCTGAAGATCCATGGAGCCTCCCAGCTATGCTAAAAATAGGTATAACTGCAGTGCTTTATTAGTCTCCTTGAAAGCTGGCAAAATCAAGTTTTGGAAATTCAGCAGTAAAAAAACAACAGAACTCGTCTTGATCAAGCACAATTAGCCTGAGTTAGAAGCACAAATGCAGCTGTTTGGCACAGATTTCAGTTCTAAGCCAAATATCAAAAACAGTAAAATTGTAACGAGACTGAAAGTTCCTCCATGAAACAGCACCTTTTATTATCTATTTATTTTATTTTTATTTTCAGGAACTAGATTTTGATTTACAGTCCTGACATTTCAGAATGCTTATAAGGATGAATACACAACTCCTAAACATTTTCCATACACCAAGAGACTGTGAATTAAAGTTTGGAAAAGTAAAGGAAGGTGCCTGATAACAGCACTCTAATGAGATCAATGCTAAAAGTAAAACTAAATGCTTATGGAACTGAATACCATATTCTTAGGATACAAGAGATTCTGAGGTTGTTACCTGAAGATCTAGTCAATGAACTCTTCATTTATTATGATAGAAGTAATTAATAGATAGTCATGAGATCTTTTCACCGTTATGCTTTTTGTAATTTATTATTAGTTCTGTATCCACTAAAAGGCCTTGTTCCTACAAAATCATGCTCATCCACTTTCTGACTTCCTGCATCAAATGGGTTTAATCATAAATGGAAACAATGAACACATCCTCACATGTTGATGATTGGAAGCTGATAATTCTATGTTAATAGAAATCAATGTCTGTGATGAAAGTCACATCATCTCCCACAACACTTTCAGACTGTTACCATGATTTTACTTTGGAAGATGCTTCCCTGGTGCTCCTCATTCAGAGAAAGTTGTCTCACCACATCCTTGATGGGCAACAGCTGAAAGTAACATAGACTGTGGCATTATACCACTTCTGCAAGCAAGTCAGTGATTGTGGAAGGCAGGGTACAACTGAAAGTAGCTCTGATGATGCTGAAGAGAGGTAAGAGAGAAAAAGGCTGTTATCCCTTTTTCAGTCCCAGTGGGAAATAATGATAATAGTTCTGTGTCTCCACATGAAAAAGAAAACATTTTATTCCACACAGGTGCATTTAATCAACATTGGAGTAATCTGATCTCAACAGTGAGCTATGACAGCTGTTTAGGATATGAAATAGTTTCTAATTAGATGCATATCTATTGCTCTAATTTGCCTAATTTTCATCACAATTTTGTTTGGAACAAGAATGTTAAGAACTTCTTTCCAGTTCTTAACATTCTGTAAAATAAGACTGTAAAAATAATTTGTTGTGTCACAGCAGTGGTCAATAATATTCACGAATGTTTAGTGCGTTTCTCTGACTTTAGTGCATTTTCTTCATTTGGTCTGATGCAACCAGCAACTTAAAATGAAAATGATCAAACACATAAAATAATGTCTTTTCACATTTAATGCATACACAAATAATGGCATCAGCTAATGCTGAGAGATAGAAAATCAACAACATCATTAATTTAAAAATTATCTGCAATGAAGGAATAAAATAACAGATTTGTAGTGTAATAGCAATCTAAAACTCTTCTAATTACAGCAACAATAAAGCAGGGCAACAGTGAGGAAAAATGTATATTTCAGAAGTAGTACATCATTATGGCATCATTATTTGCACTGGTACAAACTGCTCTCCACATAGTAAAATATAACTTTATCTTCTTTGGTGAGAAATATTTGAAGTAACTGCAAACATTTGAGATGAGATCACACAGATCTCCTTGACTGAACAAGGGGAGTTTCTGAGTGTCAGGGACCAATCATTCACATCTAGAAAGGCCCAAGAGTCTTGCTTCTGATGTCAATAGAAACAGGAGCAGTCCCATGGTTCACTGCACTAGAGTTCTCCAGAATGTAAAGTTACTGTGCATTGGGCCAAATACTTCATTTCTCATTTTAATTACTGACATTGAAAGCATGCAAGCTGAACCTTGATAAACATTAATTCTGCAACAAATACCAATAGGCCTTATCAGTAATAAACAGCAATCAGCAATAAATGTGACTACTTTAGCTGTACATTCTGCCAGCAATGTGAATTTTAGGTGCACAATGAATGACTTAAAATTTATAAACAGTCCAGGATTCTGTAATTAAACAAATTCTACTGTTATTCTTTTAAACTACTTGCTATAACCTTCTACCTGTCATCTTGTGCGGATGCTATAGAAGAAAATGAGACATTTGAATCATAACATCTCCTTTTCATTATGCAAAATTATGCTCATTACTTTTTTAATATGGCTCTTTTTCTGCAGCCAACCCATAGCATTTTCTGTTATTTGCCCTAGTTGTTGCTGTTTTTATAATCATACATGTAAAAACCCTACTGATTCTAAAAGACAAGAAAACAAAAGTAAAATGTTGTCGGCAATGTTATTTAAGGGAAAACAGAGTTCTCATGGAAATAGAGTTATACCCTTCAGAAAGGGATAACACCTCTATCTCTTTTTAGAAATAGTATTGTCATCTTAGGATCTACTAGTCTTGAGCCCACCAAGTAAATCTAAGACTCCTCTGCAAATACTCTAAGAGGTTTTCTTCTGTACAAGCACAGCTAATGTGGATCTTAAAAAACAATAAAAAATATCCTTCATATTCCTCCTAGATTAGCAACACAAGAACCTGCTTTTCTGCGTCCCTTTCATAATGATTTCAATGCTTATTGAGACCATGTTAGCGCTTCTGGGTGTTCTTCTTTATGACTGATTCTGTCAGACAAGACCCTCAAGAAAAGCCATACCAGACTACCTTTTTGCCAGAAGCATGTAAGATAAGAACTTATTGTTAGTCCAGTTAATGTTTTAACCACCCAATCAAACAAATTACTTAATAAAGAAGAACCTCTTTAATTATAACATTCAATAGCTATTCTTTCCAAATATTATGCTTGGTCTGGATCCTGAGGTGGGCAGTTTCATTGTTTCCTCAAGAATAGAGAAAGGTAAAAAGCAGTTATCAATGACCTGAATCCTGAACCAAGACATATTGGTGATGGGGTCCTTTTCTCCTCTTGGTGACCCTTTGAGTCATTTTTACATGTGTACTTATCACGGTTTTTTTCCTCCTCGTGGGTTCCCACCTACAGCTTGCACAACACACTCCCTCAGTCCCAAATAGCTGCCATCGGATGCACAGTGACAAACCTAGGTTTCTCAGACCTTTTAAAATATATATGATTCACAGAACTGACACTAAACCAGGTAAGGCTACGGTCACTTTACCACCAGGTTATTGTTAAAACCCACCAAAATCAACTCTGGCTAAGGCAAACCTACACAAGTTCTGAGGTCCTGCTCTACCACATCAATACAAAGTCTATGGCCTTATTTTAGTAGTGGCAAAACTACATTAGTCAGGCTACATTTGTGGATGTCCTCCTGCTCAGCACTGCCCAGTGGAAAACAATCTATTTATACACTACCTGGGGACACCTCAGAAGTGCATGAAGACTGATGTTCCTTGAAGAAGAGTAGTTTTCTTCCCCTATGTATAGTACAAAATTAAATTAATTTAGAAATCCTAAAATTTACATTGCAAAGGATATTGCACACGCCACACAGTTCAAGACTTCATTACCTAAAAATGTCAGGAAAAGTCATGAATTCTCTCATGCCCAAAAGATAAAAACTGAAATGGTGACATTATGAGAACCTCCCATGTGAAATTTAAACAATTAAGGGATTTATCCTTGCACTGTCCTCAGACCAGTCGACATCATAAGGATGAGGAAAGGACAAAATCAGAAGAAAAATATGTTTTGATACATTAATGTTAATCTAAAAAGTGACCTTCACCAGAACAAAACAAATACAAAAAAGGCAGGTAACAGATGGCTTATTCTTCCTTTGAAAAAATAGTTAGTCAATAAATTTCTGAAGTGTTAAAATTTTTAGAGGTATAGAGGTCAGAATCGTTATAGATCCAAACAGGTAATATAGAATATTACATTGAGTATTCATTATTCTCAAAAAGTGATCTTTGTAAATATTTTTTTATTAATGTGAAATTCTCCTAATGTTGCATGGAAAAATACATTAGAGGATAAAACAAACATTTTTTAATGCACATAATGCTTATATAATGCTTTCCATAACTTCAGTAAAACTCTCTCAAAATCACGTTCCCTTTTGTTCCCTGCTACGTACAAAGATAAACATTTATAGTCTCCATTTTTTAAATAGTCTAGCCATCAAGAGTTGGGGGAAGGTAAGATCCTGGGAGGGGATAAAAATTAAGCCAGCTGACCCAGATTGACCAAAGGGATATTCCATACCATATGGTGTCAGCTTAGATACAAAAGTTAAAGAAAGGAGGAGGAAGGATGGGTCTTTATTTTTTGATGTTTGTCTTCTAGAGCAACCACTATGCATTCTGAAGCCCTACTTCTCAGGAAGTGGCTGGACATCACTTGCTAATGGGAAGTAGAGAATAATCCTTTTTTTTTCTCTTTGCTTGTACGTGAGCAAACTTCCCCTTCTGCCTTATCTCAACCTGGAAGTCATTTTCCATCTTATTTTCTCTTACCTGTCTGGTTGGGAAGGGGAGTGAATAGAGTAGCTTGGTGGGCAGCTGGCATCCAGGCAAGGTCAAACCACCATAGATGATTATATTTTTTAATTAGAAATACATAGCTCTTCAGCTTGCAAAGTTAGAATGGAATTTACACAGGGAATTAAACAAGGATATTCCAAAGAATGGCAATCCTTAAATTGTCATTATCACTCAGCTGTAAAAAATACAGATTCATCAGGGATCACATCATTATCATGTCTTTATGAAGATTAAATTAAATTTACATATATATATCAAAAAGCAACTTTGGGAATATAATATTTTATCTTAGATAACCTTTCAAAATTGAGACTTAAAGCACTTAGATCTTCAAAATATTCCAGGATGTGGGATAAAAATAACACCAAGTCTAGAGGAAGCACCTGTTTCCACAGAACATCAGGATTACTCATTCTCAGGAACATTACCATAGAAGACAAGGCTATGTGCATTGAACAGCTCCCTGAAAAGTGTGAACCATTGCCATTAAAATAAATTTCCAAATAAATTTCCTCTTGGCTCCGCACATAAGTTATGTTCAAGTTTTGAGATTTCAGTGTAATAACATCAACAAGGTTGTCCATTCATTGTAGCTTTACCTCCTCTCTCTGCAAAACGTTTTGAAACCATTAAAGGTAACAGACTGAAATAGAGCAAACTACAACCAAACCAGCATACAGCATATATTACAGTCTTTGCTAGGCCTAAGAAGGTAGGAAGAGATGGTGATTAGAAACAGTTTTTATGGAGAGAAATTATGAAAAAAAAAATGTATTTTCTTTAGTATTATAGGCAACTCTAGTTGGCAGAGTGGAAAGTTTAGTCAGTATGAAGGCCAACTTAGTAATTTTATTGGGACGTGGCAGTAAGAGACAATTATCTCTGAACAAAGATAGGGTAGCAAAATAAGTAGTGTCAATCCTCATGTTTTGAAACCAATGTATTTCACCACCTTACCTTGCCACTTCTCAGATAAACCATAAAGCTCTTGCTACATCTTGGAAGTTTATAAAGAAAAAACTTCCTGTTTTCTCCAAAGCATCCAAACCCAACCATACCTGTGTCATCCAGTTTCCACTGACTGATTTTTCAGCCCTCCTATTCAGTGTGGAGCTATTGATGGGGACAGTGGAGGACAGAAGGACACTTTTATATCATGGATATTCTATTGGCCAGGGTAAAAGGGTAAATCCAAATGGTAAATTAAGTTAGAACTTACATAGCAGAAGACTACTGTAGTTTTGCGAGACAACAGCCAAAAACCCCAAACAAGACAGATCATAATAAAAGTAATTATAAACACTGAAATTGTGGGGAAGGAGATGGAAAATTATTAATTACCCCATCACATATATGTCTTACATATATGTCTTACAGTGTAATCTACAAAGGAAGAAATACAGGATAGGAAAAAAATTATTATTCTGAGAACTGACATTCCTACTAAGACAAATTAATGTTAAAGAAGTGACTGACATGGGAAATTGAATGATAATGAAAAAGTCTGCAAGTCATGAACTCGTTGTCTAGTAAATGGACAGAGATTGTAAGTCTGAAAATTTTTGTAATTTCAAAGATATGCAAGGGAATGTAGGGAGCAGATTTTGAAAAATATTGTTAACAATTTTGGCTTGTCATAGGTGAGTTTAAAAAACTGATCAAGTTTTCAGCAGCTGTGCTATGTACTGTTTCTCTATTCATAGCTCATACATAGGAACAGAACTCAAGGGCATCATTCTGTATTTTTTGGGGTATGTGAGATTCACTACTGAAATTCTAATGTACATAAGACAATCCTGATGAAATGGTCCCATTCTCTGAAACAAAACTTCTTACAGAGGATGAATGTAGAAGCAGATGACAAGTTAGCTAATTTTTATCTACTAACATGGTAGATTAGATTTTTTTTAAGCAATGTGATCTCATCTTATTTGCTCATGTAACTCTGCTTGCTAAAATGAGATTCCAGGTGCACATCAGATGGCTAAAGACCATGCAGTTTTATATGAAAGAACATTATTTGGAGGTTTAAGTAATTTACATTTGTAGCAGTAATACATTGAGATTGCCTGTATCTGGAGCAGCCTCACTTCTTTCCCCAGCTGAGCAAAATAAGGACATAAAAAAATATTAAAAAATGAAACCTGTCTAGCTAATTTGATAAGAGCTGATGAAATGAAAAATTTGGTTAAGTGTAATGTAATTAGATTTCAGTAACATGCTTGACTTGATATGATATGAAATATTAGTGGGAAGTCAGAAAACCAGAAAATCAGCATGCTACACATTACACATGTTAAGCTCTGAATAACTACCAAGTCTCAAAGTATAATTAATTCTAGAGCAAAGACTCCTCAGAAAGCAGGTGTGCATCTTAGAGTTCCCACAGGGATCAGTTCCTGTTTCTGCTCTGTTTATAAGGTGGTTAGCCAAGAAAAAAAAATAAAAATTAAATCCTCATTGACTAAGTTTGTAAATGACACAAACACAAAACACAGAAGAGAATAGGTAACAAATAAAGAACAGTCCTTACTTTTCAGTGAGGGAGCTAAAGCCAAACCTTGCATGTCATTATGGCAAAGTTTAACATTAATGAAAGAAATACTTACAGACTACAGAATGCTGGTTCAGTAGTGGCTCTGAAGAATTAAAACTCATGATACAGAAAGATCTTACTACCTTTGTATCTACTTTGAAAGTGAAAGTTACTAAATTGTTGCATCCAGCTTCAGCGTTCAAAACTGAAAAATAACTGAAGAATGATCAA
>JAWWMO010000083.1:93100887-93181495 GCA_035047845.1 Dendrocincla fuliginosa | reverse complement strand
CTTTGAAAGTGAAAGTTACTAAATTGTTGCATCCAGCTTCAGCGTTCAAAACTGAAAAATAACTGAAGAATGATCAATGGACTAGAAATGTGAGGTGGAATACTTCCATCCAATTATTCTGTTGAAAAAAAGAATAATTTGTGTTCCCTTATTTACAGTTTATATATCAACATGTGCATATATATACACATATATATTAATGCATACTGAATTTATGACACATTGAACTTAGTAGGGATGACAGCTGGGTTTTTGTTTTTTATTTTTTACAGTGGTGAGAAACAGTCATGTTGACAAAAACCATTTATCTTGGTCCTGTGTATTCATTAGGTAGACACATTGATTTCAATACCTTCCTTTTTTTTTTTTAATATAGTATCAAAACAACTTGTTTCTGCTGTCTTATTTTGTTTATTTATTCTAACTTAAAGGATCCAAACTAAAATAAATATCTATGAAAAGACAATGTTCTGTAGACCTTCTGGAGTCTGCCACATTGATGTGATCCACAAATAAATAAATAAATCTATTTTGAATTTTCATTTTTACCACAAAAATAAATTAACTTTCCAATTTTTAAGATTAAATTAATTATTAACAGCATGGGGAAAATATTATAAATTAATTCCCTTTTGATAAGAATTTTAAAATAAATACTAAATATTTTTCAAAAAGACATCTAGTTCTAGACTTCTAGTTAAGATTCAGGTCCCAGTCTTAAAAAGAGGTATTAATTCAGAAGAGCCTTATGCCTTTCAAAAATGAGAGTAGGTCATGGTTCTTCTTCCTTTAACTTAAAAAGGAATTTTTTAAAAATAAAAGAAAAATGCACCAGTTAGGTTGATACAGAACTTTTCCTTCACTTTTATTTAAACTTTTTTCATGGTACCATCAAAGGAGAAAGGCCATGTAATATCTATTAGAAATATAATGGCATGTCAACCCACTAAGGCAGCAAGAAAGGAGAAGAAAGGCAAGCAGGCACTGTCTTTTCTTGCCTTATGAAATATGGATATTGTTTGTGGAATCCCTTTTGCAAAGGAGACTTTGGAGTAAAATTTTGTTTTCTCTCTTTTTCCTGTGCAATATAACTGAAAAGCTAAACAGATTAATTCTGTCTTTTCCTAGCACTTATACTTCCACACCCAGTCATAGACCAAAGGAGCCCTTGCAGATAAGTATCCTGAAACTCCCTTGCTTCTCCTACCAAACTGTTTAAAGCTACTTCTCTGTCATGCTGCTGTCTTCTGCACAATCCCTATGCAAAAACATATAGATTCCATAGGATCAAGAAAACACTGTAAATTATCCATACTCTTTAAATCTCTCTTATCCTCATTTTCAATTACAGTTCAATTATTTTATGAAAAATTCCCAAGAATTTCAGCTAACTATAAGATGCCAGTATGAAAAGTTTTGGACAAATCATTGAAGTTTAACTTTATCAGAAGAAACTGGAAAACAAGACTTCCAGTGGAAACTGCTGGACAACACAATAAACCTTATTTCAATTCCACTATCAATTTCAATTCCAACTACAATCAAAACATCTTTGAAACATTTGAAATAAAATATTGCCAATTAAAAAAAAAAAACCTAAACAAATGTTTCAATGTTTAAAAAAAATTGTCATTGTTGTAGCTATTATTTTAAGCCTGAATACAAAATCCAGAAACTCAGGATTTAAAAATTCTTTTATGTTTTTGTTTTGAAAGAATTCCTCCTTCTTTTTTCCTGCCAGCTGGCCTAATTAATGCTATAGACCCATAATAAGGACAATTATGATTACAATCTGAATTACTCTTTCCTTTGTCAGTTATTAGTCTTCTGCAGCACAAAACTTATTGCTTATTGCTGTTGTGAAAACCATAATGGATATAAAACTTTTTGTTGGGTTTCAATAATATTTAACTTTTTTTTTTTTTTACAACTTTCTCACAGCAAAGTGACTAAACAGCAGTCACTACATGTAGTTAATGGTTTTATTATTGGCAACCATTTTTCAACAAAATCCTACATCACACCCAAAGAACTGCCAATATTCATGTTCTGCCAATTGGACAGAGGAAGTCCCAGGAAAAAAATGAGAAAAATGGTTTGAAAGAGAAGTAAGCAGATGATGCCACACAGGAATAGCAGCAACAAACTTAGATGCCAGCTCCTTGGCTCTTCCATTTTAAAGAACTCATTATAGCAAACTATTAAAATGGTGAGTCCTACTTTATTCTTTTAAAAGTTGCCCAGTTTAGATCAATCCTGCAGAAATCACTTCGGAAAGAATTGCATGTACTCTTCATTCTAATCAGAATTTTAACTAACGTAATAGTTACTTGTTAATAAGCATGGTACACTTCATTTTAATATGCAACTTCTGACATCACTTTCATCTAGCAACTTGTTGGATAGGAAGTGACATAAAACTGATGGACTGCCATTACTGCCTTTAAAATAAAGTGATTTTGTATTATTTCTCTAAATTTTCCTGATTCCATGCATAAAATGAATTAAACATACTTTAGCCTTAAATATCCAGGGAATAACAACATCTTAATTTCTGGCCACAGTTGGTTAACTTTTGTATTATGTTTGAAGGGGTAACTGATGGTAGTGTATAGCCTAGCCTAAGGCTGGTAGTTACAAACTGGGTATACAATAAATGCAGAGAGTAAATTCCAATAATACTTTAGAACAGGCAACAAGGACTGTGTTTATTTGCAGCTGTAGTGCTTGGATTTCTGCCTTGGGACTGAAAGCAGTTGCAAAAATCTGATGTTATGGTAGAAATTATGATTGCTATCTGGACTGCATAAATTTATAGGACATTATTTTGTGATTGTCTCCAGCTGATAAAGTAACTTGGTAATAAAGGCTTGTGATAGAAGGTTTTAGTAACTTAAATAGCTAATGTGAAGTACAGAAAAAGGCAGAATAATGACTTATATTTGAAAACCATCCTTGCAGAGTAAGTCAATGATTTCTCAGTCACATCAAAGTGACAGAATTTCAGAAATATCTCTTCATTTTGAAGTTTGGGGAACATATTTTGCAAATAAAGTTGAGCTTAGGTTTTAAGAGAGCCTTGCCTAATTATAATGAAGGTTGTATGTCCTTCCCCATATAAGTATAAGATGATATAGTCTAAAGCAATCAGAGCCACTCCAAACAAAGTGAGCAGCAACATTTCTCATGAGACAACAGTGACAGTTCACCTTTAGTTGGGAGCCAAAGCTTAGGAGGCTTTGTCAGATTTGTGAAACCACACACACACGGGCATACACACAGTCTCCCGGAGTTCTGGGGTGGGCATTGTAACATGCACAGAGCTTGTGACACCAGTGTCTGCTCAGCAGCAGCATCTACCAGCAAAACAAACCAGTGAATCTGGACTTGCTATTTCATTGAGCATGTCTTATTATCTATGATCTTAATTTTAGCATATTTGGCTTTATTTCCTGGAGAGTCATTAAAAAAGAAAAGATTACAAGTGCTGACAGTTTCTCTGGGTTAATAATGATCCTACTAGTACACACAACACTAAACAAATTAGGTTGCAGCCTATGCCTCTACGTAGAAGGCTGTTCAGTGCTGTTAATGTGTTTTATGTAGTGAATAGTGAAGGAAAATTAACTTCCACTCTCCTTATCGTAAGACACGGTTTTATTAATATCTCTCCATAAGTAAGTTATCAAATACTAGTCAACTTCATAAGCAAGTCACACAATTTGCACATTCTGGTGAATTCATTTACCATGTCTATATTTTTCTTGCAATGTAAAAGGTAGCAAATAGATAAGAAAACTGCACCAACATCAACACAAAATTGAGGACTTTATCTGTCTAAAATTGGTTTGTTTGAGGATTCTTAAGAAAAGCAAATTTAAATTACTTTCATATTCCAAACTTATGACCATCTGTTTTACAGAAAGCTGACATCTCTCTATAGCTAAAATTTTCAGAACTTCTGCTAAAACAGAAGTTTTAGCTGTTCTTTGGGAAGTAGTTTCAGTTACTCATCACCATTAACCACAGCATGGATGCAATTTGCAGTGGTTAGAGACTTTGGAGTTTTGTTTTTGCAAAAGTTTTTATGAGGAAGTTCATTAGACCTTTGTTATTTTAGTTTGAAAACATTCAACTATCTTTCATTTTTTTCCCACATCTATCCTTCCGTGAAGGTCTGAATACTTATTGACAGTGATATTGGCTGGGCAACAACAGCAGACAGAGTGAAGAGACATTTTGTTTTACTTTGCTGCAAGAGGATGCTAATTATTTTGTTTCAATAAAAATGAGAAACAGCACTTCAAAACCTGGTTTCTGGATTCTGAACTGCTGCAGTCACCTATAGGAAATTTGTGGCTTGGAGAATGACTGCAGAGGAAGGTGACTAGCAAATACTGAGAGCAGCAGAACTAAGGGAGTTTTAGATTGAAGAGTATGCTTACTGTTTCAACAATGAAAGGAGAGTAACAGTGAGAAAAGTCTTCCCTTGCCATCTGCTGCGTTGCTAACACCTTAGAGTGGCTCTTCATACTAGTCTTTTGACATTTGGCTTTTTTCCACGGTTATGCTGACATTCAGTCCTGAATCTGCATAAGTCTGCCAAGAGATCTGTTTTTATAAATATACAGTTTAAAGTAAGCACATGCCTGAGATGCAGTTAATGCTTCAAGTGCAAGTAATGAGCTTGAAAAACCTGTCTACATATGTGCTGTGGAGGGACTATCAAGAGCTTGGCAGAGAGGTAAGTTGATGCTCCTAGTTGTACTGTGGGTGTTGCATGTGCTTAGAACTCCTAGAGCTCAGGAAGCTGCATCCCTGCACAGAGGCCCAGTGTGCTATAATTTGGTAATGAAAGACTGAGTATAGCTTTTGATGCAGTTGTCACTAATGGAAAAAACTGGATATAAAACAGTGAACAGGACAGCTGGACTGGTAAGAGAGATGGGACAGGCTGAGTCACACAAGACAGGCACAGACAGGTTGCAGGAAGAACAATCTACTACAAGAAATATGAACTGTAAAAAAGAAAACCAAAGAAAGGCATTTTAACAGTAGAACACACTTCTGCAGGTCACAAAAGCAATGAATGAGAGCTGCACATTTTCTGATTTCTGGTCAACCTTGACTGTTCATATTCCTCTAACAAAAGAATTTAAAAGATTGTTCTTGTAGTATTGGTACACGTGAAGTTCTGTAGACATTGATCCTCTAAGAAGTATCTTGAAGCCTGGCTAAGTATTCTACTCCAGGATTCCTTCTACGCTGAAGAAGTGACTTTGGCAATCCTATATCCAATTTCTGTCCCTCATAATCTTTGTTCAAAATGCTTATGCTAATTTTCTTTGCTAATGAAGTTGCCTTGCTAAACTTTTAATAGTTGTTACAGTAAGAAACAGTCATAAGACTCTAGAATATTGTACTAAAAACAGCTTTCTTTTTTCCCATAAAAACAGTTTAATCGGCTGCAGCGTTGCTTCAATTGCATTAGTTACCAAGAAACATAACCAGATGCTTATTAGTGCCTTCCACTCATTAACAGACTTTAATTTTATTGATTCAGAAGCACACTTCACACTTTTATAACATTACTTACACCATCAGTACAGGTGTGCCAAAACATCACTTTTGTGCAACACCAGCTGGTATATTTTAGCCCTACAAAATGGCCAAAAAAAGTGAGTCTTCAATAACTAGTGAAATGATAGACAGACCCTTAGATTTCTCATGTTCCCAAGTGGCAGAGGTTGAAGTTTCAGGCTACAGATGAAATATACATGACATATTCCTCAGCTAATTATTTGTCAGTGTATTAATAAATCACACCAGTCCCTGTAAGGCTATCTAAATTTAGAAGGTTCATGAGATGTAATACATAATTAATACCCTTAGATTGGATGGCTTAAAGGCAAGTGATTTCCTGATCTTATATGAAGTAGAGAGCATTTATCACTGTTGTCCAAGTCAGGAATTGACAGCATGCCTGCTTTTTGGGACTGTGTATAAATGTCTCTGTTATTTATTTTTGGATCATGAGTAGAAAACAGAAAATACATAACAAGCAGAGCTAGATTTTTTTTAGGCACTTGCAGTCATGTTTATACGTGTTAAAGGTATAAAATCCAGTATGTGCACATATGGATAATAATTTGATGTTTGCTCATAATGATCAATGGAAGATTTACCACTGATATCACAAGATTGTTGTCAGATCACAAGTATTTGTATGCAAATGCCTGCATGCAAAATTCCCCAATCATTTGTGCATATGGCTTCGTGTCTCTTTTCAAAATGTTCATGCATAGATTTTTTTGGAAGACGGTCCTCACAGTCTCCCACACACTCTACCTGTCTCACCCCTTTGTTCTGTGGCTCTCTGTAGGACCTTTTCCCTGGTCTCATTCTCTCCTGTATATTTTATTTCTGCATGTCATTATTCAAGTTGGAGCAACCACAGGGTACAGAGTTAATTTTTCCACAGATGCAAAGAAAATCAGTTCTTCTATAATGATTGCTAAATCTTGCTAGACTGACACACTACAATGGCTTTCTACAGACAGGACTGCATACAAACACACAGAGACTGACGGGAGATAACAGTGTCTTTGTATAGCTCTCTCCCACCTTCCCATCATCCACCAAAGCCAGGCTTTATTTCTGAGAAAATTTGCCAACAAATACGAATTAAGTTCTAAAATAATGCTTCTGCTTTTCTCTCTGGACATAAGTTGTCCTATCTGGATGAACAATTACCTGACTAGGAGAGTGCCTCCTCAATATCAGGCTGTCAAAACTAGAGCTACCTCCTCTCCTTCAGACCTTCTCCAGTATCTTGCTAACCACTGTGGACACCACAATAATGCAGCCTCTCCCTCTGTGGAGAAAAAAAACAAACCCTTCACTGCTGAAGCTACTTCTTGACCAAGTTTGAACCATGATTTATACCCTATTAACTACTCAAAACTTCATCAAGCAGATGGCTTAGCATCGTCTGAAATTCAGTGCTTGTAAAAGAGTCTATAGCTCTTGACTACAACAGGGATGACCATTTTTATCCTGTCTTCTACATCTCATGGGACCCACTCCACTCAGAAAAGGTAGAGGACATAAGAATCAGAGGTATAAAGTAAAGCTGTTAAATTTCCTATCCTATAGTAAGAGAGGACAACAACTAACCATCTATAGATAGTTCAAGGAAAAGGGAAAAAAAAAAAGAGCCAGCTAATAGCTCCACGGTTACAAGTGCTAAAATGTCAACTTTGAAATTAAACTACCTTTCAAGTTACACAGTTCCTCAAAATATTTCCCAAAATCTTACCTCTGCAATTGAACGTATCTTTACAACTGCAATGTAGGCCACTTCTTAACTGTGCAGACAGATACACAGACAACATACAACACAGCAGCAGCAGATAGGAACCTCACCTAGATAAAATCCTGATTCAGTCAGACGTTTAGCCAACAGTCAGTACTCAGGAAAAAGCTGGGTATTGGTCATTGGGTGGTGAACAACTGTATTGTGCATCATTTGTTTTTTCCTGCATTCTATTCCATTTTCTCTCCCCTTTCCTGTACAATTATTATTATTATATGTATTATTTTATGTATTATTATATATTAATGTGTGCCAATTATTAAGCTATTATTATCTTAACCCAATGAGGGGGATATGAGTAGGGGAGGAATCACGCTTGATTGCCAGCCATGACACCTGATTTCAGCAGCTTTTTCCCTGGCTTAAACATCTACAAATTGATTCTACAAGTATTTATATGTTATGCTGATTAGAAGAAATCTTGTTGCTGTGGGTTTTTTCACTGGTTCCCCTACTTTCTCGCTTAGGAAATCCAAAATATGGGTAAATCACCCCCCTCACCTCCCCACCCCCATATTTTAGGTACAAAAAACATGTTTTCATGCTACCTCCTGGCTGTATGTGCTTTGAAACAGTTTTTACCCTATAGGTACAAAATGGCATTCATCTATTTATCAACTCTTCTCTGTCTTCTTCAATACCTGTTTGTTTCAGGACTTCAAAGAATCTGTAGTAAAATTAAGGGTAGTTTCACTCTTTTCTGTTACTCGGCTGCTTGCTGAATGTGCAGGCAAAGACTACAGAGGGAAACTGACATTCTCTGTCAAAGATGACATCTTCAGTATCTCTGCCTAGTATCTTGTCTTGCTAGTGTTATGGGATACAAATTTCTCATCCTGTCTCTTCCTATACATTTCAGAAAGGACCTTATTTTTCTTTCATGCAACTGATCCTGGAACTGTGAGAGGATGTTCTGTAATTCAGTGCTGATTTTCATCAGTATTTTCAGAAGACTCACCTTCTATAATCTATATTTCTAGCATGGTTATTTTGCAAATAATATTTTTATTTGTTACCTATATTTGGCTTTATTATAACAAATAGAATTATTAATTTGTTGTCATATTTTATTTTATCAATCTAATTGTAATATAAAGAGTTAAATGTGAAAATCTAATATAAACTTACTTGAATTGATTAGTTGCTGCTGTTGCAATGATATACTAAATTGTTATGTGATTTGTACATTCACCATACACCAAATAAATATTGAATGCATTGTTATCTGAAATAAATACCTGTAAAAACTGTTCAGTAGAGAAAAAAGGAAAACTTTTTGAAAACTTTAGAATGACTCCTCATCTTCTGAAAAAAGCCATAAGTGCGAAGAAATCTATAACACCACCACTTTTTTGAATGCAGAACTTCCTGCAGACAGATCTTGAACTTTATGTATTACATTATAGCAAAGGGAGAAATATTCCTTATAGAATTTGTAAGCAGCTTCCCATGTATATTTTATAAAGTTATTTAATCTTTGGTATGTAAATGTTATAAAATTATCTCTGTTCTAACAGGCCAAAAATGTTTTCCTTGCTGTTGGAAAATTTGATATCAGTGTCATAGTCCTTGGTCTAAACTTTTCTTGAACATAAAAGTCCTTGGAGACTGATAAAATAATAAAATTATTTCTTAAATAGTTATCACATGTTCCAAAGCACTGAATTTAATTTTTTTTTCACTATTCTATGCTTTAACTCTGGAGATTTTACTACAGAACTACAGGAATGTTAAGAAACTAGATATTCAGTAATACTTTCAGAGGCATATCTTTAGAGATAACAGCACATACAAGTGGAATGTTTTATAATTATGAAAGCAGTGTACCTGACTGTGATGGACTGAGTTCTTTGATCTCCCCTTCTCTTTCCGGTTGAAAACTAAGATCAGACTCCTTAAAAGGTCTAGTTTAGACTCAGGGGAAAAACAGAAGGTTTGTTGTGTTACATAGCAGAAAAGAGGAAGATTTATTTTAAGAAAGATTGATAGTTAACACAGTAAGTAAAGGGACAAGAATAATAATATGAGAACTAAAAATAATGTGAAAGAAAGATTAAGATATTTTGGTTTAGGTTTTTGCATAGAGGTAAAACATGTTAATGTTTTTGAATTGTTTAAGTGCCCTTGTGTTTTCATTCTGTCTTACAGTACTGCTTAGGAACATTCAGAACAGAATTAAAATGCATGTATTGTTTAAAAACACTCATTAACTATTTTCCATATCCAGAACAGATCTCCATACCAAGAAAGATGCTCAATCAAGGAGGAGACGATGCATCACGGAAATTCAATTCATACAGAGAACAAGTTCATAGGACAAAACAAAATTATCTTTCACTCAAGCTTTATAATCTCTGAATAACAACTGCTGAGTCAAATTTGCTGTACTGTATCGCCAACAAGGTACAATATTTTAAGTTAAAAAAATAGTCTGAAATTAAATATTTATATAATTTTTCTCTACATAAAATTTGAAAGAAAACTGGAAGATATTTTCTATGAAAACATATGAAAAATATGCCACCGTGTAAACACTTGTCCTTTTTCCTGAAAAAATAAATGTGAAAGAACATTATAAATGTTATAGAGTTCTTTTTTAGTCAAAAGATATAACTTGTTTTATTCACATTGTGCTAAAAGTCACAATCATACCATAAGGCAGTATTTCTCCTAAGACAGATAACATCTTACGTAAATGTCACATCTCACTCCAGCCATGTGGTGGCTGCACTCTGAAGCAAGGTATGGCCATACCAGTAAAATATTCATATTTTGAAGTGTTGGGTTTGGCATATGCTTTTTTTGGCATATAGCTTTTTTTTCATAAAATACAGTTATTACACCAAAAAGAATCAGTAACATTCACAAGCTGGAGAACACTTGCTTCTGTTCTTCGTGGGGAGATACTGACAAATGTTACTAACAAAGAATGATGAAAAATTTCATTTTGGGGGCCTTGTAACTCCAGTAACAATGGAGCTAAGAACAGGATGACTACGCTAAAAAACGTTGCAACTTCATGAATGACAAAGGATATTCTATATATTGCTCCAAAAAGTCAAGGTCAGCCAGTCAATCAAAATGCTTCCTGCATAACCTGGTTAAAGACTACATATTTTGAGTATTTTTAAGAAGATTTAAAAACTGGGAGAATATAGCAATTTTTTTTTTCTTTTTAATGCCTCCTCTCTTGATATGATTATTTTGTGATCCTGAGCTATCAATTTACTGAATTTTCAGTCTGGATAGGGATTAAAGGATAACAAACTATTCAACACAACCACTTCATTGAAGGACCAGATTTAGATTTTGTGTTCAGGACTGTGCAGCATACTGAGACAGAGATTCCTCCACTGACCTATTCCAATGTCCTTCATTGTATCGCTCAGTTTTATCCAGGACTGAGAAAAAAAGATAATCATGAGTGTTTCACAATGACAGTCACATGGTATATTTTATGTGACAGTTGTAATAAAAATGGTTATTTCCTTTTCTTTAGGTCACTCCATAAGTTTCTGATAGTGAAATCATATTCTGAGTTTCACACAGAACAGCTAAGCTAGGGAAATACAGTACAACCACTTGTGAATTTATAGTTGCAAATCTCTTGCATTAAAGAAACATTTTTTTTTAAATTCAATTTATATTGAGAGTGTGTGTGCTTTCTTTTTCTTATTAGTTTTTAACTTTTTTGATTTATAGTTTCAGAACCATAATCAATAACAAATGCCTTCCTGGGAAATAAATCCCATCATTGTTAAAATTTTTGGAGGAAGGAAAAACTCACACAGATATTTTGCTTAGTTTTGTCTTGCTTTCACTAATCTGAAATCAATAACCTATTTGGACCCAGAGCCAAAATTAAGATGTACTCACCAAGATTAAGACTGGTGGCCTTCATGTGAAGTACATTTTGTGTGTTTCCTGAAAAAGATGGGAGGGAGAGACAGAAGACTTTCACAGCTCTTACCCACCCAAGCAGCTAATAGGGATCTGTGAGGAAATACACCTTTTATCACATTGGTACATATAACTGTGGTTCACAGGCTGCTGTGAAGCCTCCACACACAGGCTCTCTGCATTCAGACTCTCCTTGAGTCTGTGTGCACAGCTGCACCCCTGGTTGCTGCCCATGTTTTCAGTGAGAAAAGCAAAACTCACATTTTACAAAAAAAAAACTTCAGACTTGGAGCACGTCAACAGAAGCAAATCAAAACACATGACCTGATTCCAGGGGGCTTCCTGCTGTTTCCAGGCACAAGGAACTTTTCCAGATATTTGGACCAATATAGCTAAAACTGATAACCACAATGACAGCTGCTTGAAAGCTTTACTGCAACTAGGCTTTTCTGCATCCACATTTTTATGGTAACTGCTAGGGCAAATACACTAACAAATCAATTTCTAAATGCCCTCAAGTGATAGCAGGTAGTCATTTCCTTATTTTGCTGTGAAAAGGAAGGGTACAGCAAGGAATTTGCTGCATGTCATACCAAAAAAAATGAGTAGCACAGCCAGATATATAAGCCAGAATCCTCACTGCTTGTCTTCGAGTCTGAGATGAGCCCTTTAAAATTTTATATTGTGTTAATGACAACCAACATAGCAATTCTTTTCTTACCAGAGTGATTCCAGTGAAACCATCCCACAAAAAACAACAGTGCTCACCTAATAAACAAGAAAATGCTGTGGTTGCCTTAATTTCCTCTTTAAATTCTTAAAACCTTGTCAGAAACCATATTATTTTTTTCTCAAATAAATACATCAGGGCTAGGCAATGAAGTGTCCCTATCAGAGGAACCAAGATATGCAATACTAGGGAAATGCTCTATGAAATATTTCAGTGATCACAGTTTGAGAATTTTAAATAATCAAGCTTTTCATTATTACTTGCTCTAAGCAAAACCATTGTTCATTCATAATTTTCTATCCCCCCAAAAAAATGCTAATAAAACTGATGCCTTAGGACATAGCAGAGCTAGCTCCAGCTGGGAAACAATATAGTCTGTTTAATCCAGTACTGAAGCTCAGCTTTCAGCTGGCTTGGAATAAAAACAGATAAACCTTATACCTGATTCAGATGTTGGTCATATCTATATGAAGTGCCATCTAAGTTTGTCACCCTAGAATATATGATATAGACATATTCTTCCTGAGGTGTATTGTCCATACTCGTACTTTTCTTTCTCAGACTTCTAATTCTTCCTAAGCTCTCTAATCTTCCTCCTCACTAGTTTCTAAATTTCTCCAAGCAGACGGTGCATATGGTACATTCTTTCTTTCTTATCACATCAGAGAGTTTATTTTATCCACATTTTCTCAGCTAGTATTCTTTGCTTCAGGTGGAAAATCCTGTGCCCTTCCTGTCAGCTGCAACCTTTGAAACACCTGGATGCTTGTGCATGCCTGCAATGAAGCAGGAATAAGCTATAAACTGAGGATCATATTTAGATACCTTCAACAAATAAACCAGATATACAGAGGCCAAAACTATACAGTCAAGTATTTAATGGGGCATAAATCTGTGCACACACAATAAAAGTTAAAGTTGAATACTCTTTAAAATGTATTCAGAATAAATCTGAAAGCTGAAAAACAGTCAGTGAATCCTTAATGTGTCATTAGAAATAAAGATTTTAAAACTTACAAAAACATATAGCGTTATGGGGGCACTCAACATTTAATCCATTTAGAATTATATCTTCATACTGTCTTACTTTTTGCCACCATCTGTGCTTAGGCAAATCTTTCCTTTAGGATTACAAAACACTCTGTCATTCTGGTAAATGATAAGTATCATTAATGCTAAGCACACCCTGGTAGTTAGTATGTGTGCATAAATCCTCAAAATAGGTCTTCCCCTCTCATGGATTTAAGAAGTACCATGTCCGAGCGCTTCTGCATGCAGAATTAGAGACAATGAACACATTTTAAAATGGAGTATTTAAAAATTATGCAAGTTGGTATAAAGTAAGTTATTGGAATAAATAATACTGTCCACAGTAACAAATTCTAGTGTTAATGTCTATGTCTGTTCAGATTTGGTTGGGGTTTTTTTCTAGCTTATTTGGTTTTTTGTTGGGATTTTTTGTTGTTGATTTTGGTTATTGAGGGTTTGTGTGTGTGTTTCATAAATTATGAATTTTATAGACCCATTTTTAACATGTATTTTTTGCTAACTCTTAGGAGGATATGACCAAGTATGTAGACATTCTGCTACCGGAGCATGCAGGAATTGAATTATCTCTGTGTTCATATAAAATAGTTGTGTTCCATATTGCAAACTCATGATTTGAATAACAAATTTCAGTTATAGGGATACCTTGAACAAGATGTCATCTGTGTTTTCAGATGAGCTGTTATTTCCCATAGTTCAATTTCCTGTAATGATACTTAATGTAATACAGGTACTATAAAACTAGCTTTTTTTGATGGATACCCACTAGTAATTGAAATAGCTACCATTTAGTTTAAAAATGAGAATTTTAAGTTCATTATCTGTCACCTGCAGCATAAGCATGGATAATTTAGTCCTGCCCATAACTCACTCCTTGAACAACTCTCATTTGTACTACGAGAGACTGTGAGAACCATATGCCCTGCTTCTATTTAGACTGATATAAAATACCATATTTCTGGCATAATCAGTTATACTCTCTCTGGAAATGAGATCCTGCTTCCTTTTCTTTCCATGTGACTTCATTTCTGCATGGCAAAAATTATTGTTCAGATCAATATTTGCTGAGTAACATTTGTCTCGTTCAGTTTTCACTATGATGCTAAGCTGCTTACAGAATTTTTGTTGTTAAAAACATTTGATGACCCTAATGATCATAATCCTTGTGTACAAGAATAGATGGATATAAGAGTATCTGTCTAGAAGGTTCAATAGCTTTCAATAAGATTAGGTCTACTGACTTCATGGGTACCAAAGCAGATTACAACACCCACCGAAGTAAGTAGACATCTCAAGTCCAACATGCAGTCAGAGCATGTCAGGCTCTGAGAAACAGGCAGACAATCGCTGCTTATGTCAGAAGCCACATCAGAGCCAACAAACCAGAACTCAAGTGTCTGGAATTCTTTTTTTTTTTTTTAATGTATTTAAGTCCTGATATAGTGAAATCATGGCCATCCTATGGAATCACAGAATGGCTGGGGTTGGAAGAAACCTCTAGAGATCATCTAGTACAACCTCCCTGATAAAGCAGGTTCACCCAGAGCAGGTTGCACAGGATTGTGTCCAGGTGTGTTTTGAATCTCTCCAGAGGAGGCTCCAAAGCTTCTCTGAGCAGCCTGCTCTAGTGCTCTATCACTCTCACAAAAGAGGAGTTTATCCACACATTCAGATGAAACATTCTGTGTTTCAGGTTTGTGCATGTTGTCTTTTGCCTTATGGCTGGGCACCGCTGAAAAGAATCTCGCCCAATCCTCTTGACATCTGTCTTTAAAATATTTGTGTGCATAAGTTCCCCTATTAGTCATCCCTTCTCCAGCTTAAACAGGCCCAATTCTTTTAGCTTTTTCTCATAAAATAGATGCTCCAGTCCCCTCATCATCTTCACAACACTCTTCTGGACCATCTCCGATAGTTCCTCGTATGCCTTGTACTGGGAAGCCCAGAACTGGACACAGTGCTCCAGATTCAGCCTCACTAGGGCAGCGTAAAGGGGCAGGATCGCCTCCTTTGACATGTTGGCAAGGATCTTCCTAGTGCAGGCCAGGATATCATTTGTCTTCTTAGTCACAGGGACACACTGCTGCCTCATGGACAACCTCAGGTCCTTCTCTGCAGAGCTTCTTGAGGTATCAACCCCAAAATATGAAGAGATTTTCTTGCCCAGATTTAAATATATATTAAACACTGCAGTGTGGGAGACCACATTTCTACCTTTGTTAGCAATGACAGTATTGTTTCATTGCAGGATGTTTGTATGGAGTTGTTATATGTAACTTTTATTTCAAATTCTTGTAGTATCGGGTTTTCAAGATCTAACTGAACATAAAGGCAATCAACCTGGTCTAATCCCAGAGCTGTTTCTTTTTCAAGCAGAAGGTTGGACTGGAGATCTCTTGAGCACTCTTCCAGCTGGTATTAACCTATGAGTGCATGGACCAAAAACAGCAGTTTGGAGCTTGCAGAAATTCCTGGAGGAAATTGTATTACCTCTTTTACACGGAAAGGCACCATAAAAATCTCTCTTGAATCTGAAGATAACAGATCTATGAAACTCAAGGGCTGCATCCACATCAGTACTTTGGTTCAGAGTATTGCAGTTTTTAACTGAATCTCCTGATCATATCTACCCTTACAATTAGCATTAGCTCAGGCGGTTTTAATTTATGAAAACTAGATTCCTTTGGGACGAAAAGGAAGAGAAAACTCCATGGCATGCATGCACTAAGTACAATCTAGCAAGTAATGGGTTCATAAGGGTTCTGATCAGGGGTCAGTACTTCAAATTACTTCAAATTCCATGTGGAGTGAAGACATTAAATCAGGGCATCAGACTAAATCTAGCTAAAAATATTCCTCCAAAGCAGTGGACAGGGTGTTGGCAGAGGCCTAAGCATCAGCTACTTTGATCTGATTGTGTGGTTCTCCTCTGCAGACTTGTTGATGTAGCCATAACCACCACTAACATAGTTAAGCTGCCTGGCTCCAAATAACTGCATCAAAAGAAAGAGAAATTAAAGGAATACTAATAACCTAAGGGTGATTTTGCTACAGTCATAGCAAAACTCCAATTTATTTGCCAGAGTTTAAAAATTCAGTCTTAGAGAATCCTAGGATATTAATTAATATGAATAGAATATAATTATATTATTATAGAAATATTTATTTTTATATTTTTTATATTATATTAATATTATATGGTTAATATTATGTAATATTAATATAATTATTTTGTATGTTCCTTTCTCTTTTGTGTATTCAGAAACTCCTCTAACAAAGAGTGAAAGCAAAACAATATAACAGTTCTCAGTCCTACAAGAGAATAATATACAAATAAGTAAACCAGCAATTATGAATTTAATGCTACACTGATTATGAGCATAATAACCATTGATTTGAAGTTCCATAATAAAAAGAAGTCCTTAAGCCAGAATGTAGGCTAAGATTTTGCCCTTATGTCCTATTCATTTCATGTATATGAAGAGTATTTCAAATTAATACCAAAGCATACGAGCACATTGCAACATATAAATTCATAACAACATCATAAAAATGTTGTAAAATAGTAGAAAAGTGGGGGGGAGGGGAAAGGAAGCGTGTCTAAGTTGTTTCTTAAGAGAAATAAGTAGTCCTTGTAAAAATATTCAAAATTACACCATCTCAATGGGTTAAAAGGTACCACAATCAACCCTCATTCACTTTATGTGTCATATAAATATATGATATATGGTATATACTTCTCTAACCTTATTCTGTCCAGAAACCAATAAAAACACCATCAGTGAGTCTGGAGTTACTTCTGGGAAGGGGATTGTTTGCTTCTCTCTATTGAACATGAATCTGTATCAGAAAATACATGTGTCCCAACTTTAGAATCAACTCACTTTCAATGATGTCTTGAATGACCAAAGATGATAAAAAAATTTTCCTGATCTTGATTTTTTTCAGGTAGCTGAGGCTGGACTTAGTGACAAAAAATGAAAGTATCCTCACATCCATCCAATGTCTCAAGCTAACACAGACCACAGACTGTGGATAATGAAGCCATTTTTGTCAATAGTCATTCTAACAGTTATTACTGCAGATTTTATAAAAGTGGAATTTTATTTATCTCAAAGCTGATAAGATACTTATACATAACTCAGAAACCTAGAACAAGGTTACAGTTCCCAGAACCTTGTTTAATCTCAGTGCATTTTTTTCTAATTGTACCATTTTCTCTAACCACGACAAAAAAAAATCACAAAAAAAAATCCCCAAAACAATTCCTTTAAGATTGTTTTAAAAATACGACTAAAGTTTTTTTCCAGTTCTCTGGATAGATTAGAGCTGCACCTAAGCAACATAGGTAAGCTCTGTTTCAGTAAAAAATTTAAGCTTCTGCATAGTCTTTGAGCCAGTTCATACTACAGTCACTGAATGACTGCACAATCAAAGTAAAATATGCTGATGGTGCTTTTCTGAATCAAGACCTCAATGCTTTTTTTAGGCATTCAGTAGGGCTTTGGCTGAGGAATAAAAGATAATATCTTGTTTCTTGATGTAAACATCTGAAGAGGGAAGACAATGTGCAACTGAGAATGCAGAAACACATTAAATCATCAATAAATCAATATAAACATTAGTGATTTGTCATAATAATAATAATAATAGAAACTGTCTTTGAAAGCCCTCTAGAAGATTACTTTTTTCTGCTCTGATGACTTAAAATTGCTTGTCCTTTCTTTTATTTCCCCCCTTACTTCTACTGATCCTACAACACTGATATGCAAATCATTAGAGTACTGCCATGATGTCTTTTTTGATAAGAGATGAATTAATGTGAACCACCCCTGCTTTGAGTAAGTAAATTAGATTCAGTTTGTTAAAAAATAAGATCAATATGCAAAAATTTTCTGAATATGCTAAAATTTGTAGGTCACTGCTTTATCTTTCCAAGACAAAGACACCATGTGTCTTTCCAAGACAACCTGTATAACTATCAACAGTTCTTATGGGCTGGCTGAAGCACTATGAACTCAGAGTGCCAATACTGAGAACTGAGTGGTCTTCACCATCTTAAAGCTTCATATAGTCATCATGAACTTCAATGTGAAATTCATAATTCAAAAATCCTTCCCCCCTCAGTTTAGTCAGTTTAGGCTGACTGGAACATTTTTCAGATCTGGAAGAGACTGAGCAGTAATGTTCACTATACAACCAAGCAGAGTTTGGTAATATTTAAAGAAAAAGATCTATTTATTTTTAAAAAATAATTTTGAAAATGTTTGCATTAAGAAAATTTAAAATACTTCTTACCCACTGAAATAAAATAATTTCATTTGGCTTGAAAGTTTTGGTTTACTCTACTTGAAATCAGCTCTAAAAATTTCTTTAAGCTAATCTGGTTTTTCCTGATTTTTCAGTTTTGCAAACAAACAGAAACTATTATTTGTTCACACAATTGCAATGTTCTTTATACATTTTCCATAACAGCTATGCTTTGAATGTATGTGCTAGATATAAGAAGACTGATAGATCTGAGAAGCTAATCAGCATAAAATTTGTTAATCAATGTATATAGATGAAGATAGTAAGAATCACAGATATAGAGTTCCAAAAATATAGTGCAACATAGATTCAGAGACAGGACTAAATTTAACTTCATTAAATAATTCTTTAGCACTTTTATACTCTGTAGTCCTATAGTACTCTACATTCTAAGTACAGATATGCCCCAAATCCCCAAAATGCAGGTCCAGATCTTACTGGATCAGAACTCATTCACTCAGTAAATAAAAAGCAAAGAAGACAACCTGTGTAAAACACTTCATGCCTACAAGTTCATCCTATTCTAAAATGAATAAGCCAGCAACCTAATAGGCTCTTATTCACTTTCCTCTTCTTTTTAATGGGTTTTTAATATCTGATATTGGAGAAAAACTGTCCCAACTACCTTCTTGCTACCCGTAGCTCAGTGATTATATTGATAGGAAATTATTGCCTACTGTTTATCACAAGTAACCATTGTTGTTGCCCTGCTCAGAACATGGTTTGAGTTCATAACACTGTTATATCTTCTTCTCATCCGCTCCTTTGTTTCACAGCAATATAAAACTGCAGTGGCTTTTCCTCAGAAAATCAAATTAGGCCATACTGTACTCATAATTCAACACAAGACAAGGAAAATTAACAAAGTCACCAAGCTTCTCTCTTCCCATTACAGGGGATCAGAGCCCCTGGATCACTCCTTGGTGTGGTGCCTGACAAGCCCTACAGTAAAAGGGACACTGCTTGAGTTCTCTGACAGACCTAATAGCCATCCAAGCTTAATAACTCCTTCATAACTCTTCATCGTCTATGAAAGTAATATATGTCCTCAGTCTAGGCATATTCTCTTTTGTTCTTGTTTCTGTTAAATCCCCAGAGAGACTTATCTAAACTGTTAGTATAAAATATGAGATTATAAGAAAAATACTTCATCTCAATGTGAATAATTTGCTCCATTGACTACTGAAAAGAAAAGAAGTTTGTGCCTTTTTAGTTGTTTTTTTTTTTTTTTTTTTTTCTCGCACGTCTTTGTGGCAGAATTCCCTCCTGATGCACAGGCTTATTAAAATTTATTCCTTTATTTTTTGTCATACCAAAACAGGAGAATTAATTTTTTTACATAAATTGTTATCCACAACCTTCCCCATACACTGAAAACAAAGAAAGCATTTCTATTGATGATTCAGTATAGCGTGAATGGCTTTGTACAAAATCTTTTATGTAGCACTAAAGATTTTTTTTTTATGCAATAATTTTTTACATAAGCTCAATATTTTGAATTCAGCTGAGGAATCACTTTGTTATTTATTCAATAGCTTTCTATTTCCTTTAAGGAACAAAAGCTTTCTCCTGTTTTCATGATTTACTACTGATAAATTCATCTGCTGCTAAGGACAATATAATTCACAAAGCCCAATGGTGAAAATATTACTTTGTGTACTGAAGACAGCAGTACACTCTCTAAGGGGGAAAAAAAAAAAAACACGTGTATTCTTTAACACTGTTTTTACTCTCAGTAAAAAATTAGTACTCATTTAACATATATTGATATCAGTTTATAACTTTTTAATTAGATATACTATCCAAATTAATACAACTACATCCAAATTAATTCTGCAATCTTTCCTGAAAAAAAAGAATTAAAAAAATTCAACCTTTGTGCCTTATGCTGGAAAGCACTGGAAATTAAGACTGCTTAGCTCACTGCTCTGTTGGAAATGTAACTCAAAGTAAGCAAGGAAGAGCATTGTCATGGTCCAAAGAGCACCAGGACACACACATGCACATACAAATTTTTCCACTCTAGAATTTCAAGTATTTGAGTTTTGCAAAATTGCAATAATAGATATCATAATAGATTTCTACAGCTTTTCTATAGCTTGGTGAGGATAGAAACAGTCCAAATGAAAACGTTGTAACATTTTAGCCTTACTATGCTATGCTCACTGTAGCTTTACACTTCTGTAATAGAGGGAAAGACGGAAGAATAAAGAAATAAAGCTATTAAAACTTAGATATTTCTTCCAGTTTAGTTCTGGATAAGATGTTTTTCAAAGAAATTCTTCCTGCAATATATATATTCACATCCCATCCCTCCAATTTTTTCTGTATGTTTTTCTTCCATAGGTCCACCATGAAATTTGTGACTGGAATAAGTAAAAGCACTGAACAGTCATTAGCCTGAAGCTTGGAGAACTCACTTGGACCACAGGGCAGCTCTTCTGAACAAAGAGTATTGCATTAACAGAATTGCTGTCATTTTCTGAAAAGCTCAAACTCAGTCACAATGTTTACAGCTTGTTTATGTTCTTCCATAAAGACATTCTGCTGCATGGAACTTGTGAAAAAGTACACCAACATATTGGTGGATTTATATGTACCACCTAAAGCAATAGGCAATACCACTGGACCTGCAATCTAGATAATATGTGGTCTGTTTGGCTGCACTAAATGTAAATGAGTAAATACACAAATACACACATGGATAACTCAGTGACGTGGATTGCCACATGGGCCTGGCAACAAAGTCTCTGGGGCAAAAGAGAACTCTGACTTGATGGACCATACAGTGGGATGTTCTGTGGGGCGTCTTTGGCCAGTGAAGCCCTGTGGCAGGACTAGCATAAGTCAGCTCTTCAAAAACATGACAAGGGCACCTGATGCCTAGGAACATCCTTTAAAAATGGCATTGAAACTGTATAGAAAACAAGTGAAAGTGATATGAGACTACTAATTCAAGAAAAAGAATCTGTGCTGTTAAAATAAAGAAGAAAAAAAAAAAGGAAAAAAGCTCTAGGTCCCAGACATAGGTTCAGAATTCAATGCCTAAAGGTGAAAAGTAAAAGGAGCAAAATTAGAATTAAATTGGATAATAACATCTTAATTGGATAATGGTCTAAACCACTGAATCACATACAGCCTCTAAACATTATTCATTCTCCAACAGAGCAAAATCAGAAGACAGTAGAAAATATGAGAGACACGGGAAGGCAGGAAGGAAGAATATTATTTGCGTTATACTGCTAATCACTAGTGAAGCTGAAAGAAAAGTTCTGGGTGGAACGCATCCTTTAGATATACATGAATGTGTATTAACTGCATGTTGCTGAGTACCAAACTACAAATGCTTGCATTCATATACATTTTTTTTTATATTAGATTAAATGTTAGCGCTTTTTCTAAGAGGCTACTTTACAGTTCTATTGTTTATTAAATTTATGCTTATAGTGCATGTCTACTCTATTGAGTTCTACTATATATAGGTTTTTGCTGGTTTTCTTTGTATACTAACAGTTTCTCTATACTTTGTTAGGGAAATTCCATTATAATACACTAAAATCTATGACTGAGACCTTCAATTTCTCCTGAGACCCTAAAATTTCACATTTTATATATAATAAAGGCTTAAATTTTCTCATTAAACCTTGCTTAATTTATTGTACACTCAGATTATCCAAAAAGACATTTGGCAATCTGTTACCATCACCATATCTCTTCCTTTCCTTTTCTTTCCTTGGTATTTCTGTCTTTCAACATACCTTATTTCATAGGTTACATCTGAAGGCAGATGACATCTGAAACTGAAAGGAGTAAAAATGGTCTGTTGAGCTCAAAAGTGAGCTGAAAGTATGTACAATTTGCGCCTGTGAGTAAGCATGTAGGAAACTCATTCAAGATGGCACAGACCAATAAATCATATTTGAGAACCAGCATCTGCTTGGTTTCCACAAATGACTGCAGAATCTACTACTTCACACAATTGAAATCCTTAAAACAGACATTACATAGGTTCTACAGGTCTAACAGGCTTCAATGCCTTTTAAAACAAGTGTTAAATTATAGTTCTCTATGCTGATCACAGTTCTTTGCAGGCAACTCTTTTCACTTTCTTGGATTTGATCTTTGCATTCCACCCTTAAAAATTGTTTAAAGTCTCAAATGAACTGTTTTATTCTCTGACTCATCCCTTTATTAATCTTTACCTGTCATCTGCCTTCAGCTAGATATGCTCCTGGATTTTGGTCACAAAATCATTGTCTGTTGGTTCTCCTCTCTCTTCTCAGGTTACCTTTTTTCTTTTTTTTTTAATGGATACTTCAAATTTCTCTATCCAGTTCTCTCAGAAAATCCCTTATGATTTTTTCCCATGCTCAGAAAGAAAAAACATACTGAAGAAAGGAGTACCTGTGGAAAGAAAGGATGTAGAATGTCTCATCTAATGAGGTGGAATTCATTCAGGCTATGATTTAGATAATACGAAGAAGAGGGTAAACTGGTTTTTTATGAGGTACTGTTTCTTTAAAAGTTGCAAAAGTGGAAAAATCATAGCACATATAGAATGTCTTCACAGTGGTCAACTGTGAAAGACATTTTAGCAATCAATAACAAGATTTTATGTACCACCTATTACACATGCCTCTCTATGCTCCAATCCACTTGAAACTTAAATTAGTCTAGAATTATTAGGCCTCACTCTCACCAATTTAATTAGAAAATAACTACATATCATTTATTTCTAATGTTATTTCTTTAACCATTTTCATTTAGATTGGAATTTCTAGTCACTTTTAAATATTCTGGAGAAAGCAGCAAAGTTTTACCCTCATAGGGATTTAAACAAGCAGCATACTAGATTATACTATGAGTGTCATGTTTTTAAGTGCATTTCCACGTCTTCAAAGAAAGAACAGTTAATAAAGAAAGAACAGGCTTTGTTTATGAAACAAAGCCTGTTTCATAAACTACTAAAATTAATTAGGTAACCAAATGCCAGTGCATAAAGAATAGCACTTTCTTTCTCCTACCTTGCACTGTTTTCTTCTCTGTAAGCAGAACAGGTGAATTTCAGGGAAGAGTGGTAAACATAACTTCACAATGCCAGTGATGAAGTGATATGATATAATTTTGCTTTTCTTATTACAAATAATGAAGATTCTAAAGCTCTTAGATGCATAAAACCAAATAATTAACGAAACAAGTAAAGATAATTTATTTACTGTCATGTGTGATCTGATTGCAATGTGCAAGAAAACACTCAGTATGGGGAATTTCATTTATCTGGGGCACAGATATTCATGGACTTTCTGGACGACATAGGATGGGGCAATCATTGGGTGACAGAGCTTAAACTGATGTTTTCAAGTAATGCTAGGATGAAAGCTAAGCTTTATGTAGCTCACTACCAGTTCCTCCTACTCACTCACACATGCAAATTATGCAAGGTAAATCATGAGCTGTTTTATTAAAATTGATAATGCCATATTACTGTAATAAGGGTATAAGTGGAATCAGTATGAGAACCACATTATGTAAAATTATGAACATGCTTCTTGTCCAATTCCTTTGTGTCTGCTTTTTCCTTCACTTTCAAATTCTAGTTGACCCCTGAAAACTGTTGTGCATGTTTATACCATTAATAAAAAGAAAATATATCCATTTCAGATGACAAATTATGTGTGGAAATAGAACAATAATTCTCAGTATCTAAGCAACAGAAATCATACAAAGTCTTTTGCTTGATTCATCTCAACTCATCCAACGAAGTCAACGGAATCAGCAGTGCAAGGAGGGAAAGTAGATTTTATTGATAACCTGGTTCATCGGAAAATGAAAAAGAGAATGTGGTCCCTCAAACTGAGGGAAAAATCTTAAATTAATTTGGTATACTGAATACAGACTAAAAATATATATTACCTGAAGTCAAGAAATGGTAACATAAAGTTGTAATAATTAACTTTTTCATGAATTTTGTGCCAGGACTTTTACAGCCATGTTTATCTTTTACAACACAAAATAATTGTGCTTTACTTGTGTCCTATTGAGCTATCATTAATGTTCCCAGCTAACAATCCCCATCTACACTGGCTAAAGAATCTGATTCAGAGATATATAATTCCCTTATGGTTACTTAGTGGTTTGGATTCTCCTCTAGGTAGTTAGTATGAATGCATAAATAACAGTCCTACAGGACTCGTAGTTGGTGAATCACTGTTGCTTCATTTAGATATTTACAGCTACATTAATATCTGAATATCACTCAAGCTCTAATGTATTTATTTTCACAACAGCTCTAAAACTGAAAAGTGGGCGTTTTTTTTCCTCTGTTTTGCCCCTGGGAAATGAAGGAGAGAAATAATGAAAACTAGATCCACACAAGGCCCCTGTTGCCAGTCAAAACTTGCAGCTTGAAGTTATACTCATTGTCCCCCTCTAGAAACACTTACAGGCTTCACAAAAATGCCAGAATGCTGGCAGGAAACTACTTGTTCTTGCTGAGAAAGAAACTCCTGCAAGTGTTTGATCTTTGCCTGAGCATCCCACTTCACAGAAATGCAGATACTTGCCCCATGAACCAGGCAAGAGATCACTTACCTTGAAGACCATGCCAAGGTCTTCCAAGTACCTTCCTGCTTGATGGGAAACAGCATTTGATCTCAGCTTTTTCATCCCAGAAGAGTACCACAGCACCAAATTTACCAGGCGTTCCTCTGAATGAAATTCCCACTGAACCCATTTCACATGTATAAATAAGTGATTTTTATTGGGCAAATGAACCTCTTAAATCTGAAGCTGTGCACCCAATCTTGTGGCTTTTAGTCTATGTACTCCAATGAATGTTTATTAATATAATGTAAAACATTTTCAACCCAACAGGCTGGGGCAATATCTTTAGAGTCTGGGACCAAGTCAAAATAGAAAATGTTTAAATTAGGTCAGTAGAAAGATCCCTAACCAGCTGGATTTTGACTCTCAAAGCTGATGAGAGGCCTGAAGTTGTACAAGACAGCTTTAAGACTGACTTCTCTAGATAACATCTAGTTTTGAGAAAAATGCTTTAATTTCAGTGTAAGGAAGGATTTAAAGCAGGTCAGTGACAGCAGATTATTCAGCCACCTGACCATCTAGAAATTCACATTAATGAAAACATGGAGTACATTTCTCCATAGAGTTCTCTATGTCAGAGACAGCTACATTCCTTCTGCAGGGCAATTCAACTCAGGCAGAGCAGGGAACAAGCATGGCTTTTCTCTATGATTCCAGACAGTTCATTAGGAATGAGCTCATATACCCTTGCACAACAAGCTCATGCACTTTTTCTCCTGTATTTATCCTCTGGAAAAGACAGTGAGCTACAGTCCCCAGTCAACCTACCACAGATATATTTAACTCAAAATTTTAAGAATCATGCCCACCAAAAGAGAAGAAGAAACGATAATTCATTGTGAGGCATTAGAAGTGACAATGAAGCACAGTGATTTGTTATCATAGAAGCCTTTCTCATCCTTTAGTGTTCATATCACTGTGATTATTTTAGGTCACACTATCCAAAATCACTTCAAAAAATCTTTTGTATTCTAACCAAAAGATTTACTTATCATTTGTGCTTTAAATGGAAATAGTAAATAAAAAAATGCAATATTGCTGGTTAAACTCATCCCCATTAAGTCCTTCTTTGTTATCACACAAACCAGTAAACACCTTTTCCTCTTTTAATCAAAACTGCAGGTGGCACTAGTAACTCTTATTGTTCTAAGATGCTAAGTGCCAATGATTCAGTCTGTGTAATTGTAGTTGGAAAGGAAGATGTACACTTTAATAAGTCTGCACCATTGAAAGATTCCAAATGAGCTGATTCTCTTCTAAATCAGGTAGCCGCTGGGAAAAAAAAAAAAAAAAAAAAAAAGAACAATTCAGCCTCTGAGGCAGCAGGCAACAATGGAAGTGTCCCTTTCTTCTGTAATGAGGCAGCTGCCGAACACTTTTTGTGCATAAATTTCTTAACGAGCTTATAAATGGGCCTAGAAAGACTTGGCATCTGCCAATGTGTGTTCACACTTTTGGAAATGAATGCACATAAAGAAAATACTAAAAAATTTAAACATGCTGTTAAAGAACATATTTCTGTGTTTGACACTCAACCTGTAATGCACTGTTTCACTTGACTACCATCATTACTGAAACACTTCACTTTTTTTCTCACCATTCGTCAGTGGAAAAATCTAATTGAAATTCAAAGTAGTGTTCATTGATAAAATGAAAAGACACTAATCAAAGAATTCAATGATTATATCGCACAGAATAAATAAACCCCACAACTACTTTAAATCTTTACTGTGATCCACTAGGAGAATGGGTGTTAAGGAAGAGCTGTGTTTAGTCATAACAGCAAGAGTGAAGCTGCATGCATGTAATTACTGATTTATTAAGGCTTGTTAAAAGCTTGTCCAAGAGGGCACAAACACAGAGGCCCTTTTGACTAAATTCATTAGATTATCCACAAAAGTCCCACATTTCTTGTTTCTGTACATTAGGTGAATGTGAATGTCTAAGTCATGACAAGGACATAGGAAGAAGCTTATATACAAACTCTTTGCCTTGGTCCTTTCTGTAGATGTGTCATTCAAAATCATACAACTCCAAAAAGAAGTAGTTGAATGAAGAAAGATTATTGACAAGTTCCTCTATCAGTTAAAATTTATGGAAAATATTTTTATTTCAAAGGGTTCCAGATTTCATCTTGGCACTCTGAATGAAAATAATATTGTAGCAAGGAAAAATGAATTTTTTTTTTATCTTTGGAATATTGAAAAATGATGATGCTCTCTGAACAAGCTCACCTGTTTTGTATATCTCGACAAAGGAAAAAATACCAGTTGCAAGAACAGCCTGAAGAATTTATGACTCACTGTGGTACTTTGAGAGGACAGCATATTGGTCTGAAGAAGAAAAGACCCCCATGTGAAAAAGAATAAGACAGAATAGTATACAGAGCACTCACTACATTTTTAGATCCCCAGTTAAAAATATTCAGCATTTATTCCCCTCCTATGAGTGAAGAGCAATCTAGAACACAGCACGCACATCCTTTTGTGTAAATTTGCCAGTGCCAGCCACACGTCAGAGATGATTAGTGAGGCAGAGATGCCAGCCACCTCCTCTGACGTCAGAGGTCAGGCAAAGGAGAGTGCGACAAAAGCTAAAAAGCATCAACCCTACAATGATGATGTGGCTTATCTGGCACACCTACTATTCCCATCACTTCTCAGTACTCCTTTTATTGGCATTACCTGCTGTGAGAAGAGTGTCTCAAGAACTGGCAGCTTGATTTTGGTCTGAGGAAAATAATCATAATCTAGTAGCAGTGAATCAGATTGCCAACTCCTGCCTTTCAAGTAGTGAATTGAGTGCAGTGCAAAAAGGCAGATAATCAGCTCACACCTTTCTCAGATGTAGCAAACACTCCAGTTTGCCACAAACCATGCAAGTTCAGCCTGCTGCATTAAAAACATGCATGTTTTGCCCTTCTTTGTGAGAAAAACAAAGTCTGCAAAACAGATAACAAAAATAGATATCATCCTGGAAGGCTAAGAATTCCATAGAAATTATGTCTTAGGGCTGTTGGGCTACCAAATACCTTTGCCAGCCATTGAGGCTAACTATTTTATATAGCTATTTTACGCTATGAGAAAGCTGCTTCTCTATTTAGCTGTTGTCCTACTGTGAAGATCATCTTTTATGCATGTGTTGTATAAGTAATGTACACATCATTTATAATATTTTTTCATAGAAGTACCTTTCCCTGGGTATTTTTACGTCCTTTATGTCCTTTGCCATTAAGATTCAATGACATTGATTCTTAGGCATCACAGAATGGTGTTTTATCAATCATTGTGGCATATCTGAGACTTTTTTCCTAGGGGGATGATAACCTGGTGTGGAGTTCTGCATTTTTTTCCTTTCAGAAGGTTTGAACACATTGGGCCAAATGTCATTCTTGTGTATAAATTGGAATGGGCTTGTTTGCAGCTCTGCAGGCTCAGGAAACAGTGACACTAAACAGATATTCCAAAGGGCAGAATTAGAGTTCATCAGACATTTTAAAACCTAGTAATTATTACAGAGGGGAGAAAGTGAAGGTCATTCCCTCTTGGATGCTTTTGTATTTGTGAAGTAATGCGGTCACAGCTTTCTGAAATGTCCTTTTCTTCTTAGTTCTGTAAACTTAGATTCAAGAAAGGTACCAAAAATGGAGCCACCTGAAGTGTCCCTTCATTTTTCATATTCTTCTAAACACCCAGATAAAGGTACCTCATTTGCAAACAGAACTCTAAGCAGGGACCATCACTGAAGCGATTGTTGAAATTCATCATTAACTCAGCATTTTTCTTAACTCCTTATTCTTATCAGTTAGATTCCAGCAAAAGCCATTTAATCAGCACATTTATATAAAGAAATTCCTAATTTCAATATTATTTTGAAGTTACCAGAGAACAAGATGGAAGGAATTGGCTGGATATTGCATATCTATTTTTAATTAACCCACTGCAGAGGTTATTTAAACTGAGTAAGCCTTTTTTTCTATATATTGTTGAGCTCAGAGAAACAAGAAGTGCTTCGTGCTCTTTGCTGCCTCTGCAGAATTAGTCCATTAGCAAGCAC
Source organism: Dendrocincla fuliginosa (assembly GCA_035047845.1). NCBI lineage: Eukaryota > Metazoa > Chordata > Aves > Passeriformes > Dendrocolaptidae > Dendrocincla > Dendrocincla fuliginosa. The sequence continues at coordinate 93,152,474 of JAWWMO010000083.1, read as the reverse complement.
TATTTCTTCAGATTGTGCCAACCTCACTGGTGCTGTTGGTCAAAAATGCCCTTTCACCATATGGCTGTGCTGCTGTTTATGAAGGCAAATATTTTCATATCAGCTCTATTCCGATAAAAGAAAATAGATTACAAATTAGTATCTCATAAGTGGATAATGTGTCTTCTTTTATGTTGATTATTTGTCTCTGTGTAAAAAAAAAAAAGTCTGCAAAATCCTGCCTTTCAGCTTCTAAGATGCTGTAAAGTCCTCACAGGGACTCTATATTGTAGTAAGCAAAAGCAGGATGCATAACTCAATTTTACATAAAATGTATCATATTTCAAAATATCTTGTTTTGCAAACCTCAGACACATGTCCTTTATTTTATTCTCCCTACTGAATTTTCTTTTCAAACTTCATTTCCGGAATTATCTCAAAATACTGTGCTCATGATTACATATTCATTAGTTGTCCTATCACTTCCTTTCTCCATTCTATCTTTTAGCGGCCTCAAAATTCCCTGAGCAGGCACATAAACAACATCTAGCATGCAAAGCATTCATAGAACTTCAACTGCGTCTTTCAAACATCTAATCACACTTCTACTCTAAGGTACAATTTGAAAATTCAGCTCCCTTTTTCCGCATTCATACTGGCTCAAGTTCTTTAATGCTGTTGCTGATACACAGAAGGCTTTATTTGAAGGGTAACCATGAAACACGCTAGCATAAGAAATAAAATTATGTTGATTGTACATGCTCAGCAAGAACTCCCATAAGAAGTGAGCAAAATTGCTTATATTTGCTTATATAAGAGAGATGATAGCACATAAGATTGCCACAAAATATTTAGTAGGTGATGTTTAGAAGAAATATTATACTTTTAAAATATAACAACAGATATAATGATTTGGATCTATAATGGTAAGTATCTCATCATGAAACTCCTCATCATCTCTAATTAAACAATATTTTTAAATCTCTTAATTTAGTAGGGTTTTTTCCTTTGATTAAATTAATTTAAAAGAAGATGATATTGATATGGTAAAAATAAGAGCACACAGATGGAATAACCATGAGCTATCCTGGTTTTATTACAACATGGAATCCAGAGATTGCTGTCTTGAAAAAATGTCTGAGTTGCAGATTATTTTCCCAGCACCATTTATAAGCATCAGTGTCTTTATGCTTTTCACTTCTGTGTTATCAGTAGACAATACTAATCCATTGAGAATGTTTTTCTTCAGGTTGCTTTTTTCAGCATACATGATTGTGCATTTGTCTGCCTCCATTACATATTTAAGACACCTGCAGAAAAAAGACTGAAAAAATTAAAAAATGTTTTAAAAACAAACAAAGTTAGCAAACAATCAAAGAGCATGTAAGTATGCAAAATTCAGAACTCAAATAAAATGGAAGGGATTTGGAAGTCAGACAGGGAGTTGTTTATTTTGGAAATGTCTGAAAAAAATATATTCTTAGAAATGTCTGAAAAAAAAAATATTATTCCTTTAATCTTATCTTCTGACACAGATAAAGAATTTTGCAGCAGTGAAAATAATAGGGAACATAATAACCAGAGGCAGATGAAGGAACTTGGTTTGGAAAATCCTTATTCAAGTGTTAAAGATGGAAAAGCCATAGGCAATTAAAATAGAATTTCATCATTGTCACTAGATCTTACTAGATTTTGTATCCAACACCAAGAATACCATACATAATGGTATATATATTCCCATATATAATCCTATTTTAATTTGTAAAAGCAATTCTGCATAAGCTGAAAGAATTTCCTTTGTGCAAGAATTTCTTCTAGTATACAACTGGTACTTGTAATAAACACGTGGAACTACTTGTTGCCTTTTCATCTATAACTTCTCAGGCTGCCCAGAGAAGTTGTGGATGTACCATGACTGCAATTGTTCAAGGTCAGGCCAGACAGGGCTTTGAGCAACCTGGTTTAGTAGAAGATATACCTGTTCACAGCAGAGGGAATTAGACTGGGTGATTTGTGAAAGTCCCTTTCAACTCAAACCAGACTATAAGTGTTTTTATGTTTATCTGTGGCTCCTTTTAGTTATTTGTGAAAAAGATATATTGCACTCACAGAGTTCCTAGCCAACAGATATAAACTTCCTGTTCAGTACTGACATCTCATAGCTGTGCCCTAATTCACACTGGAGGATTCTTAGCTGTTATTACATTTTCTGTAAATAATCATGATGCCTGCAGTTTGTATAAGTCCTATAATATTTTGTATAATGAAATGATAAAGAAGGTTAAGCAGCAGCAGCATAAAACAGATTTTCTCACTCTGCATAAGGAAACTGACTCTTGGCTCTGGTGTTAAAAACTTGTATCATGTATTATTGCCCACAAGTATTTTACAATGTTACTTCCCCTCCATGTACAATTATAAATCTAATGTTGAACAAAAATTATCACTCAGAAATCTATTTATTCCTTGATGTGGCCAATAAGAATTTGAAATCCACAGAAAAACTGATTTTGTGTGCTGTCTTCTTAGCCCTGCTGTCACCTTCATATAATTTTATAATTATGGTGCTCCCTCAAAAAACCCTCATTATTCCTTGGTTTTGCTTACACAGATGCTGTGGATGACTATTTTTATAGTCATTCTTACTTGGAGATTTGCCCACAATGAACATCTTTAGGCTGTTAGTAAGGGCATTTTCCATGTCAAACTCCACATTTCTGAGTCTGTAACACTTGCCAGTTTGAGAAGGTTTCTAAAGGATATTTCAGTTTGACTACCTTTATTTACATTTCTGAAAAGTTCATTTCTTAATTCCTGAGCATTTCTTTCAAGCTAAAACAAACAAACAGTAAGAAGAACAAAACAAACAGATCTAATTTAACAAATTATGTAATTTTAAATAAAAATGTAAGATAAGGTTCTCAATTTTGTCCAGTATGTCACCTTTACATACAACTCTAACTTTAGCTGTGAGGTGTTATTTTTGGCAGAGCAGCAAAACATTTCTCCTCATTTACTGTTGTAGAAGTAGTATCTTTTGTAGTAGTTATGTGAGGGGCTGAAGTGAAACACCATCCAGCTTCCTTTGAGAAAAGTTTCCAGAGAATGCAACTTACTTTTCAGGAAACTTGAAATACCAAGTGTCAGATAATCAATGCTATACTGGAAAGAGATTCATCAGGGAGATAACATGGCCTAACAAACTGAAGGCTTTATAAATCAATGCAAGAATCCTGCAGCAGACCTGGTAGTGCAAAGGAAATGAACAGTTCACCAAATAATGATGTAAAAGACTCTGCATGGGACACACCGAGCCAGCAGTTGGGTACGCTGTCTGAACCAGGTCAGCCCAACAACATCGCCCAGGAGGACAGGGAAATGTCAGATTCAAGGAGGAAATGTGCCAAGATCTCAATGACTTCCACACAAAAACAGCAAGCATGGAGACAGAAGATTTTGTCTCTCCAAGCAAGTGAGAAGATAAGGATGTATATCACCATCTGGAATGGAGAAAAAGGGCATCCTCACCATGGATGGTTGACCTTGGCTGAACACTAGGTACCCACCAAGCCACTTTATCACTCCCTTTCATCAAGTGAATAGAGGGAGAAAATTACAGCAAAAACCATATAGGGGTTGCAGTCAGTCATAACGTTGTCTCTGCCAGCTCCTTCGCCCTCACTGTCTTTCCTTTCCCAGTGTGGGCTCCCTCCCACAGGAGACAGTGCACCATGAACTTTCCCAACATGAGTCCTTCCCACGGGCTAGAGTTGTTCATTAACTGCTCCAGCATGGGTCTCTTTCACAAGGCTGCACTGCTTCAGGAACAGACTGTTCTAGCATGAAGTCTTGGACTCTCACAGGGTCACAAGTCCTATCAGAAAACCTGCTTCAGTGTGAGGTAGTCTCTCCATTGGGCCACAGGTCCAGGCTTAATTGCAGGCTTCCCATGGGGTCACAGCCTCCTTCAGGCATTCACCTTCTCCAATATGGGGTCCACCATAAGCTGGAGGTGGATCTCTGCTCCACCATGGACCTCCATGGGCTCACCATGGTCTGCATTATAGGCAGATGGAGAATCTCTGCTCTGATATCTGGAGCACATCTTCCCCTTCTCTCTACTCTGACTCTGGCATCTGCACAGCTGTTTCTCTCGCATGTTCTTGTTCCTCTTTCCTTTCTGCTGTTGCACTGGCCTTTTATTGTTCTTAAATATATTTATCCCAGAGGTGCTTTCAGTATCATGGTCAGGCTCAGCCTTGGCCAGTGGCAGGTCAATGCCACCTGAAATTGGCTCTATCAGACACAGGGGAACAGAAGCCACCTCTGTAGCCCCCCACTACAAAAGTCTTGCCAAAAAACCCCCATTACACTCATCTAGCTTGCTACTACATCCAAACATAAAAAGAAAATAAGAAATTAATTGGGAAGTGTGGAAAGGAAGAACTTTGCTGTTGTTACAGCCATATAGTAAGATGTACACTCAAGCTGACATCTAAGTCTAAGTTACTCTGAATCAGTTTTTGCATTCTCTGAATTGAATTCTATAATGAAAATAAGTAGACAGTTTCTTTAAAATTATTCATTATTTTCACACAGGTCTGCTTAACATAATAAGAGCAGTAATTGCTTGACATAGGATAAAGCTCTATGTCTCCCTTGTATGTAGATAATAAAAACTAAACTGCTCCACCAAGACTTTACACTCCACTTCAGCTACTTGTCTAACTGATGCTCAGTTTAGAAAGGATCACACAACACTCATTCCACATCTATATCAGCATCCTATTACCTGGCAAAAAAATGCAGATACTTCTCATGCAAGCCACTGTCTCCTATACTAGACTTCTTTAAGAGAAACCTTTAGAAGAAATTATCTAAAATGTATTTCTTGTGATTCCACAGAGAGATTAAAACCTTAGTAAAGAGGTGGGAAAAGGGAGAGGAGGGAAGGAAAGCTTTAGTCATACATATTTTCAAATTTAAAAGGTGCAGTGGAGAAGGCAAAGGACAGACAAAACAAATTTGAGAAAACAGATCCTATAAGCTCCTCCATCATATAATTTCTGTGTAATTTTGGGCAAGTTCTCTGCCTTCTCCATACCTCCAATTCCCAAGTGCAATAACACATGTTGCAGCATGTTGTTCAGAAACTGAGGAATAAGTAGGAATACATATAAGCTAGATAGTTGGGTTTGCAAGGATGGATAGAGTCTTAATCTGAATGAGTTTAATGAGGTGTTACAAACAGGTGTTTGCGAATACAATTAGCCTAACTTAAATCAGAGCCTGTAGGAAGTAGAAGTGCTTTGTCGTTATAACTATACTTTTAATATATGCTCAGAGACTATGCTCAGAGCATTACTTTTAATATATGCTCAGAGCAGGAGATGCTATATGAAATATCTGAATCCACGTCCAAGTAACTTCAGGTGAGGTGGAAAAATGAAGAGGAAAAACTCCATTATTTTTTTTAAACCATTATTGCATCTTTATTATATGGTTAGTATTTAATGAGAACTTAGAATACCATTGTGAATATGGAAAAATCTACTTTGTATGCATTCAGGAAGAGAATTTGTTTTAACCATAATGACTCATGATGAATCTTTCTCCTCCTGTTACTATAATTTCTTCAGAGGGTTATAATATATGTGTTGGCCTTTTCCTATGCAATAAACCTTTTCTGAGGAAGCCTGTAGTTACAGTGGATTGCTAATACTAAAATAAGCTTCATTATCTAGCCCTTTTTGCCCTCATTAAACTATCTAAAGTATCTGGATTGATTTCTTTGTAAAAAAGACCAGCATCCTCTGGAATCTGTTCCCTGCAGAAGTCTCTTGGCTGTATCACAAAAGTCATTTCTCCCCTCACCCTCGCTTGACTTGGAAGCCACTTTTTCATCAGATTCAGTTGGAAAACTACTATGAGACATTTATTTATTCAATAATCTGTACTGGCACATGATTACAGGTGTAGTTCAATCCTTGCGCAAAAGAAGATTCAAAACTTACATCTTCATATCTTGCTACTTTGTCACTACTAAATAAAGTACATTAAATATTTCTAGAAGAGTAAATATTTTATGAGGAGAAGGAAAGGTAAAGGGTGTTATATCTAAAATATTCTTCAATCTAGAGGCTATCCTCTAATACAAAGGATGATTTTTAAACTATGGAAAAACTGTTTCTTCCCATACTTAAACACATTGAAAACAAATAATTCTAAACATAAGACAGTATTGACCTCCATATTTAAAAAAAAAAAAAAAACAAACAAAAAAAACAGTGCAAATATAGCCACTGGATTCTCATCTTGCAAAACAAGAACACTGAAGATGTCTTGTGAAGATGTAAGAACACTGCATAATAAGATGTCTTAATATGCATCAACTTTCGAACAGCTATTTTTATTACTTTTATTTATTTCTTAATCCTGTTCCTGAATTATTTGAGAATTCAGTTTAAATGAAAAGAAAAAACCTTAAACAAAGAACGTGTCCCACCAAAGAAGTATACAGCTACTCTCTCAGCAAAATGTATGCTTTCACATTATTGGTTTTAAATGTACACTTTTATGTAATATAAACGAATGTACAATTTTATGTAATGTAAACTAATGTAAACTTTAATGTAAACTAAATCTGGTTTTAGTACATCACAGAAGTAACTAATATATATTTTTAGAGTACTAATTAAATGCATAGATTTCTTCTATTGAATCTGTATATACAGAGAAATTACATAACATTCAAAAATAATCAACAATATTATAATTAAAAATTAAGTTCTGCAGGGATAGCAGTTGGGTTATTTGGTGCATACAGTGTGCAAAGACCACCTGGTAGGAAATGAAGAACACTTTTTAAATACCTAACATACTTCAGAATTAGTGGCATGTGTTCCCCTGGGCCTTCTCTCCATAATTTACATGTTTAGATATAAATTGTCAGGGTAGAACCTTTGTGTTCACTAAGAAGTTTTATCATGCTGCAAAATGAGTACATATTCACTACTTCTTTGTTGGAACTTTGTTTAAATAGACATCATGAGGAACTGTCCTCAGATGAAAAAAAGTCTACCTACCTCAAAGATATCACGAAGACTGCTACAGAGTAAGGGTTAAGAGCCAGTGACTCTAAAGAGTAGCTTCTCGGGTTCAAACTCATGAATATTTTTTTCAGTGTTATCTTCATCACAGTTGGCTTACAGATGCCCCACTCTGTACCCCATAAATCACACCAGTGTCAACACACTTGAAAAATAAGACAAGTCTTCTCAAAGCTGTTTACTCATCTCCACTTTTTTCTTAAATTGAGCTCAACTAGTATCTTCTTTACTGGTCTGCACCTAGATTTCCTTTTTTTTTCACTTTATTTTAAATAAAACTCAGACATTTTAGCTTACCTCCTCCTGAATCTCTGAAGTACTGTGCAGTTGTTATCTGGGTCCGTTCAACCTGCACCCTACTTTTAAATAATTTAATAAGACAGTGCAGTGGAGAGCCTGATGGAAAAGGCTAAAACATAACTAGCTTTGTCATGAACACATTTTGATATAAAGAGCCTGTGAAGAACATGAGTAGTTACATGTAACCCAGTGATCTCAAGGTGTCAAGCTGAGGAATAGCACAAATGTCAGCTTTCCACCTGTTGTCACAAAACAGCCTCATGGACAGATCTTAAGAGTTTCTAATACTGTGTCAGGGCAGAGAACAATCTGAGAGCCTACTTTTTCATTTAAATATACGGAAATACCAATAACATCCTTGGTATAATCACAAGTCCATCTAGCTCCTAAAGATGGTTCCCTATTTGAAATTGCCCAAGGATGTGGTGGAGTCATTGTCTCTGGAAGTGTTCAAGAAACGTCTGGATGTGGCACTCAGGGGTATGGTTTAGGGGTGATTGTGGTGGTGCTAAGTTGATGGTTGGACTAGATGATCTTGAAAGTCTCTTCCAGCCTTGATGAATCTGTGATCTTGTGATTTAATACTAAGTATCTAAATAGAACACAATGAAATCAAAGAAAACCCTTTACAGAAATGCACCCTGCTGGAGTTTTCAATAGAGTAATATGCTGCAAAGGAAATTGAAGAAATTTGTAGCTTTCAGGATATAAAATTCTAGAATGGTTTTCCCTTAGGACAGATGGGGAAAATAACAATTCATTTAGAAAGAAAGTTAAAGAAGCAACAATAAAAAAAGACCAAAACCATTTTTGCAGCTAGATTTTTAAAATAAATAAATAAAAAGAAAGAAAGCTTAATAACCTAATTTTCAGTCTTAGACATCTACGTTAGTATTTTAATTCTGTAATGGGAGATGTACTCACAATGGGGTCTTAATTACATGTATCACTTGCTCTTAATTCCCTTTCATTTTACCCTGCACTTTAAAGAGAGTTAAAGGCTATTACAGAATTCCAGGGAACTGGAGATAATTCAATAAATGGCAGTAAATTGGATTTTTACCTCTACAAAGCTGAGCTTAATCCAGCTTCATAACAATTACTGTAAGACACTCAGTTTGAAGTAAGAAAATATATCTGTCCAGCTCCTCAGAGAAATCATTTTTAAAAGTTAACAGCCTAGATGGCAGGCACAACAGGAAAGTCAGTGGCTTAAATGGTTTATCAATTCAACAATATCTTCAGCACTGTGGTTTACATACACAGCTAGTGGGCAGAAAGAAGCTTGCACTGTATTCATATGTACTGTTTCCACTCTGCAGAATCAAAGAAGCTTTAGCCTCAAGTACCACCTATTTTTATTTCTGTAAATGCTAAGCTGTTGAAAAGGTAGAGACTGAGAGTGGGAAAGAAAATTGCTCCACTTTTTCTACTTGTATTAATATTTGTGCCTACTGCCAGAGTGAAGGTCACCATACTACCAGAAGAGATTTTGTTTGAGGAATCCAGACACTACAGTCTGGGAATGAAAATAAATCCAAATGTTAGGGTGACAAAGTGCATGGGGTAAAAGCGCTGTATTATTCTGAACAGTATGTAAAATTTACTTTCAAAAAAAGATACAGCAAAGAGTGATATTTCATTTCCACAGAAAAGAATACAAATACCAGACTATATAACTCGGAAAGTAACTAAAGGAAAAGCTAGTGAGAAACATCAACACAGAATTTTCCTTTGTGAGAAGTACTAAATTACCTGAGGGCTTTTTGAAAGCCTGAACACTGAAATTGAAAATATTGCTTGAAATGCATCAGTTGTGGTTTTACAGGGAGTGTACCATGCTCATTCAACAGGTGAAATGTCTGATTACCATAATTATTTTAGACATTACTACAGGTGTGGTTTTTAAGTCTGCTACTCCATTTGAAAGCATACAAGTATCTTGACTTAAATTAGTACTTAGAAGACCATTGCATGGGTGGGTTCAATAAAGGTAAGGAATCACTGGCAACCTACTGCTGTTTTTTCTCCATTGTCTCCTTTCTCCTTTTATGAATACCTGAAAATCTAGATGAGTTAGAAAAACAAGACTCTTAGCACTTGTGAAAATGAAATGTGGAGTTAGAGAACTTAGAAATAGAAGGCCCAATTTTCTTTTTTAAATTACATTCTAAGTCATTACATTTTGCTTAGCTAAGTTCCTGTAGTACTTTCAGTTAGAGAAGCTACTCTTTGCTTTTTGTTCTAAGGCAGAGCTCATAGAAATGCCCACAGATTAAGAAATGCATACATACAGAAGCTATTGTTTCAGTGACCTGTAAATAAAGCAGGATTGTTGCCTAATTTGATCAATATAAAATCTCACCTAGAATTCTCTTACTTGGGAAATCATATTAAAAGGTTGAAATTCATAGGAGCTGATTTACCTTTGGCAGCAGAGGGCTTCAAGAGTGTCTGTGTGAGGACAGGCGTTGTCCTGCACCAGATATTACTAGTTCCACAAGAAGACACAGCCAAGGTCATTGATGAAGCTGGTGGCACCACTGGGAAAACACAAGAAAAGTAAAAAAAATCTGCCAGAGAGCAGACTAGGAGGGAAAAAATGTGTGAGAAACAACCCTGAAAACACCAAGGTTGGGGAAGAAGGGGAAGGAGGTGCCCAAACACTTCAGGTTTGTATTGAAGGACTGTAGCCCCTGAAAGCCCATAACAGAACAGGGGAACAGCATGAGAAGGAAAGAGCAGCAGAGAGGAACCACTAAAGATTGAACAAAATTCATAGGTCATGTGCCATACGTCACTGTCTTCTTGACAATTGAGCTTCTTCACCTCAATTTCTACTCCTGTCCTGTTGGGGAGAGGGAGTGACAAAAAGGCTCAGTGATGAGCTCACAGCTAGGCAAAGTCAACCCTCCATAGACTTAAAACTTTCACTTCAAAATCATTAGTGATTCAAAGATTCTCTTTATATTAAATTACACTTTTACTAACTAACACTTCCATTGTGTAGAAGGAATTTCCACCCTGAATGCCATTCTTATTCATGGAATAAAATCTGCCACATTCAGTTTATCTCTATGTACAATTCTGTTTGATGTTCAGAATGTTAACAATGTTTTGAATATTTTTCCTTCTACATTTTTGAGGTCATGGTTTTACCTTCACTATGACAAGTACTTCTCACAGATGTTTTTTTTTTTCATTTTAGCCTCCAAATATGTTCTAGTTAAGTAAATAGATATACACTCAGATGAGAAATGTAAAAGACTGAGGTATCTACCGACTTAAATGTGAACAAAAGCAACACATTTTTGCAAGTAAATTTATGAAAAGCACATGTGCAGAAAATCTTTATACTTTGTGAAATCCTATTATGTGTACATTGATAATTTAGGCCAATTTTCAAGAAGTGTAACTTAAAATTACCAGAATTTCAAGGAGGAAAGCATTATTTACCTCCTCTGCTTGGTTAAAAAGCAAACAGAGCTTCCACGTGGCCTAATGTACAGGCTACCTACTAATCCTCTTGGAGTCATCATAACTATGCACAAATTGTAGTTTTGGAAAGAAGCATTTCAAAAGGTATGGGAGAAAAAAATAACACCACCAAAACAACTGAAAAAATACCCACTAGGATGGTTAGAAGGCAGTGTTCTCCAGTGACACAGGAGAAGTAACTGTTAGCACTGGACGTAGCTTGACTATTCAGATTATATAGAGTTATTTAACTGTAATGGCTGATGTTGGATAGTTGAGCTGTAGTGAGTCAAGGCACTGATGGTTACCTCAGGAATACTTCTCACTGGACATAGGAAATGATACTACATTTTTGCATTAGTGAAAAATCTTCATTGTATGCACTCCATGTTTTTCCAAGTTTACAGTCACAATCCCTTCCCAAAAATATTTTTCTTTATTCCTACACAGTCTATTAAGAGAAAATTCAAAGAAGCAGCATCTGGGATTTCCCAATTTATGGATGACATTTAAGTTAAGCTCATGTTTGTCAAGAAAAGATATAACTACTTTGTTCTTGGCTCCTAATGTGAAACCACTATCTGAAAGGTTATCACTAACTAAATACTTTATATAGCACGTCCCGTTTAAGGTCTCTTTAAATGTGTATTTAAAACATCCTGGAAGACCTGTGTTTTTTTGCAGGTATGGTATTTCTAGAGGCAGTTTATTTTTTATGACCCTGGGGATGTAATTTCTCTCAAGAATGCTGTGGAACACGCTGAAGAATGCAGTCAAAGGCAAAAAATATTCATGTATTTAATGGAATATTCACTAAAGAAACTTGTGGAGCACTGCCTGTATGTTAGTTCTTCACATTTCCAAATTGCTCAGGGAAGTTGACAAACAATGGACAAAAAACATCTATGCTTCTTGGAACTTTTGTCCTTACAGTTCTTTGCCTTTGACGAAAATGAGTAATACCCAGAAACCTTCAGAATCAAGCTTCTTTGCCCTCTTAATTTCTTTTATTTTCTATCTTTTTTATTTTTTCTTTTTTTTCTCCTAAAGAGATTTATGGACCTCAAACTATGCTATGTATATTTTTGGGAAAAAGAAAAAAAGTAATGGAAAGAAACATATGTGAAGCAGTCATGACAAATTCTAGAGAGTAAAGATAAATTGTTTCATTGTAATGGTAAGCTCCCCTTGTATGTAATTTATGAAAAGCCAGTTGTCATCAAAATTCTTAATTTATAGTGTTCAACAAAATGCTACTATCTGAAAAGCATTAATCAACATCACCAACTTAATGTGCTTTGTCAAACTTCTCATTCTCTTCTGCCAAAGAAGAACATTTTTGACACGTAGATTGATTGGTGAGCTAACAGTGTTTGACTGAGGGGAGAGTGTACAAGAAGAACCTTAAAAAAAGACATTAGCAGTAATTCTATTTGCTCATAGAGAACCTGTGTACAATACTATTGTTTTGCAAAATGCATCTCAGTAAGACTGATAAATTATTATGTGGTTATAAGAAATTCTACTTCAAATTTCATCTCATTCTCCTTGCAAAATAATTCATGAAGAGTGAAAATGTATAACTAATGTGAAAGATGTCCATTAGACCTGAATAATAAACAACTACAGAGCGCTTTGCTAGCTCAAGTTGTATAAAAAGGGTGATTATAATTCTAGTTTCAAGCTTAAGTACAATGAAAAATAATATACTTGCTTATAGTTTGTTAAGTGTAATAGAAACTGCCGAATTGAGAGAACAGACCTTCTTTTACAAAGAAAGCTTAACTGGCAATCCCATTCTTCCTCAGAAAACAAACCACTACTACGTCTTGTTTTCCCTAATTTTCAGATATTCTAGCTATTTCAACGAGATTGTTTTTCTGAAAGTGGGTAGAAGGAAAGAAAAGGAATTTTAACTCATGAGCCTTATAAACAAGACCACACATCTGTCCTCTCAGGTAATGCCAGTGCTGTTTGGGACAAAGACCTACCCACAAGCATTTTCCAAGACTGAGGGATTCAATAACTGGCATAGATTTGACACAGGAAACTTTGTGCCAAACACCTGTCTGAGTATCTGTTGTCTGGCAAGTATTGGAGAGTGTGGCACTGGAGTATGCTATACTCTGTTCAACCTGATCCAAAGGGCAGTACAAGGTAAAGCTGTCTTCAATTATTCCATTGAAGTATTCCAAGTATCTCCCAAAGTCAAATGAACAGGCCTGCTGAATCAGACCAAGGGATTTATCTAGCCTTTTCTGCTTTCAGTAGTTAGCCATAAAGAGGTGTCTAGGGAAAAGTAAGAGCAAAGCAAAACTATGTAATGCTTTAACCTAGTATTTCTTCCTGTTCTCTAATTAGCTTTGGTTCAAATTTCCTGAGCATGTTGCAGTTTGTCTACTTACTAACTCACAATGATGTCTCATTCCAAGTGTTTTTACAGTCACCCCTTTGAGCCCACATAAAATTTCTCATTTCCCTGACATTTTTTGGGAAGGTGTTGAACTGGTAAACAATCACTGTGGGAAGTCCTACAACACTTTTCAGATATCATCCCCTAGTGACGGGGACCAGCAAAGTCTTTCTCTCTGAATATTGGGTTCTTCATCTAAGTGTATTCTACCTTATACGAACCTATATTGAATTTAATCTGCTATTTTATTGCCCATTCATGCTGTTTACTAATGTCTTTCTGCAATTCAGTCTTCATTTTGCCAACCTTAAGTAAAGTTTATTGCTAACCCACTTTTCCAGGTGATCTATGAACACACATATCCTATCACAGAGCCCTCCTACTGCCAGTGACCTGGAACCAGTGCGAAAAAAAAGGCACTGTTTGCTTATCATTTCTGTTCCCCCTCTTTCAATTTATTTCTTATCCAAATCTTTCATTCCCTCTTATTCCATGACAACTAAAGTATCTTGCAAGCTCTAGGTGAAGAAATTTTTCAAAATCTTTTGGAAACCTGAGAATATATTATTCAGATCATCTCTAGCTTCATGTATGTTGACTTTTTATAAGAACTACTAAAGGCTGAAAAGAAGGATTTCACTTTTCAGAAGTCATCTTCCAGTTAGCTTGTGTTTAGCAAAATATTCACTAGTTGTCATCTACTACAGATTTCTAACAATTACACTTAGAGATCTGGAGTTTCCAAATTAGGACTATATTTACCACTCTCTAGACAATAGCTTCCAAAGATGACTTAGATAACTGAGGATGTACACAGATATTCATCCAAGTCACGAACTGCAAGAAGGAAATTTGTATGAAGTACTGTATGTCTACCTCTACTTACACATGCCATGCAATCCAAATCAGCCTCTACAGTTAGCCCCCTGCCTAAACAAGAAATTTTCCTTCTTTTTTTTAGTGGCCTGTTTAGGGAAATGTGTAAATGTTAATGCTTTTGTTTCTATCTTACATGAGATGAACAAAGTGAAATCTTAATGCTCAGTACTGTCAAAAACACTTAGCATTTTAGCAGCTATCAAATACTCCTAGAACTGCATATACTTCTGCAATTTAAGTCACAGTGAAGAGATTGTCTAGGTTCAGTCCTTCTGGAAACAGAACCTAAAAATCAAACCAGAAAAAAGATTCTATACAGTTAAATGAATCAACCATGTGCATCAGTCCATAATCCATACCAGTATGCATGGTTTGTGTAGTTTGCCTTTCATAAGAAAACTCATATTATTTTATATTAGCCCCTGCATAATAGCTTTTGCATTCACAATTACATTGAGCGAGCTCACTCATGTGACCTTGTCAACCTGCAATGAGTTGTTTATATGCCCCACTTCTCCAACAAGGTCAGCAGAAATTCCCAGGAAGAGATCACAGTCCACCTCTAGCCCTCAGTCTCTCACTTCACCAAATTACAGAGGTCTGCTCCTGGTAATGGATACTTCAAATTTAGTCAGGAGGAACAGAAACATCCTTCATAGAAGACATTAGGTACGTGCATCACTATTAGGAGGCTTAGAATAGTGGGGAAAGAGTAAAGAAGCCATTATGGCAAGTGATAAATGTGTGTGTTGTCATTGTTTAAATTACTTCCACTGCCACCAATTATTGCAAATATCACAGAATTATGCATATTTTGAAATCTCCCCTTCCTAAAACCCTAAGGTGTGAGGACATTCTCAGAAGAGAAGCAGAATAACCCTTTAAGTTAACAACAAGCACAAAACCCCAGAAAACAAATCTTCTCCCAAGTGTTTAAAATGAAGCATTTTCAAATTGATCTTGGAAGGGAATAATAGTTTGAATTATGATTTATGAAAGATGGGGGGGATAATATTTTTAGGTTTAATCAGTCTTTCACATAAATAAATTGATCCCTTTACTGTCTTGCAGTATTTAAACTTATTTGCTCTTTCAGTGGGGAAAAAAAATCAATATATGCATTTCAGCTTTCTGTGGAAATCATTTTTCAAAGCTATCATTTTTTATTCTCTTTCAGTGGGAAATATATCCCAGTATTTTTCTGAATAAGCAGGAACTTCAAATATTTAGATATTCCAATAAGTGATAATACTTTTTTCAGGTGAATCATTTGCTTAGTTTCAATATGATAATTATAAAAATACTTGCTGTCTAGCAGAGATAGCTACATGAGTTATAAGGAACCCATATTTACACATAAACTCAGCCTTTTTTTTTTTTCTTTTTTTTTTTCAATCTTCTGAGCTGCATCAAAAGATGCATTGAGAGTGGTGATTCTCCAGCTCTACTCCACTCTTGTGAGACTCCACCTGGAATGCTGTGTCCAGCTCTGGGGCCCCCAATGTAAGAAGGTCATGGATTTGTTGGAACAAGTCCAGAGGACAACCATGAAGATGATCAGGGACTTTAAACACTTCTCCTGTGTAGACAGGCTTAGAGAGTTGATCAGCCTGGAGAAGAAGACTCCAGGGTGACCTTGCAGAACATTCCCATACCTAAAGGGAACCTATGAGAAAGCAGGACAGAAACTTTTTACAATTCCATGTAGTGATAGAACATGAGGTGATGCCATTAAACTGGAAGATGGTGGGTTTAAATTGTATATCAGGAAGAAGACTTTACTGTGAGGGTAGTGAGGCACTGGAAAAGGCTGCCCTGAGAAGTTGTGGACGACCTGTTCCTGGAAGTGTTTAAGGCCAGGTTGGATGAATCTTTGAGCAACTTGATCTAGTAAAAGGTCCCTCTGCCCATGGCAGGGAGATTGGAACTTTAAAGTCCCTTCTAACCAAAGCCATTCTACAATTCTACAATATACAAACATACTGGAAAAATCGTTGTGATGACAGGAAATAAAGGAGTTATTGTTTTACTCTACAACATTCTGCCTGAAACTCCCTAAAAAGAAAATTTAGTGAGCCATTTTACCTGTGGCACTACATACATGTACACCACTCTACACATGTTATGTTTCACACAGTACCTTAGGGGACTCACTAGCAATAAAGAACACATTATGCTTTAAAAAAGGTTATGAAGCACTGAACATGTACAACTAACTATGGAGTTAAAAGCAGCAGCAAAGGCTTCCTTCTTCTATCCTATTTTTAAATAAGAACACCAAGTGGGCAGCCGGGAAGGATCCTGCAATATCTTTATAAGGGTAGAGCTACAAAATTTTCGTGACTCACAACTCACTAAATTACAGTATAGGAAAAAAAAAGTAACCTTATGATTCAGACTGTAATTAGCATCTTAGAAAATGCAGAAGAGAAAATTAGTCAAATGCCACAGCCATTCAGGGCCTTGAAAATAAGGGCAAGAACTTTAAAATCAGTGCACTAAATTTACAGTAAGCCAGCAGTGAAGAGAATTTTTAAAAAGGAGAAAGTTATAGGAAAGAAATCATATATAAGTTAGAGAGACTTTACACTGTAAAAAAATAACCTTCTTACTAGAAATAATGCAATTGGGAAATTCCAAAAATAAAGAAGTCCTTTCACTGATCAACAGTTTCAATTTGTTTACACTCAGACAATAAAATCAGATATCAGTAGTTTTTTCCAGAATCTGTATTTCTGATAGCAAACAAATATCATTAGGCTGCAGAGAAAGTACACAGAGAAGCTTTACTTTTGAACAAAACCAAACAATTTCTTATTAAGGAGTGTACCTGATATTAAAAGTCTGCCCCAGTATCAAAACAAGGACAGAAAGGTAAAGTAGATTATTGAATTTTGCAATTCAAGAGATGTGATCCCTCAGCTCTGCACTTCAATCTGAGAAGATACACAGAAAGCTCATTTTATTTCATTCAAATCCTTAGCTCTGAGAGGAGCTAAGAAACCAAAGCCTGATGTGGATGCTTGCCTCATTTAAGAGTAGCTATGATCTCTCTTTGCAAGGCAGCAGCTCCCTCAAGGCCTTTCAGAGCCAGGACCCAGAAAAGCCACATAGATAGAAAGATGCTGCCAGCAAGTAAACTAATAAAATAGTGTCCTGCAAGCTATCTCCCACTGCTTTCTAGGGCAAACCTAGATTTTTCTTTATAACTAATCCAAACAGTACACTTTCAGCACCTGAAAATGTTTACTCAGGCTTTCTATATTGTTAGTTTATCTTGTCCCTGTGGTCAACTGTAGATCTCCCAGAGCTTTACTTTCTAAGTTGATTTTAGCAGGCATGAAACGCATCAATCACATCAAATGACACTTAATATACATACATAAATTCATACCACTATTTCCAGGAACATATTGGTGTTTATAGAATAGGAAAAAAACCATTTTCCACAGAGTCTTGACTTCTCTAAACTTACTCATTCTTTACTCTGTCTCATGAAACATCTCAGGTGGTAGAATATGCACATGTATAGCAGGATTCTTTCCCAGGTTGGCCGTGGGCTGCTCTGCAGCCAAAGTCAACCATCAGTGACTACAAAAATAACCACCACAAGATCCTAGTGGGTTTTTACTTTTTTTTTTTAATTTTTATTTTATGTGAAAGACCTCCATGATATTGTGTGATATCCACTGAGCTAATAGCAGCTGACAATACTTTTGTGGTGCATTTCCTATAATAACTGAATTCTTAGTAGGGTTTTTTCATATGGATTTTTCCAAACCTGACAAGGGTAACTTAACATGGTCATTATATGAGAAAGAGATAAGAAATAAGATTGTTTTGGATACATTAGACCTAAAAAATATATCAGCAAATGGAAACGGAGATATACACAAACTGCTCTAATTTTCAGTGGGGATTTCTGAAGATACATTCTATAATAAATCTAATTAACATCAAGGAAATGACAATAAGAGATCAGAGGAGTCAGTAGACTGGTTAAATCTACACCAACTTCAACAGCTTCTCAGCAGAAAAACACAAGAAAAAGACTAATGAAGACAATTAGCAAGCGTGTTATAGATAATAAAATTCAAGTTGTATTCCAGAATACCATTGTTAGGTTAATGCTTTGTTGTAGAGCGCATGCAGGGAACAAGGATTTCTGAATATAAACGGCCTATCAGTTACCTCGAAGCTGTTGTAATTACATCAGGTATATGCTACTTTTCCCCTTCTGTTCTGGTGTAACAGGGTTGTGAATTCAGCTGATCCTGATTCCTGCACTTGCTTATGAGCTGTATGCTAGTAATTATTGAATCAAAACTGAAGCCTGACATTTACAAAATGTCTTTCCAAGCTCCTGAGGAACTTGGAAAGCTCCAATGTGATGTGATGGCAATTCTGAAAACCTGTTACAGTCTAATGGCTACGAACTATATGGATCAGGGCAAAATGCTAGTTGGGTGACAGTCAGTTGGGGAAGGCATCCACAGAAAAGAAGGATATAAATGGAAATAAAAAAACTTCTGCTCCAAGTTTGCTTAAAGCAAAATATTAAAATCACTTTAAGACTAGTAACCAATAAAAATAGCAAAAAATGAAGATCAAAAAAAAAGGCTAAAAAATATTGTTTACGAAAACTTACTTCAAAATTTAAGAAAAATACAGCTGTTTCATTACAAAAGCTACCATGAGAACTTCTCTATAGCTATTACTTTGGGACAGACAACCATTACTGTGGGTCATGCCATTCAATGTGAGTCCACAGCCACACACTAAAATATCACTGGTGTTTCTGTCTTATCAAAATGCAAACCTGACCTTTAAGTTTACAATTAATATGATCTTCAGTTCATGGTAGTTTAGTCCAAACAGTACCTGAAAAAAAACACTCAGTTGAATGAATCTGAATTTATAACCAAGATTAACCAAGTTTCGAAGTTCTAAATACTGAAGTAGAATTATACTTACCACCACCTTTCATCAACTTAAATTATGTTCAAAAATGGTCTTTGCTTTTGTTAGTGGTCTGCAAATAATACTCAATTATGAGTATTTTGCCTGTTCTATACTTATCCCATGTCCAGATTTCCAAGTAGATGTTGCATACACAGGCAAGAGGAGCTAAGTATAGGGCAGCACAGTGGCAAAAAGCATGTCAAAGTATGCAAATGGCCCAAAAATCTTACATGGTGATCCTTATCTTCAGCTCCTGGACAGGTTACAACAGTAACGACAGTTATTACAACAGTAATAAACCAATTCTTGAGACCTGAAATCAATCCAACAAATATTAATTATACTAAAGTAAAAAATAGCCTAAAAATGTAATCATGCCAGATTCTTTCCGTCGTAACCAAACAATTGACCAAATCTGATTAACTAAATCAGACATAACTGAACAACTGAAGTGGAAGTTTCCACCCATCACTAGTGGCATAGAGCAGCATAATGTACAAGCTTAACCTGGAGAATGTCTCTGTTTAGCACCACAGAAAAGAAAGGAGTTCATCAGATGTACATGGGAAAATGCACATAATACAATTTAGATATTTTAAAACCTCTAAATAAATGTACAATGACAATTCATAGTTGTTCTAGAAGACCATCAATGAAGAACAACAAATGGAATTAAAAACTTTCCCAGGGTGAGAATTACTTAATCTTTAATATATGTAAAGAACACATTTTCCCCCTGCCAAACACTCTCGAATAAAGATGGCAAAAACTAAATACTCAAATGTATACTTAATTTTGATGATACAATATTTAACATCAGATACAGAGAATATTGATTTAGTGCATGAACCATGAAATATCCCAGAGAGCCATGTTATAATTGTGTTTGAGCTCTGTAGAAATGTCAGTCAGCTGAATTCTGTGGAAGTTAAACTCTCTCAAATGTGCTATTAGAAGTCTTCAAGCATTAAAAAACCTCTAAACTACTCAACCAAAAACCTGTCATGCTTGAATAACTCTAACAAGTGCAATAATAGGTGTACAGTCTCTGAGGCTGTTTGGCAAACTACAAGATACTTCAGTATTCTTTTCCCTGAATGATAAATCTCAAGAAATATGTTGTAGGTCATTTATACTACACACAAAACAAGGAAATCACAATTTAAGGATCCATGTTTTCCACACAAGTCCATTAACAAAGAATATGTGGGAAAAAGAGGTGATGGATTCTTTACCTAGGGAAAAAAACCCAATTATCTGGCGACAAGCAGCAGCATTAAAAATGGCATAAGATACAGACAGCCCTTTACTGCATCATTTTGCATTTTCAGAACACCATACACAATGAACTAAGCAAGCTTCCCACTTACTTCCTCATATTCTTCGGGGGTTTAATCATTACTTTAAAAATAGAGAACAGAGATATAATGAGGAAAGTATCACTCTGAGAGAGGGTCTCAAATCAAAAATTTTCAAGACACCATGAAGGATCCAGGAACACAAATATCATTGAAAGAAAGCCCCTTTGACTGACAATCCACTACACTGAGGGGTGTCTATCTCCTAGATATTCTATTGACATATGCTGAGCATGTCTTTTTGGATTCTGAAAGCGTTGCAATAAAAGGAAGTTACTTTATCCTTGTGATTGCATGGTGTATTTCATTTTCAGATTCTACATTATTTATAATACTGGCCTGAATAAATCATGTGTGTCACAAAATACAATGCAACTCAACAGCTATCTTTTAAAGCTTTGTTCAAATGCCCTGGGTCATTAACATTGCGAATTAATTTAGAAGTTACTAAAATCTGCCTACCATGAAAGATAAAGCCTCACATCTAATAAACATTAGTTGTGTGTGTGAAGAGTGCTACAGAAGATATACAATCTATCTAGATTCTATGATTTTTCACTTTATTGTTCCTCTTGCCATTATGTCAGTGGATCTGCAATCACAGAAATGAATCACATCTGTCAGTGCAAGAGAAGCCTGAGCTGTCATCTTAAAGCACCATTGCTTAACCGTTATTTATATATTTATACATATGATTCCAAGATTAAAATTAGATTTTTGTCCTTTTAATTTATTTCCTATTGCATGATATTTTACTGTAACTACCTTCTCTCCTAGTCTAACAGCGTATACTCTGATGTATTAGAAATCAGTTCTAGAAACAAGAAGTTTGAACCATTCCTGCCAATAATGTATTTTTTGTGCAAATGAAAAAATTAACATTTCAGTATGAAATCTGCTCTTTGACAAAGCTTGTTATCAGTTCTGTTGGTGATTTCTGTAATCTGGAATCGTTGATACAGAATACATACAATTTTTGGAGAAACCAGATGCAGATACATAGCCTTCCATGAATGAACAAACACCTCACTACAAATGTTTAACATGAGACCACCTTGTTCATAGACAGTTTTACACATTAGTATTTGAATTTTGATATTTCACCCACTTTCTCTCTCCCTTGGTTTTTTTTGTTTTTTTTTTTGTCTCTTTCAAACCGTGGGTCATGCGCAAGAAATATTTAATTGGGAATAGTCACATCCTGGATAATGGGCTGTTGGCAAGACTATATAGTTTCTAGTAACTAAGTCCAACAGGAAACTAAGCGTTGGTTAACACAACATTTAATGGGAGAGTAACAGATCTCATCCTTATAGGTGATTTTATTTAGGTACTACAGGGAATTCAGCCTGTATCTCCCATACCCTATAAAGACTTTCAAATAACTCTATTTCCCCTCAATACGATTAGTGGAAAGTGATCCCTACTTACAGAAATATCCCAAGCTATAAATTACTGTGTTAACAATTTTAGTTATTATTCCCAAGCAAATAGTTAGGCCTATTTGGTCTCATTAAATATATCAATATCATATTAGTTCAAACCCAACACAGTAAAGAATTTAACCAGCCCAAAGCTACCACAGAAAACTGTGGCACTATAATACAATGGACTCAATCCTACACTATTTTCTGCTTTGTATACCAAAGGCTTCTTGGGTAGAATAACCAAATCTCTACTGACTTGAATGATTTTCAGGTTACCAGTGGCAAATTCCTTGTCTTTGATAACAACACTAACATTGTATCTCATTCTGTAGGCCCAGAATCATTGCCATTTAAAACTTTAAAGCTTAACACTGCCATTTCACTTGCTCAGACTTTAATTTTGTGTAGTTCTTGCAAGTTTCAATCTAGACCATGATATGCCCTTATTTCCTTATTATTTGCCTTATTACCCTTAGCAACCTAATGCTACTGTACAACAAGCAAAGAAGGAAGAAAATAAACCCTGAAATTTACTTCTTACCATTTCAGAATGAGGACCGAAAATTAAAGGTTCCATGTTGCATTAAAATTCAAATGGGAAGTTTTGCAAGTCTAAGCCCACTCATTTTACACACATTCCAACAGTTTAGCCCTTTTCTCTCATACATTATCTTTCACCAGAGCTTTTGCATGCACAGAAGTAGGGGATGTATCCCAGTAATAAACTGTACTTTAAACTATGTGAAAGTTCATGGACTAGGGAAGTTTATGAACTGGCGGGAAACTACCTACTGTATATTACATATTACACCCTGAAAATCAAAAATTACTTCTATTTCTTCAGATCTGTGAACCATTAATAATAGATAACTAATAGATACACAATTTCAAAAGAACATATGCAGAAAGATAAATAATTATATTAAACATGGGTTATGGGAATTTCAGTACATATACAGAGTTCTGATTATTTTTAATGAAAATTTAGAAAATTAAATTATATAAAATAAACATAGAGGACTTAGAAGCAAATTTTGGCATAACTGAAGAGTTCCTGCACGTTTGACAGTCATATTTTCACCTTGAATTGCATTCAAAACACATCTATATGGGTCATATTTGCTTTGCTCTTTACTGCTGTTTGCTTAAAAAGAATAAAAATTTGTTTTTACCATGAATTTTATTCATTTTCTTTTCTCTTTCTTTTTTTTTCTTTTTTCAAAATCTTTATACAGAATTTCCCTAGCTCATGGTCATTTTTCTTTGATGTTAAAAATTGTCCATTGATATTTTATTTATTATGTGTATGAGGGTTTTGCACTTAAAAAATTATTCTTTGTTATATAACCACAAGAATCAGAACTGAGACTCTTCCACATCAAATTTCTCATACATTTCAAACTGGAAACATTAATAGTCCATGTCTATTGTGGCCCTCCAGCAACTCTCACAGGAGGTCATACAGAACTGCATGACAGCTATGAAATTATGCTGTATCATGAATAACTTACCATAAATGTCAAAATCCCTCAGCTTCTAAAGACTGCTTTAGTAATTATGTTACAGTTAATCTTAAAACAGTGACATCTTGCCCTTTCTTCCTTCTTTCCTGTACCTCCATTTGGTGGAATGTCTCCTACTTATCAGCAATTTATCATGAATGAGACTACAGAGGTCTAAAATTGTTAATGCAAATCAAGTCACCTGATAGCTTCAGAGTGAATAAACACTAATATTTTTTTCTAATTGCCTAATACTTTCTCTTGAATAACTTTAAACACTTGAAACACATTCTATCATTAGCATATTAAAACCATAATGTTCTTATTTAATTATAATTTATTTGAATGAATACTCATCAGTTTCATGTTTTAAAATAATAGAAAGATTTTACAAACTAGAGTGTACTATCTGCCTATCAGTTCATTAGTATAAAGACAAGTTGCAAGATACATGGCCTTTTATTAGGTCATTGTCTTTAAAACTATTTTCTACTGCTTTTGCATCCTCTGTGATAGGTTAACAAAAAGTATATTTGCTGCATGCCTAGGGATGATGCAAAAAGAACTGTCTCCTAAGAGCAATTTATCCAAACTATTGAGGTTTTTTTTTCCAGCCTATGCCACTAATAACCTCAGTTACTGACATCATCCCAGTAAAATTGAGTCATCTTAAATCTGAAGGATATCAACTCCATTTTCATAGCCATGTTGAAAATGTAGGACTCTATAGTCAAATACAGCATTATTTCAATTGATTCTTCCCTAATCTCATTAAATGATAGAAGAGCAGAACATAGAATACCATCTCAGAGAACTGAAGGAAAAAAATCAGGATCAAACGTTTCATACTTTCCATTCAAGATATCACTCCTCTCTCTTCTTAAATGTGTGCATCTACACTTGTTATTCGTTATTTGCCACATACTCCATATGCCTATGTTTTCACATGTAAGAAAGAGCATTTCAGGTCATTGCTTTTTCCCCTACACCCCCTTTCTATCAGGTCCCTCCCTCTTCCATATCCTCTTCATCACCACATCTGTGGTGTGACAGGCAACAAGGAGCTGTCAGCAAGTTTCTTGCTGAGAGATAATGCTGTTTGCAGCCTCATTTTGAAAGTCAGACACAAAGTCTATTCATAGCAAAAGTTTACCACTTTGATTAAGGATGTAAAGGATCGCATTTTACTTATTTATCCAAAGACTTATGCATCTGAGGGAGAATATCAGACAGTGGTGAAAAAACTCTCTCTCAATCAAAGATTCAAGCCCAAATCTAAAATCTCAGTCATGTTGCTAAAAGTAACTCTCCTTGAACAGAACAGAAGCCAGCAGCCTCACTTATTCAAGCAGCTTCCAAATCCTACAGTAAAACAGTGGCACATACCTACTATATGTTTTAAAACTATTAAAAACAAACAAACAAAAACACAAGAAAAAAAACAACAAATAGTAGTTGGTATTCCCTACTGCTGGTAAACGACTTCACTGCTCAACCTCTCAATTCCTTTTTTCTGCAAGAAAAAGGAATTTAGTCTTCCTTCTAAAAAGCAAAACTTGAAATTATTAATGGGTGAACAGATGGAAAATTAAATCACTATATATATTAATTATTTAGGTCCTTAATCACTTTATGTTATTTTATTGAGAATTTCTGATTCGCACAACAAAGGCTGCAGTATTACAAAACACCTTGTAGTGTTCAGAATATGTCCAAGTTGTAGCCATTAGCATAAACTCTTTTAATAAATCTGCCATTTCCATATGGCAGCTGTAAAGGGAAAATGGCCTTCCCCTACACATCATCAAAAAGCTTAAATCAACTTCAGAAAGTTATCATACATTTATTCTTCTAAAGTCTTTACATTAGAAGTAAGATGTCTCTCATCATCTTCCTTTTTCTGGACAGGAAAATTCTTCAATTCTTCGTGGACAATTTCTTTGCTAGGATAACATGTAAGGACAAACAGAGCTGTTTGTTTCACTATTGATCTTTGCTCTATTTCATCAACATAATTAATTTGGTTGCTTTTTCCCCATGCATATTCATATCCAAGCAAAAGTTGCTCTAGTTTCTTACTCACTCCCTCCCCTACTCACTCTCTCTTTTGTAATATTGTTATTTTAAAAGAAAATTGCTAATTGTTCAGTACATTTAAATAATAACAGTGGAATAAAGAGCTCCTTTAAAGGACTTGAAAGTATAGAAAATATCTGTTAGAATATGATGCCATTATCTACTTTCAGAGATATAAAACAAGATGAAAAGTTAAACTAAGGAATGATGGCAAATGGCTGATATGTTAGAAATATCAAACCACACAATTCCTCCTGGTTCTTCAGTCTATTAGATTCCATTTGCATAGATTCTGGCAGAGCAAAATCTAATTTAGATCTAATTGCAGCCAATACAACTGATCTCTTTCTGACTTTTTAACTAGACTAGAACAAAAAAGTTCTGGACTAAACCAATATTTTTTGTTTAAGGGACACCTGGATGTTAATCTCTCCTGCTCAATGTCGGAGTAACTTAAAAATTGAGTCAGGCTACTCAAGGCCTCATCCTTCAACAAAGGTCACCTTTTGAAGTTCTCCAAACAGAGACGTAACAACCTTTCTGCAGAAATTGTTCTATTGCCTAACCAATCGCATTGAAAAATAAAGGTATGGATTATTTGGCTAATTTTGGGCCCAGTTTCTGAAATCTAGTGTTCAACCAGTGTCTACCACAGGTATTTTGGTACTTAGTATTTTGGTGGATAAGTAAGTGTGGCAGCTGGAAACAAACACTGTAATAGAGCAAATGGTGAGAGAAAAATACAAAAAATTATACACAAAAGATATAGAAGAGTAGAGTGGAGAAGTAAAAACAACAGAGAAAGAGATATCATTGTTCTGATAGGCTAAACATGTACAGAACAATATTTTTATTGAAAATAAGAGAAAATAACTGAAATACATAGATCCTACTCTGCAGTAAAATTGTACGTTTTATTTACTGCAGACATTTCCTAGAGCTTGCTTTTATATTCAGGACATTTTACATATGTTGGAACAACTGTTGTAATCCACTGTTTAAATGTGTTTCCCTACACTGGGCATTCTTAGCCAGATTTTTTTTTTTTTTGACCAATTACAGGTCCTTCCCCTGGTGAATGATGCCGCACTCCCTACCAACCCAGTCACAAAACTCAACATTTATTGCCTCAAAGCCCAATTTTGGATGTTGTCTTTTGTGATCAAACTCATTTGATTCCAATATTTATCCTTAACCTCAAGGAAGACTTAGCTTGACAGAAGATGAATTTAAATCTCTCCCCTTAAAAGTTAATTATAATGCATGGCAGTCAAAGTAGCCAAATAGTGACTCCTCTTTCTGCATACATATAGTACCTGTCCAAGATGAGTGAGTGTCTCTTTTGATAGCTTTGACAACTCTGATTTTCTCCCTGCCAGCTTTTCAGAGATGCAAAATCAAATCCAGCTGATCACATTCTTCTTTTTAGTGGCATTGACTCTAATACCTCATATGTTTTTGCTATATTTGACTTCAAAAGATAACGACATTGTACGCATGAAAAGCTTCTACAAAACTTCCCTCCTGCCTTCCTTGAAGATCAAATCAAACTGTAGGCCTAGTATTGTGATTTTGATATATGCTACTTGCAAGAAATGATGGAAGAAAATCACCACTTCATTGTAGCAGCTTTTTCCCTTTAAGAAAATACAGCAGGTCTGTTGTTCAAATGAACATGTCTACTTTTAACTTTGAAATGCCAAAAAAAAAATCCTAAAATAAATGTATAGGCATCATGACAGGGCTATGCAATAGCAGAAATCCACAGGTTCTACACTTTTTGTAGAATTTGCCTTTCATGTAGTCACTATTTCAACTCTATTTCCATAGCTACCTCTGCAACCTGTGGCTCTTCCTAGTTTTTCAAAACAAGAAAGAGCAATTGCACATTATTTTTGTCTCCCGAATTCAGATCCATCCACAACTATAAATTAGTAAGAGAAGGGCAAAAATAGTGAAGATAATAGGTATTTGGATTTCTAGAAGGAAAGGATTAATTTTATTTTTAGGTTTTTTTAAAAAAAATATTTTTGTCATAGCTGTGTTTATCCTCCCATTCATCAGTCCTCATTTCTAATCTGCAACATTAACGCTACAACAGGGAGGAGTGAAGTACAAAATACATATTTCGCTGCATTTGGTAAACTATTCAAGTTGAAAGTGCAAATTATTTTGTTGGTAGTGACATTTGAGATAGAATCTCACTTCTATTGATACAAAATAACTATCACAATTATTAGATACAAGGCAAAGTATAATGGTTTCTAATACACCTATTTGTGACATCCCACTCTTAGGGGAAAGAAGCACCGAAGATTTGTAGATGCCCATGGTCAAAACAAACAGCATAAGTCAGAGAGTCTGCAAAAACTTATAGTTTTATTAGTAGTTTACACCACTTGGCATGGAAATTGGTATATTAGTTCCTGATCTTCTAGTATAAGCACACAGCAGCAGGTTTTGAATATTATCTTCTAGGCCTCCACATTATTCCAGTCAAATCAGGTTGTCAATATGGAATGAAAAATTGGAGGGAAGAGGGAAGAATGAAGACAGAAAAGGAAAAAGGAATTTCATGCAACCGTACCTCCTACAAAGCTTTCAGAGTCACTGCATGAGGGATGGTGAGCTCTGAAAAATAGTATTATCCACACAAGTAGAAGAAAGATTTCTAATGTGTCTGTCCACTCAGACATGGGGACTACTCAAAAAATATTAAGTGGAACAGAGCACTGGATGTGACATTTCCATCACAAAATATACAGCAGTAATGACTTCAAGTATTCTTGATCAAAAATAAACAGACAGTAATTGATATCTATAATTGTCTTTACTGGTTTATCTTGCAACAATATGAAAGCAGGATGAGTTCCTGAAGAAGAGTTAATGGGCTAAAAAACTGGTTAAAGGCACTTTAGAAAGAGTAAAAGGCTGCCCAGCAATGAAATGTTTTGAAAATAATGAAATAAAAAGAGGTGAGTGCAGTCTTAGGAGACACAGATTTAAAATCTCAACCCATTAGTGCTTTCTGTCACATGATTTCACCACTGAAAACAGAAAAGAGCAATAGTCTCTTCTATTCATTTGAGGAAAAACAAAAGCTTTGAGAAGTTGAGACAGATATCCTGTTGCAAAAGAAGTCCAATGAAAATACAAATAATGTGATAATGTTTTATGATCAACAGACTGCTTTCTTGAAGAAACTGATCATGCTTTGGTGCTTTAATAAGCTACTTCTATAGCATAGTCTCTTTCTAAGCGCTCATCTGTGAAACACAAATTAATCCTACTTCCACAAACTTCCGTTGTTCTAACAATTTTGAGAACAAGGCAAGAAAGTTCACCTGCCAGGCTATGCTGACTTGTGTTCTATGTCTAAGCTCTTTTGTATGTCATTGAGGTGGCAGAGACGAAAGTTCCTAGACAAAGGTGGTGATACGTCCCACATCTCCTACTCTCTGGAGTAAACTGTTATTCAGTAGGAACCTATTGCCATCTTCCTCTCCTTCAGCTCACTACAATCCCTGCCTCTGATCTTGGTGTTCATGGCATGATGGTCATGTTTTGCATCCCACAAAAAAACTTAGAGGAAAACCCGAATTTTGGATGATTAGACTAAGGCATAAGCCAGCAGCTCAACTATACATCTCTGCTAAGATTGAAGCTGTTCTGCAAACGTTTACAGAAACAGCACTTGGAACCTACTTTTGGAACTACTTTTGTGCAGCATTAAATATCAGCTGAGAAAACTCTTCCTAAAATTTGTTTTTTGGGGCAAAGACATCTATATCAAATAAAAGTTCTAACCATTTCCTATAGCAGAAATCTGACTGGAAAGGAACAAATTATGTGTTATGCACATAATAATGTATTTGGGAGAATATGTCTAGCTAGTGGACATGAAGTGTACAATGACAGAAGACAAGAAAACATGAAATAGGTTTTATAGTAATTCTAAAGAATAAACTTTCTTCATCAGGCAGTAAATCCAAGGTACTGTAAATAGGACCTAAGTTATAGAACCCTTTTCCTAAAGAACATATTTATTTACATCATCTGATAAGTATGTATATACATTTTACAATGTCAGTGTTAAAATTCACTGCAAAAATCTATTTTAAATTAAGTATACATGATTGTTCAAGCAACGTATTTAGACTTACACATACTTGCATTCCATTATCCTTTGCATAAATTAAACATTTATGAGCTAATTAGTTGCTTGAGCATTTAACTGTATTTACGTGTAACAGTGCTGTTATCAAATAGATCCTTATTAATGGCAAGAAAATTATTTGTTACATATATCATGAACATCTGCTTAGGAAATCTGTTATCACCACCAGTCCATACTTATCTGATTTATACAACACTTCTGGTACTTGAAACTGTGAAGGAAAACCAGAGCAGTATAAGAGAAGAGTTTATGAGTCATTACTAAAATTCAGTTCCTACCAATGTCTGCCATTCATAAATAATTTTAGGGGTCAGTTGTGCATAACCATATGTATATGCTCTATCCACTCAAGGTCCATTGCAAAATACATATGTCTAGGAGAATGGTTGCAAATACTCTTACTCTATGCTTTAATTTTAATCCCTATACAGCACTTTTTCCCTCATTACAGAAGAATTTCTAAAATACAAGTAACATTAGAAAAAGAGATAATATTATGGTCCATATATGTGTTAGGAATGCCAAACAAAAACAAATGAAAGTGTTAGGAAAAAGTATAGACAATTATATTTAAAGAAATAAATACATTTCTTTATATATGATACACTCACTTTCAAGGAACCAGTTTAATTTTTCTTGGAAGGTCGAGAAGGATGTAGAAGGGAGAGGTACTTGCATATATGTTTCATTTTAAATACTATCTTCCAAAGCCTTTTTAAAAATATTAATTTTCCTCACAGCATGTTATTAGGTATCCTCATTTATATCCTGCCTCTGTAAATGCATTCCTATTTGCTTTGTTTTAAGCATGTAACTAATGTAATTTTTTAGCTACTCAAATAGCTAAAAAAATAAAAGGCACAAGACTGAGTCTTACTAGACTGTCATAAGAAAGCTAATACAAGTTATGGTGCTGAAAAAAATGCAATTAACTAGTATTAACAGGCACAAAGTAGCTCAGAGTTTCATTTTAATATTTCTCAGCCTTAAAATAAATATAATGGGTAAAAATTTCAGTCAGGTAAATAACCAGTAAAATAGGATTTATTGTAAAAAAAGCATAGGTGGTGGTGCTGAAACTGATCTCCCACAAGTAACCTGTTGCCCTCTTTCACTGTTCAGGTGGAAGATCAAAGGAAGGACATTTCGAGGAAGCTTAGACAGAGATCAATGAGTGCAATATTCCAAGTATTTTATAGTAATAGGGTTGCACTTGCACAGTGCACATCAGTTCAGTGTTTTGTGCTGCCTCAGAGCTTATCCAGTCCGGTCCCCTTCCTTTCTTTACTAAGAAACAGGGCGATTTGCACAAACACCAATAGTAGCGATGCTAATTCCACATTGCAGCTAAAGGTAAGCTCTAAATTACCCAGCAATTGTACAATTCTGCTCCCAGAGCACCCTCAGTACCTTGCTGTTCCTGGAACTGCCAGAACAAATGTGTTGCATCTACAATATAAACCTAATTTGTAGGTATAAACTCTGGAAACTACCCTCAAACAAAACACAACTCTACATAAATCCAATGAATTTTCTTACAGGGCATGAAAATTACCTATAATTGCCAAACTGAAGTCTGCAACTTCAGAAAACTCAATACAATTATATGTACAAGTGCTTTATAATACAGTCTTTGCACATATCAAAATACCAAGAACAGCCTATTATAGCCAATGTTATTAAAATTAATTGGCATCTTGTCTCAAATACATTAAGTGAGAAGGAAAGGAGCAGGTCATGTAGAAAATGTTTTGAGATTTTCATACAATATTACTTTGTTTTTTGAAATTCCTAAGTGACCTAAGCAATCAGCTATACACACTAAAATACCAGTGAAATCATAAGCTGCATTATTACTAATTGTGGCCAAAGTGTCATTAAAGGATTTTTTACATGGTATATACAGTGAAACTCTTCCATAATACCTGAATATGAAAGAATCTCCAGCTTTAAACACGCTTTACACAGACCAGTTTGCACGGACTGTTTACAGGTCAACCATGTTTCCTTTACATACCATATATGTGAGAAAAATGAACAGAAGAAGGAGGAAATAAACCCTTGAATTGGAGTACTTAATTGTGTATGTAAATTATTTCACTACAGGAGAATATAATAAATTTCATAATTCCTAATGAAAGTATAAGAAATTTGTTGGATCTGGGAAAATCTACTTTAAATATTATTCCACATCATATTTTTGATCTGTCATTTGGAAAATTGAAGTGACCATCTAGTAAAGCATTCATGGGACTATTTTATCACTGCTGAAGTATCTTTACTGTTATATAATTAATTTTGTACTGGATGCATAAAACTTAATTGAAAAGCTTGGCAAAGATCTTAAACAATTTAATGGTTCAGCCTTCATATAACATATCTGGCATCCTTGCAACGAATCTTGTTTCCTTTCATGGAGTTACATGCTTTTGAAACATGACACATGCATTTTTCATTGGTTCTGTAAAAATTGATCTTCTCTATTTTTGCTTCTAAGCAGCTTCAGTACATGCAGAATTAAAAGTTGGGAGAATCCAACCTTTAACAGCTATACCTCAGAACTGAAAAGTAAAAAGGGAATTTGACTCTAAGAAAAATTGGAAGCAAAAAGAAATCTCCAGTAGAAATGTTAAGTACTGATGCTCTTTAACTGTACAGGCTACTAATTTATTGACCATGGGAAGAAAATGACAGAGAAGTGCAAAAGCAGAAATCACCATTCACAAAATCTTCCCTACATGAGACATATATACCTTCTGAAATTTTCATGTTTAGACCAGAGACAAATCTGAGCCACATTACCTACAAAACCTATTAAAATAAATTACTTTCAATTTTCACCATTGTCTTTAAAACTTCAACAAATTATTGGCATCTGGAGAAGTTATCATACCAAAATACCTACAATTAGTGTATTTCAGTAATAGAGTTCTAGATTGCTCAAACACCCACTATGTGCTCTTCAGTTTTAGGCTGTCTCTGAGTTTCACTATGTCAGTTCAGGACAGTATTTGCCTGCAGGAGAGGGAGAGGGAGAGGGAGAGGAAGAGGAAGAGGGACAGGGACAGGGACAGGGACAGGGACAGGGACAGGAACAGGGGAGAAATTTTTCAGAATACGTAGTGATAATCTATTCTAACTGCCTGATCACTTCAGGACTAACCAGAAGTTAAAGCATGTTGTTGAGGGCATTGTCCAAATGCCTCTTAAATGCTGACAGGTTCAGGTCACCGACCACCTCTCTAGGAAGCCTGTTCTAGCATTCCATCACCCTCTCAGTAAAAGGGCAAACAAGCTCTAGTTCTGTAGAGTTACAAAAAATGAAAGGACTGCTTGTGTAAAATTCTGCAGGCAGAATAGTGCATGATTGATTCTAAGCAATATAAAAGTTTTCACATCAAGTGTCAGTGATGAATCATGCTGAGCCTGGCCTAAGTTTCCCATCTGTATGCACGGGAGAGTGCATGTTCCCGGTTCTGCAGAGCTCTTGTGTTGTTTCATCAGAGATCCGGCCTCAGACATGGAGGAAAGACAGAGTTGTGAACCTTGTCAGATTTGTATCTCCTGATGCTGTGCTCAGACACCACGTACTGTCTTGAGGCAGACAAGCCTTGTTGTTACACAAGAGATGTCTGTCAGAGGACAGGAATGTCAGAACACAAAACTGGCTCAGAGAAGTAAGTATCTCATTTCCTCTCATGTTCCACTGTAACCTCTGATTTTCATTCAGTGTTTCTAGGTACATGCAGGAAAAACACATGTTCTAGATTTTGGGTGTATTGGATTTGCATGTCAAGGTTTTGATAGTAGGCGGGCTACAGGGGTGACTTCTGTGAGAAGCTGCTAGAAGCTTCCCCTATGACCAACACAACCAGTGCCACCCAATTCTGAGACTGACCTGCCGCTGGCCAAGGCTGAGCCCAGCAGAAACCTCTGGGATAACATAGCTAAGAAGGGGGCAAACTGCTGTGCAACAGCAATCACAGCTGGAGAGAGGAATAAGAACGTGTGAGAGAAACAGATTCCCCTGCAGCCCATGGTGCAGATCATGGGGAGGCAGATAGTCCCACTGTAGCCCACGGAGGTCCACGGTGGAGCAAAGATCCACTTGCAGCCCATGGAGGACCCCACACAGGAGCACATGAATGCCCAAAGGAAGCTATGACCCCATAGGGAGCCCATGCTGGTGTAGGTTCCTGGCAAGTTGTAAATGGGGAATTAAGTTGTGCCTTTGAAGAAAGGAGGGAAAGGGGAACTTAATTTTAAGACATGAGATTTTTCTCATTACTTATTACTGATTTGATCGGTAATAAGTTAAATTAATTTTTCCCAAAGTCTGTTCAGCCCATGATGGTAATTGATGAGTGAACTCTTCCTGTCCTTACCTCAGCCCCCACAACATTTTCATGACATGTTTCTCCTCCTGACCAGTTGAGAAGAGGGAGTGATAGAGCAGCTTCAGTGGGCACCTGGTGTTCAGCCAGCATCAACCCACCGCAGTCCTATTAGTTAAAGTAGCAACAGTTGCACAGAATTAGTATACTATGCATTTTAAAGAAAACATACACACATGCAGATACACAAAAAGAATACAGTCCCTCCTCCTGGAAGAATGCAATTAAATATGCTAATCCTGCAGTTAGCTTTACAGAGACAAATTTAAAAAAAAAAAATTAGAAAATCTCTTTGAAACCCACAGCACTCCTTGCACCTGTGCAATTCCAGCCATTCCAAAATTGCTGCAGGTTAAGGGGGCAGGCTAAAGACAATCACTTTAATATCACAAAAGGAATGATATTTAGACACGTGACAAGGAACAACAGAGTAGGATTTGGAAGAGAGAGAAGACTGAGTACTGCATTAGATGTTAGAAGCCAAAGGAATAAGCAAAATGTAATGATCCCAAGAAGAAAAGACAGAAGACAAGAGCCCCAGGGCACAGGAGATTATCTTGATAAAGTGAACATGTGAACCAAGCACTGAGATACTACAGCCAATGATGTCAGGAGCAGAAAGAGAAATGCAAAGCTCAAGTTGACTGGTGAAGCTGTGAAAGGGCTGGACGGGGCCTAAGAAGAGAGCTACCAGTCTAGACAGAAGGCGAACAAGTGATGGAGCAAGACTTCTAGGCACTGCTTGCATAAGGATAGTGCTGTGATAAACTTGGGAAAGAGGAGCCTCCAGGGGAACCTTAGCAGACCACATCAGGTTGTAATATTGTTTCTAATGTTTCCTTCATTACTATAATAAAGCAGCAGCAGCAGAGTCAGAGCTGCTGAAGACAAACTGGAAGGACATAAGCATGTTACTGACTCTGTAACAGAAGTAATGCATCTCTTTCATCACTCAAAGAAGTAAAATCAGGAGAGAAAGAATCCTTTAATCTTTCTCTTGTTCCTTCTAGCATCATCTCTTGTATCCACCAAACAGCACAAATCAACATAGTTTTGATTTTTTTACATAATTAATCTCCCAAGCAAAACACAAACTACATGGCCCAATTTTTGAACAACTGAGAGGTGCACACATAGTCACAATGCAAATAAAAATCACAGCACTGATCAAAAGAAAGCTTCTGAAGTGGAAGGAAATTCAACCCTCTACCCCTTCAAATGCTTCTTGGAGCTGAAATTCATGAGCTGGTTTAATGTAATGATAAATATTTTCAAAATACAGCTTATGAGGTGATGGAACTAAAAGAACATTTGACAACATACTTTTAAAAGAGCTAAGACATAAAATGCTTCTAGTGTTATGACTTTTCTTTCACAATTTTACTCAGAATAGAAAAGAAATGAAGAATAAAACAGAAGAGACAAAAGAAACATGTTTTTCCTCAAAAGGTCATTGTATTATTTTGTTACAGTTTTACACAGAAGCAATTCCCTGAGCAAACAATAAGTTCTTCATGTCAACTCCTTAGCAAACTGAATTGAAGTTCTTTCTGTAAATGTAGTTATTCACTTAAGTCAACTCATTAAAAACTGAAGAGTTTCATTAGTAATGAAAACCATTTACAGTGCAGTTTGCTGAACAGCTTACACTTGTGAGCTGGGCTCAACCCAAAAACATTATGACAAACCACCCTAAGTCAGGGGTTTGCATCACTTTATTGACATTGACACCTCCCATTACTAGCTAATGTTCAGTACCTGTGCCATGAAATTTTGCTTTTGCTATCAACTGTAGTTGAAAGCATTTCATTCTTAATTCATGTAATAATGAATAAATTTATAATCTAAATTTCATAAAGTGCAAGCAATGTCTAATGCCAGGACACTAACAGATGGTCAAATTTCATTACAGCAATGTAGGACGTTAGTGCTCTTAGTTCTCTGCTCTCAGACATGATCTTTCCTCTGCTGTTACACAGCAGAAGCAAAGACACTGCAGCTGCTCAGCCTAGTCAGCCATTTACGGGCTAAAGCAGCATCTGAAGGCCCAACAATCAAGCTAGAAACTGAAGGCCAAAAGAGAATTTGGATAAGGTTTCACCCAGTGGACTTCAACATGGCAAAACAAATACTCATCAGAGTGGGCCAAAATCCATTTGTTGATTTCAAGTGCAGTAGATTGTACTAATAACTTTGATACAAGTTAGGAAGCTGCTCTAATACAAAATGAAGGTCAGGGTAAGCATTGTCTTGCTAAATTTCTCAACACAAGTTGAATCCTATAAACTTCAAAGTATTCTGCAGTGATATTACACTCTTGCTCAGACTGGAAATCCCAACACCAGCACATGTAAAACAAGCAGGGCACTTTCCAGAAGTAAAGACAGTCATCTGGGAGACGAAAACACCTTAGACAACTGCAGCTACAGTTCAAAAACATACAGGAAATATATAGTTCAAAAACATCCAGGAAATAAATAGTTCTACAAAAACAGGAGGAGACAACTTGGTAGGAGGAGAGGAACGTGTGGAGGCAGTGTGTGACATAATTCAAAGAAAGGTTTTAGTACTGCCACAAAGGGAAGAAGCCAAGGAGTAGACTGAGGAGTCTTTGGCTTCTGTAGGAATAAACTCATGGTTAACGATGCAAAGTTGCACACAATTAGTGCCAGAAATTCCACTCCTTTGTTTCTACATACTATGCCGAAACCCCAGTTTGATGAAAATTGGTTCTGTTCCACCTGATATAATCTGTTCTTGTTATTTCCTTCATTTTAGTACAATTAGTTATTCCTGATACTTTTGCTCAGATCAAATTTCTAGTCCTTATTCCAGGAAAATGCTACTTGCTGGACCATGTCTTTAGAAAGATAAAAAGCAACTTTAGTATTTTTCTGTTTCATTGGTGAGGTAATTCATCCTATAAACAGAAGGGTGTTGGGGGGGAGAGATGACAAATCATTCTGTCATTTTAATTTTAGTAAGACTTATTTTACCAGACCTATTACTGAACACTTCACCCTCCATCTGTGTGATTTTTGTATTAAATATTGCCAATTTCACATAATTGTCATACAAAGCTGCATGGAAAAGATCATTTCTTGCACTTACTAGTGCTTGTTAGTGCTGTTTTACCCACTCCTTCCACACCTCTTTTCCAAGATATACGTGCCCTAAACTGAACTGCTTCTGCCCTTTTCCATTCCAACCATTTTTTGTCATGGTCACCAATGAATACACTAAGATTACTTTATTGGCTTAAATGAACCAGCTGCTCTCTGACGGGGAATGAACAGGGCCAAAAGTGGTTGAGAATTAGTTATTCTGTTCAGTGACTCTGGATTATTTTAGTACAATTATTAAAGACCAGGTTTTTTTTTTGGCTTGCTTGCTTCTGCTATAGGTTTTGAACTTGTTTTTTTGTTTTCTTTTAATGAGGTACTTATAAAAATCCACAATTTATTAAGTGCATGCTCTTTCATTGCAGTATTCTTAAGCAACTATTTTTCTAGTGAATTATCATAAAAGTTACAGAAAAAAATCTTCCAGCTTTTTTGAAGGAAATGTCAAGTACTGTATTAATAAAGTGCTTATAGTTCTCTTCCTGATGGCAACTTTTCTGTTGGTTTATTCTTAGCCATCCATTACATCTGATTAAGTTTCGTTTTATTTTAAGGATTACTGTTTATCCTTGAACTTCTATTATTATACTGAGAATTCTTTATAGAAAGGACCACAGGAGGATACAGCAGTGCCAAAGCATATTGGTCTGTGGCTCCCTCTAGACATGCCATTTGTTTTGCAGTGCAGATGAGTAACCCATATATCATGTTCTTGCCTCTTTAAGCTCCCAGATGCTCAAAAAATTTGTCAGGGAATTCTCAGGGCTCCGATCCCTGCACAAAGAAGCTATTTTTGTTTATTTTCTTTCTATCTGACAGATGAAAATACAATGCAATGTGGCTAAATCCTTATAGATACTGAGTTAAAACTGCTTCTGCCAACTTTTTAGAATGAATAATCAAACTCAGGCTAACGCTCATATTTTCCATTGCACTGTGAAAACAATGCATGAAGAAATTTCAGGAAAAGGCCTCACTAAGGTAGAAGAGCAATGACCAAGGACAGAGAGAAATGACTTACTAAAATTTCAGCTAAATACCACATTTTCAGGTTAAGCAGCAGGAACACCAAAACATCAACAGTGGATATTGGATGTACTCTAATTGTAGTCCAGAGGTCAACATTTTTATGAAATCCCTTGGAGGAGCTCTCCAGCTTGCCTCCTCTCTGCCACTTTGCTTCCCTGTGCAAAGAGAGCTAAAAAGAGAAAGAATCAGGAGTGCTCCTGCTGTACAAAGTAAATTAAGTCAAAAGGATATTGATGATATCACTAATTTATTTAACACATACATTGAATTCAGAATGGGAATAAAACTTCATCTGTTACCATTTATCAGTTACACATTGCCTAGGGCCATTTTTATCTTGTTCTTCTTTCTCCTTGGTTTTTGCCCAATTTAGTTTCACTTTTCTTTTTCTCTTCTTTCTTGTACTTCATTTGGGACTGAGCAACTTAAAACTTGAATGTTCTGGTTTGTGACAGTTGAGAAACTGTCACCTCACAACCTTTACCATGACAGATGCCAAATTTTTCAGTACAAACAGGGTTTTTATTGGCAGCTCTAAAAGTTCTCTACACTGTAAAAATAATTCCTTTCTGAAAAACAACTGTGAGAGAATAAATTTTCACTAGCAGGTGGTCTTCTTGACTACCTAGATAACTCTCCTCAAGG
The DNA here is from genome assembly GCA_035047845.1 of Dendrocincla fuliginosa. NCBI lineage: Eukaryota > Metazoa > Chordata > Aves > Passeriformes > Dendrocolaptidae > Dendrocincla > Dendrocincla fuliginosa. The sequence continues at coordinate 93,113,625 of JAWWMO010000083.1, read as the reverse complement.
AGAGGAGACATGCATATGTATATACTGAGTTACAACTGACCAGTCACTCCTTACCATGGGACTTTCGCTTTCATCAGGTGAGATGGAAATAACTTTGAAGAGATCCATGCCAAGAAAGGCAAAACAACAAATGCCACCCTTAATCCCTGCAGATTTCAATACCCTTTTCATGTTCAGAAATCTGTAGAAATGGTCACCTGGATATGGAGCTCAGTCCTCAGTTACAGCCTTTAAGAGATAAATTATTCAGTTCCCTCAAGGGCTGTTGTAGGGGGACCTTGAATGTTGTTCAGCTTGGGAGTCCTGAAGGGCACACAGCATACAGTAAAAATGGCAAACAGTGCAGAGGATTGGCATATTCAGGGAAACCAGTAGAAAGCAGCTCAGGCCCACCTCCTCCTCTCCCTTTAAAATAGGCATTACAGGCACTGTTGTCATACCAAGTGCGAACACACTTCTGCACAGTAATGTTTGCACTTTACTAACTTGTCATTACTCTAGAAAGTCAAACTACAGAAGAAAACATTGATCAATAGGTGCCTCTATCCTAACTAACACAGTTTTCTCTTGGATGGAAAGGGGAATTCAAACTGCATAATAGAAAGGAAAAAAGTCAGAGGACTGAAAAGTAGAAAATTAACTTTAAAAAATATGTGTAAAGGCCCATAAAATAGAACACAGGTAGAAAAACTAAATAACAAGCATCTGAATAGGATCAGGGCAGAAAGGGCAAGGGAACACAGCACCATCAGAGATTCTGAAAAGGGAAGGCCTGAGCAGCTTTTTCCTGCCACATGGATGCTCCATTAACCAGAAGCTGAAGGAAGTTAACTTTTCTCCCTAGTCTTACTTCTTTCAACAAATCAATGCGAATGCAGTACCACTCCTTCTAAGAAAGCACTTCACTCTTATAACTTTCTCCTCAGCACCTGCAAAGTTTCAGTTTCTCTCAAGACAGCAATTTTCTAATCAACTTTTCAATGTTCACTTTCCCTCTGCTCCTTTTACATTTGCTTCCTCTCAGCCCCTTCTTCACTTCTTCTTTTTCATTATGTGCTCCTAGGTCTTGTTCATTCTGCTTCAAGCCAGTACTATCAACTTTTCTTGAAACACAGACACACCTCTGACAGCAGCAAGAATCAACTGCCTGTTTGAACACAAGGAACAGTTTTATGGAGTATTAACTTTTAAAGGGAATCAGAAGACAGACAGAGGAACAATTCTTTGAGACGTTTACTTTTTCAATTAAAAGGAAAGCTAATGAAGATAACATTAGAAGGAAACCTGCTGAAAACAAAAAAACAGTTCACTGACTTCTGATTATTGCTTTTTATGCAGCCTGCCCCTTTGGAGCAGAATAATTAAGCTAAGAGGACTATGGCTAATAAAATGTCTGCATGATTCAGTTCAAGAAAACACAGTGGAAAGAACTAGGCTTCTGCTTTCACTCTCCATTCATGGGAGTGGGGCATTTTTGAACGTGAAAATAGATTAAATAAATAAGAAAAAGCTTAATTTTTAAAGTCTTATCACAGTAAATTAAAAAAAAAATTAAAATTTATCTTGAAGGAAAATTTATGTAAAGCTTGTTCCTGAAGGCAGTTGAACAGCTTTGGGAAATGGTGAAGCATTTCTTTTTCTTTTTTTTATGCTCTACTATAAGTATCTTAAAACAAACAGCAATTTAGTGACCTTTGTGACTTCATCCTATTCAACATATTCAGACAAAAATTAGAGTGCCATAATCTCTACATTTTCAGAAATATGGATCATTGCAATGATGCTGGCCTGTTGGGTTTTCTTTGGTTTTGCATTATTTTTTTATGACTTCATAAGAAAAAGCAATAAATTCCTGGTTTTAAAAACAAAAAAATAAACAAACAAACAAAAACCAAAACCAACCAAACAAAACCCCCTCCATTTCTTAACTGGAAGTCATTACACAGAATGTATATACTTTTACCCAAGAACTCTAATTTTAATCATTAGCTCTGGGTCTGACATAACATACAACTTGTGAAATTCACTTGATCCATCTGATGAAGCTGCCCAGAAACAGACTGTTTCAGCTGATGATTGAGAACATAGCCCTTTTCCTCTCTGTTAACTGTAGAGAGCCGAATAAATATCGGCTAGGGAGATTACACTGAGATGTCTACAGCTGGACGATATGTGTACAGCTCCGTCTCTACCCATTGAATCAGAATATAAAAACTTCTTTTGCCTCTTTCATCTATTTACACCCACAGTACTCTGGAATAAAAAATGTCTTACTATAGAAGTCTCCAGTCTTGCAAAGAGATACACATTTAACTTCACAATTGATACAACTGATAACTAGTGCAGCTTTTAAAGACAGGACCACATGGTGGCCAATACAGAGAATTCCTGACCTTGGTCCTTGCTTTTCATGCTCTACCTCAACCAATCCTGATACCATACGAAATTTAATATGGGAATTTCTGGCACAATATCTGCCTGTAACTGTATTGTTGTCACAATATTATCATTTTGGTAGAGTCTAGAATTGTCACAAACTTTTACTCACTCGATATTTAGTTATTGTCTTTGTGATTTCAGGTAAGAAACTATGTACTACTTGAATACAGTAAATTTTTAAAATGTAATTCTTCTCTTTCCTCACAAGATATGAAATGTTATTTTGCATTTGAAAAGACCTTATGCTAGCTCAGTGATTTCTTTGTACTTGTCCACAACTGGGAGAACAGAAGATCTTTCTCACTGTTTTCTCTACCAGTACTTACACTGTTGAGATGGGACCACTTCCAGTTTGGCAGACAGCAGGCAAGCATCTGTATAGAGTCCCAGAACAGATGCACTGTTGAATATAAACTCATACCAAAAAAATAAATACATAATAAAAATGTTAAACCATCAGATTAAGAACTCTTCCACCTGCCAAGGTTTTGATGTATAAATGGAATGTTTAATAGGCTACACTAATATAATTAATTTATCATAATTATAAAAGTACACTTAGTTTGTAGCTTCATTTTTTAATCTGATTTTTCCTAGAAAATTGACATCTCCAGCTGACTTTCATGTTCCCCCTTGTAATAACTAAGTTCCTTAGTCACTTAACCTTTAACGTCTTAAAGTAAATTAAATTCTTCATAATAATATAACCTCCAAAAATTCTCTTCACTAAAAGTATGACTAGGAGGAGAAAAAGGAAATGTCACTTTGTTTTTCACTTCAAGCAGTAGAAGAAAAAGTCTAGTAACATATGCAACCTGGTAGGCTTTCATCCTGCTCTTAAAACAGTTAATCCAACTGGATCTCATGCATACATTCCCCTTAGATAGATTTCCCTCATTAACTTAAATAACAGCAGACATAAATCTTGACATAATCTTCTCCCTGAACTTTACTGTCCGTAAAGCATATGGAGTATTTTCTGCCAGAGAGAAACTCAGTGATTTTTACACTGCTGGTATGAATCCAGGGAATTGTATCAGTCTGGACGGCAGGATGAATCAGCAAAATAACTATACCTCTTTTATTGTGGTCTTTTATTGAATCTTACCAGGTTAACAAGTTTTTAAAGGCCATATAAAAGGTTCACAAACTAAGCCTTACATTTATAACTCTAGATAAACAGGCTGTCAGTAACCATCAGTGCCAAAACCCATACTTTGTGACAAATGTGAATCTGACATGATGAACATCACCAAGATCTAATAGTCTCTCTCCTTCCATTCATACACCTGAATCAGGGGTACTACAGCTGCTGCAGCCAAACCATTGATTTCCTATTGTAGAACCTTGCTCTGAGTTTTGTACCTGCACATGCAACTCATTTATCATTTCCCTTTCACATCATTTGTGACAGGAAGCAAACGCTGGAAGAGGGAAGGAATTCTGCCTTCAGTGTGAGTGAAGGAAAGATGAAGCATTGACTTTAGTCATCAGTTAGCTGTGCTGTGGGGGACGCAAGTCAAGAGTCCATGAAGAAAAGGAATTTAGAAATATGTGAAGAGAAGGAAACGTATGAAAATAGAAACTCCAGAAAAAAATGTAAATTTGAAAGGCTTAGAGATGATACCTGGAAAAGACAGAATATACTCAGCCCTTCAGTAATATGCTATACTTGGAAGACAGCCAGAAGCCAGTGTGTGAGCAAGAACAGGGGCTGATAGACACTGAAGGAGGACAACCCTTCATTACCAGTTCCAGTGGGTTGTCTTTCTCTTTCTTGCTGATTGGATGGCCAACCTTAATTTTCCACAGGTTTAACCATCAGATTTGTGATGACATCTGAAATTCTTTACTATATGACATTCTCTAGACACATTCTAAATCTTTTAAGACACAAGACAATGATCGAGACTCTTGAGTATCATTACCACTTAATGGGAAACACTGTCATGATACTGTTACTTCATATAGAGAGATAGATATATGGACATACATTCATATCAATTGCAGTTTTTGTTCCCCAAAGACTACATTTTAAGAACACTGTAAACTACACAGAGATAGGCATATCTGTGAAGAAAACAAATTCAACAAATATTTTCTTCATCTCTTCTGTGGCTCAAGAGGGCGCACATCATCACTGCTTTAAGTAAAACATGTAGACAAGATAATTTTTAATTTAGTTTTTACCCCAAGCCCTCTGGGCACATGGAGAATAAACAGTGGTAAACAAGGATTTCTATTCTCAGTAAGACACAGACACACAACAAATCACAGGAGGAAACTTCCTTCGCAAAAATTGGAAAGTTAAAAGGATTTCTCAATGTCCTGCTTGAAAATTAATCTTCCACTTAATCAAACCCATATGGATAGATAATATTTTTCCTGTCAACAAGACTAGATTTAACATGACTTTTTATCCAGAAATGGCAATCTGGATAACTTAGGCTACTTTTTTTTTTTTCAGTTCTAAGTCCTATACACAGACCAGACCTCTTAAGCAGTTTTGACAGCCATAACCCAGGTGATCCTCAAGCCAGAACATTTCTGCATATGAGTAAAGCAGAATCAGAGGGAGGGACTTCTCAAGAGGAACCTTATGAGGTTGAAGTGTTCTCTCAGTTGGGCAGTGGGCCTTTCAGAGCACACTTTAAGACTCAGTCCTTTAATTCTACCTGGTGTATGTGGAATTCCTTTGTTTCAACTGGTCCTCTTTAACAAAAATATGTTAATTGCCCTGTCTAGTTGGAAACTCCCTGCTGGGTATTGCAAAGTTGAAGGCATCACAAATTACTTTGAGTTTAGTGGTCACCATTCTTGAATTGCTTGAAAAGATTTCTTTCCTTTTTTCCTCTCCAACTTTCTGTGGGTCAAACTCTACCTTCACTTTGCTTTGTCAAAGATTTTCTAAATCTCAAAATATGCTTTATGTAGTTTCTCAAGGTTGAAAGAGGAAACCTAAATTTGATTTTTTAGATACATGAGGATTCATCACTTTATACTTTTCAAGCTGGGGTAATCAGCAACAGTTTTTCTCAAGGATATGGTTTCAAACGAACCTAAGCTATATGCTTCTGTGATAAAAATACTTAATATAAATGTCATCTATGAGCATGTAATATGTTACAAGGATTCCATTCAGGGTGTAATTTTACATTACATTATGTTTGTTAAATTGCTGATCCTCTGACTATACTCCTTAAATACAGAGAATAAAGGGATCAGGAACAAAAATCATGAAGATGACATTAATTCAAATTATTTTCCTCCTAATATTTTCCTTTATATGATATAATAAAGTGATAAATACTATAAATAATAATGTGATAAAAGTTTAAGAGGAAAAAAAATCATATACCAAGATGCTAACTAGCTGAAATACTTCTAAGCCTATCAAACAGAATGTAGTGCAACAGCATCCCAGTAGATAATTGTTTTCCACAAGTAGTTGATACATCATTCTCTAAAGTGAAACAATGGGACAGAACTGTAAGTCATGAACAGATTAATGGAGAAAATACAGTAAAGCTCCCACTGAAAAGGCTTTCTATATTAATTTTCTTGAATGTAGTTGTTTGATATCATGCTCACAAAGTTCAGAAATAGAAAAAGAATAGATTCAGTTGAAAAGTCTACCTTTGGTCTCACAACAAACTCTTATGCCTTCTGATAAATATTGCAGACTTGAGATTAAAACATATTTATTATTTCTTTTCAGAATTCCCCATTCTTCCCCAGATATTTTACCTCTTGCACAGAGACAGTGAAATGCAATCTTCAGTCATAAAATCATATACAATTTCCCTGTCTCTTTTAGTAAACAGGGGATGGATGATAAAACAGCACAAAGATTACAGCTGCCATCTAGCATTGCTCAAATTTTGTCTGTTTGATACCATAACCAAAGTATCATCCTTTCAAATTCCTTATTTATATACATATGTATCATAATTTGCATTTTCTAATAAATATCAATCTTGAAATAACTTGAACTTTACCATTTTTTTCATGAACATTCTACTTAATTTTCTCCACATTTACAAATGAATTTTTTTTCAGTACTTTTCAATCAACTGTTAAATTATTACAATTATAATAGTTCATATTTCACATAGAATCCCGGAATTGACTATTCATTTTTTATAAAGTACTCACTGGAGTGATTTACAGAAACTTTGATAGCTATCATTAGAAAAAATAAGCTAATTATGAATTAAAAGTGAACAATTAAAAAAAGTAATAAAAAGGCATCTCAGCTTTTATCAGTTCACTTAGATTGAGGCTTCAGGGAAAATAAAAAAACAAACCCAAACTTTTTTAATTGCAGCTCAGAAGACAAGTTCTTCACAACAGAACTGAAAGAAACTGAATCAAGCAATTACCTAAATTTCTGCAGCAGGCCAACATTTGATTTAGTCTTTTATTTCTCCAAGATTAACTGAAGAAACTTTAAAAAGAAGGCTTTCTGAATTAAATATTAAAATGCATGACAGTCCAAACTGTATGCAGCAATTTCACTCACTTTAATATTTAATTCAGCACCAAAACTACATTGCTAACTTAGTTTATTCTGCCACATAAATTTCAATTTGCTCATGCATTTATCTTGGACTGTACTTATTTCCTCTCTAGAGCTCATTCAAATGCAGAAGAAAGCACAGAATCCCTGTGCTAGGCAGGATATTGAGTCTGTGCCGCAAGAGCTGGAGTTATCTGTGATTTTTTTATTACCATGTTGGGGAATTGGTGAGACAAGGATTGCCCACATGGATCTCTGCTGAGGAGACAGCAGAGTAAGACAAACAGAGGTTTGGAATGAAATATTTTCTATGGCAGACTTCTGCTCTGAACTTGAGCAAGCCATCTATTTCTCTTTGTCTCAATTCCATCCACCAAAAGACAGGGTAAGAGGGCCTTAGTAACTCTCAGTGGCGCAAGGACTTTAAAAATACCAAACAACATACTCATAGTTCTTTCCAACAGTGATGTGAGTGATAACCAGCTTGAAAATAGCAACAGTTGTTTATATCACACAGAAGGAAAAGCAGTGTCACTCTGAGCTGTTCCAGGCTAAATATTTCCCAGTCCCTTTGCTTTTCACATTTACTCCAAAAGCCCTTCACAAATAGGCAGCTTCAAATGATTAGTGTAAACTGGAAGAAATTACAGGAGGATGTCAGCTGTTGGGGTTAATATGTGGGAGGCACCATGTTTTGTGATTTCTTCTTATTCCAGGGACCCAGCCCCCCTAGCTATCTTTTCCCTTCTTCCCTCTTCCTGTTCTTCCTATTCTGTTCTTTTGTCCTCTTTATCACCTGAAATTCTGCAGAAACACAACTTCCAGGTCTTCTTTGTATTTGCATTAGATTGGGTCAGACAACTTGAGCCTCTGCTCTCAGATGCAACTCAAATCATAGTGCAAACACACCATCTGCCAGAGCTGGAAGCCTTGCAGCTGCCTCAGCAACATATCACACTTGCATTAATTAACCCAGGCACATGCTGATGTAGCTATAATGCTTTTAGAGCCTGAGAAGTATCTGTATTGTGTATATCACAGTATTGTGCTGTGTAGTCATAGCTGTTCTAGGCTGTTACTCCTCATTGTCACAAATAACTTTTCATTATACTTTATAATGCTTCCATTGACTACTTACTACATCACCCACTTGGTTTTATCTTTTTTTGCATTATCAAATTTCCCGTCTTTTCTGACTTCACCATAACATTATGCTTTTCTTTTATGACTTTTACCCACAGTCTTGTTTTGGTATCCCTTTTCTATTGACACCTCGCTGTTTTGTTTTTATTTCATATTTTTTAAATACTCAATTATTTTATTATTTCTATGTTTAACCTTCTCTACATTCCAACCTTTCTGAGGCTGAGTACAAGAGCATGACAAAAGCAACAGTGTTCTTAAAGAGGAAGTCAGCATTTGAGATCTATAATGCCATTAACCACTGCCACACAAATGAGTTGACAGCTACTGGGCTTTTTTCTCATTTTATATTTATGGAGCTCACTTTCTGCTTTCCCAGAAAGTGAGTCTTAAGGCAGCAGCAGGAGAAGGGAAGTCCTAATAACTAGACAGGCTGCCTTCCAGAATTTGAAGTATTTGTAAGCTGAGAAGACAAAGATTTCTATTCCCTGGTACCTCGTGGTATCTCTCTTACACAGAGAGAAAAATACTCCTGACAGCTGCTTCCTGTGTTTGCACCAGCTCTTGGAATTTCTCTGCTCCCACAGGGTGTTAGCTGCATGTATCACTCTCCACATGCTCTCTGACGATGGAAGAGCACTGCTAAAAGCACAGCAAAGAAAGCTGTCACTCAGGGCTTCATACATCCAGTAGCTAAAGGACTGTCTGCAGCTCCTTTTACGGCTGTTGAATTACTAATTTCAGAGAATAGTAATCTATCCTGGCAATTTCCATTCTACTTTTGCTAAGCTACCCCTACCAAGTTTTCTCCACACAGTGCATCAACCAAATACACAGGAAATCAACAATTTCTTCCTTCTCTGCTCAGAGATTTGTAATAGGAATGCTAAATTTGCTAGGAACAAAGAGTGCATGGGTGTGGAAACACCAGAAAGAACAAGACAAGAAAGAGATAAAAGAATGACAAATTGGATGACACAGCCCATCACAAGGATCCCAGCACATTTATCTACACATGATTTATCAATAACACCCAGAGTAAGAAAACAGACAATCTAAAAGAAAGGGTAGGCCAGAGTCTTTTGGAGATGATGGCAGGATTAAAAAAGAGAAAGAGGAGTATGTCAGCAATGCTGCCTAAATGTTCTTAGGGGTTGAACAGGATGGAGACACTATCCACTCTCACCATCAGATCGGAAATCAAATCCATAAACCAGCCCATGGCTGCCAGCATACTAACCAAATGTCTCTTCTATCTTCCTCTCTCTCCAGCCTACTCCCCACAAAAGAAAGGCAGTCATCCTCGATAGAGACTACATCTTATAGAGACCCACAATGTTGAACCATATGAAACACATTAAAAAACTATTTTAAGGCCAGTATCTATCAGGACACAAATCCAGAGACAGCAATTTAAACCAATACACTTCCATAGGCACTACCATTTTCTAAATCTTGGTCTCCTTTAAGCAAATACCAAAGATAGAATAGAAGGAAAAGTAACCAAAACTTTGTGTTTTGAAATAGAAAGTTGTAACATTAACTGGAACAGCACAAGGAAAAAATAAGTCCAACTCCAAACAGCTAAAATAGTCTCGAATATGAGTACTTAGAGAATTGGGAGAGACTTCTATTAGGCATTCATAGAGTTTCTGTAAAAGTCAGTGCGCAGTCAATCATTTACGCCAATGTGCCACAGTGCCAGCAAAACCAAAGGTGGTTGAACAAAACCAACTGGCACAGTTTTCACCTTGCAGTGAAAAACTTCTTCAAATGGTTGTTTCCATGGTAGATGCCATTTCTTTGTTTAAAGATTTTGCAGGATTTATTTTTTCTGAATCAACATCTATGGCTGATTTCAACAATTCATATCAAGCTGAAAAACAGGTTCAAAGCATCTCCAGCAAACGGAGTCTTTTAAAAAACTTTACAGTAAGTGGTCTAAACTAATGGTCAACCTATCTAATGATAAGCAGATTCTGTAACAGTCTCCTCTGCATTTCACTCTTGGCAAAACCTCTGTTTGTTATGTGATGAATTGGTGCTAAATGGATGCCTTGTTGCAGGGTACTTAATGAGACTGTTCCAGATACCATTGCAACTCTGGTTGAAATTGCTCAATTCTCAGACAATTTCCCTGAAAATGGGCTGCAAATAACAGAATTTGGAGAGCAGGGCATGGGAATGATGGTGTTTGTGTATGTGCCTTTTTGAATCTACATTTATATAAACTCCTCGATTACAGTTCAAGGTGTTGATGAGACTAAACGAAAATCAGATCACAAAATACTCTGAGAATGCCTGAGGTATGTAGCCTCCTGAAAAACAAGCGTAAACATATATCCCCCAAAAGATCAATTATTCTGCAGCTTCAGAGACAAAATTATTTCTCTGATAGCTTTGGCTGACTCACTAGCTGCTTTCGAGGTTAGAACCAAGGCCCAAAATTAACATCAAAAGCCTGAAATCAATGACAAATAAAATGAAAAGTGCAGTGATAGCATTGTAGGGAAATAGGTAGAAAAATTACAGATTAAGAAGATCTTAAAGACTTGAATATTAATCAGTCTTCTAAAGACGCAGTTATAGTGAAATAGAATCTGAAAACGATATACAGACAGAATACTGTAAAGTGAAGGAAAATAATAATGTAAAGTGAAGGAAAATTTCAAAGTACTATAAGAGAGATCCTATAATTAGATCTGGGGGACTAGAATTCAGCTTCCTAAACTACTTCTCTCAGACAAGTACAAGAAAAAACCCACTAGAGATGAGGCAGACTAGTAGTCAAACACGTAAGTATAGTAACGATATGACTTCCCCACTACCAGGGATTGTGAAGGTGATGTATCTTGCACCTCTCTAGGCTAAAAACAAATTGCTTTTCCTGAAGTTTTTGCAACTAGAACCACAAAATAAATATTGGAAAACAATCCTCCACCACCGCTACCTCCATCCTCAGTTTTCAAAAGTATTAGCATCAATGTGACAACTCTGTAGAGAGGGCTTCCTTACATGTGCATTCTTTAAGGGTAAGGAGCCTGCTACTCTATGAGCTTTGGGCTGCACCTTGACAATCTGTTGAAGCACTGGGTGACAAGTGCTGCAGAGCAGAAAGAAAAGTTGCTAAATGGAATCCACTCCCTCACAACATTTAGTACAATTAAGTTTTACATCCCATTGTGTTCTCTCTCTTTCTATAACAATGGTATTTCTGAAGACAATATTTACAACGCAATTGGAAAAGGGTTTCCATTAGCTATGTTACACAGGAGTATCATTACATTATTAAGCACCCTTATATCAATCTACTAGTGAGCAAGTTGCAGCTGTGGGATTGCACACATGGGTGATTCAGACCTTGCTGAAACTGAAATATGTACCCTAGCTCACTAGGTATACAGTTTCAAAGAGGAAAAAAAGTAGCCTTAATTGCATTTGCAATAAAGTGTTCCCAAAAGACAAGTTATGGTTGTAAGTGTTGACTTATAGCCCAAATCTTAAGCTTTTGGAATAATTTGGATAGAGTACTGCTTCTGAAGATTACAAAGGAAAGAATGCTTTTCTTTTTTTTCCTGTGAGGCTAATGAGTCAGAGAAAAGTAGAAGATGAAAGAACTGTACTCAGTTCTTGTTTGTTTACACCTCACAACTGACCCTAAAATGTGGATTTGGCAGCCTCAGGCTGAAATGTTATGAACTGATCAAATTCATTTGGAAAGGGCATTTTGAAAAATATTAGTTTCCAACAAAAGGGAGTTTTCTTATTCTCTGTCTCTATAGAAGCACAGACAACAAACCCAGTTGGTAAAAAATACAAATAAGCAAGCAGTCACAGTTTCTATCATTAGTATGAAAACTGCTCAATACTCTTCAGTTTCTTTCCCTAAAAGAAACACTTAATATTAACATTTGCAATAATTGCTAGAATATTATCTCCTGTATGAATCTACCAGATTGACAGAAAAGGCAGCCCTTCAATTTGTTTCAGGAACTGTAGATGTGCTTGAAATTTTAATATTGTGGGGGTTTCATCCTCTGTGTAATTCTCTGGTATTTCCCTAGCTTTTTTCTTTTTTTAAATCTGGATGCTCTCAGAAATACCAGAATCTTCATAAACCTGCTCTTTTGTTTTGGTTTGATTTTTTTTGTTTGAAGTCAGCAATCAATTGGAATATCAAGGGCAAAAGGAAGATGAATGTGTATAGTCCAATATTTCAGGATCTATTTCCAGCTGGCTAGTACAATAGATTAGTGTATCCTTGAATATTAATTTTCATTAAATACTTCTATAGCAGGAAGTTAAACTCAAAACAAATTATGCAAAACATAGTAGTAACACCATTTAATAGTCTTAAGTTCTATTTCTTGTTGTATAATTAACTGCTCTACAATTAGACAGAAATACTCAATACCAGCAAAATACATATTACAGTATTTTGCCAACTTTTCATACTAGTACTTTGTGTGGCAATAATAATGGAGAGAAAAGGTCAAATCCAACTCCATTTTCCACTACATATTCTGTTGATATTTATCTACCTTTAATATTTAGGTAAAATTGCATAGTTGGTTATTAACTTCTTGCTCCACGGAATCTTTGATAACGCGAGTTATTTTCCTGCATAAATACTGACT
>JAWWMO010000083.1:93076822-93100787 GCA_035047845.1 Dendrocincla fuliginosa | reverse complement strand
TTGCATAGTTGGTTATTAACTTCTTGCTCCACGGAATCTTTGATAACGCGAGTTATTTTCCTGCATAAATACTGACTGCATTGACAGTGTACCTGCAGTCATCCCACACAAGTCATTCTGCGTTCTGAATTATTGAACATACTGTTCTCATTACAAAAGTACTGTCAGTACTTTTAACTAAAGAACTTATCCTGAGAGGGAAGGGGCACATTTAGACTTGTGAATAAGAAAACACATACTAAGACAGAACTAGATGAGTTCTCAAGATCCACAAGTCTGACTTCCAGTAGGAAAAGAAGCTCACACAGATCATCTCTGACCAATATCAACTTTGTTGACTCTATACAGCATGAACTGAAGGAGGTTCCACACTCTCCCTTTGTAGGCTATTCCAGTGGTTTATTAGCCTCATCATTGAAAAGTATCTCATCTGTTAACAATATCTACAAATTGTTCCTGATTTTTCCTGGTACTACAGGAGTGTGGGAAAGTAATTCCCATCTTTTATTAGCTTTTGTGCATCTTGCAAAAGAGGTCATCTATTTTTAAACTTACCAGAACTTAATTCTTTCATGATTTTCACTGTTTTTCAAACCTGTTGGATTTCTTTCCTCTGGATATGCTTTGCTTTAAACATACAGTTCTTCGAGGATGATACTTAAAACTTCACACATTATTCAAGTTGAGAGTTTCATCCACATCAGAAAATTATAATTAGCTCCCATGTGTTACAAGCAAAATTCGTGCTACTTCATTTCAGCTTAAGATCTGTGGTTTTACACCTACAAGAACAAGAAAAAAGGTTTATTTGACCCTTTTCTTCTAAACATATACCTGACAACCTGCTGCAAGCCCTGGGACCCACTGTATTACCACTGATTAACCAGTTCACCATTTCTCAAAGCTTATTCTAGTATTTTCCTATAATATTTAAAATATTACTAACACAGTTAAATCCAGATACATTCTGATTATATGATGTATTCTAACAGCAAAGCTAAATTTGAAAACATTAGGGACAACTGTACCAATGAAGGCCCTCTTGATTGGAGAGAAAACCACAGAGTGCAGGGGGGTGGGAGTGGGGACAGACAAGAGATCAGCCTGTTGAACGTCCACTGATCAGCAGTTTCACCTGGTCAATGTCACGAGTCATTTTGCTCCTACCACATAAGACAACACCAGAATTCTTACCAGAGTAAAATATCACAGACTGATCTCCATTTCTTTATCCACTAGATGAACATTTTCCACTGAAGAAAGCAAACAGATTTTTTTCATGCAATTTGTTCTTGCCAAATTCATCTGGTTGCTTTCTTCTTATTTCATTATCCTCTAGGTCCTATAAATTGATTCATTATTCATTTAGAGCTTTTTTTCTTCCCCAGTATTACATATTGCGTTCATTTTTTCCTCATCCTTAAACTACATTTTCTATATACTGTTTGTTCTTCTTCAGTCCCCTAGGATCTAACCTGTCCTCCATCATTTCTCAAAAGTAATTAATGATTCAAAAAGTGCCTTTTTCTTTTTCTAAGCCCTTGAAGAAAAAAACACATTACAGTTTGCCAATTAAAAACAGCCAAGTTAATGAAAGACTCTTAAAACTATTCTTTCTCTGCCTGTATTAAAAATTAATGCATTAGAAATCTAATTACACTGTATCTTTATTCTATCAAAACAAAAGCTCTAACGTTATCATTTACTTGAAGAGTGATGAATACTTTCCTTTATTTCTCCAATTTTTCTATATATCTTTTCATCATCCTTGCCAATTAGGCACTTTATATGCTAGTCTGTTTCCCTGTTTTATGTTTGCTCATATATCCCTTTATTGTTGCCTTTAGCCTTTCTTCTGCCTCTCAAATACAACCTGTATGCAGAAAAATTATTTTTACAAAAAGTAAGAGAAGTATCTTCTCAGTCATTCATGATTATATTTGAGAAGTAATGGAGGGAGGAAGGGTGAACTGGCAGAAACTTAGAAATATATTGAAAGTATAACTGAGAAATGAGGACCACAGGCAGCTCTGTAGAAATATTGAAAATACCCCAAACCAAAACCAAACTACCAACCAGAAAAACCACAAAAAGAAAAAAAAAAAAAAACAAAACAAAAAAAAAAAACAAAAACAAACCAACAAACAAACAAAAAAAAACCAAAAAACCCAAAAAACAAAAAAAACACCCAACCTCACCATATGCTTTCATATCTCTCCTTCTGCACTAATATAGATTGCCACCAGCTTTTTTAACTTATTCGACTTTCTCATAACATATTTAGAGAAAGTATGATGGGAGAGTTTTGTTACTTAGACATTTTTCCCAAGAGACCCTGCCTGTCATTTCCAAAAGACTTATTTTCCCCCAGTTTATTAACTTTACTCTGCCACTCTGTTCCCTTCCATGGGATTGTGAACACTGTCATTACACAAATACTTCCAGCACCTTAATAGGTCACTTTAACTTCTTTCTGCATTCTCCCTATGGAGTGACAATACAACTTAAAATAGTCACATTCTGTACCTCCTCCACTTTCTGAAACAAAAACATAGCTGTCAGTGTGGCTTTGCAATGCCACTCAGGCTTGCTGTGACCTGTCATGCTGTTTTTCCTCAATAACTGAAGTCTAATATTAGCATGAGCTTCTGTTCTTTGGATAGCTCTTTAATTTTTTTCAGACTCATATATATGACGAACAGGGGAACTTCTTGTTCTTCTCATGCTTAATCTGTGACATTGTGTACTTGAGTAAGTTTGAAAAGGAGAACAAGATCTTGATCAGCTATTGAATACACCAAGTGGAAAAACTTGATATTTAGTTAGAAAAATTTTTCCATTTTTACTCATGTTGATAGTACTTTCCTCCACATTGATTTAGTCCAGTACGCCAGGCTTAAGGATAAATAATGCCAGAAAGAAAACTTTGAAATAAAGGGGGGGTGTGGGGAGTAGAATCAGTGTAATGGCACCTAACTTTACATTTCTTAATTTAACAGTTCTCTCTGTAGCTGCACTTGTGTGACTCACAGTTAAAGACTGGAAAAACAAATTAATGATTTATTCATGCCAAATGAGAAATTTATTTTTAATAAATCTTTTAATAAAATACAAATAGAGGGTGCAAACATATACAGATAAAGCAAACTAAGTTGGATAACTACTGGTATTTACATAAAAGTATGAAGCAGCACAGTTGATAAACATGTGTAACAAAGTCTCTAATTAATAATTTAATTGGGGAATACAAATCCACACTAGAAAATTCAAAGGTAGGTTTTGCTTCAGTGTGACTTGGTTTTCATAAACATATAATGTAAGAGAACAGAAATCAGGTAGGGATCAAAAAGACATATATAATCAGATACATCAGGAACATTTATGTCCTTCACTATCCAATACCTGCAAGATTTTTTTATACCAAGTAGAAAACAAATAGAATATCCTTGAGAATGTTCATCTAAAATAGCAAAATAATTTTGAAGTGCTTTTTTCTCTCCACTCACAATAAAAGAAGTCTAAACTAGTTTCAGGGCACACATGAAAGTCCTTTGAATTACAATTAAATCAATCCTCTACAAAGGATTACTGGTTCTATGGGTGCCTTCCTCAAAGCCCACATATAACTCAGATAATAATTTCAACTGCAAAAGAATAATCTCAATTGCATGCATTAGATAAAACACAACCTGATTAAATAGAAGTCTGTGTAATTCTAAGTGTATAAAGACCCCCATTAGGTGAGCAACATGGACATCTGAAGTAAAATGTTAAGCTGAAGGTGTTATATATGTAGGTGATTGAGAAACAAACATGAAGGTTATCCTCCTGCTGATAAATGCAGAACACTTGGTGTGAAAGCATACCTATGCATCAAGTCTAACTAGGACAGTTTGTAGTTTTCTGCAGTGTTTGTTATCACAACCAAAGAGGTTGTGCCATCCTTCAAAGTACAAAAATTATGTACCTTCACCCTGTGTCCTTTTTTCTATTTTACATTTCACTATAATCACCCTCTACTCCAGCAAATGTCACCCCTGTTACAGAGATGTCAAGAATTCTGCTAAAGTAGCTTCACTGTTAGTATACATAACTGGGCCCCAGCCCTCTTACTACAGTAGCTACAAATCCCAGGTTTCTGCCACAATGAGGCATTAAACAGTACCTAAATCAATCTACATATAGTGCAGATTCAGACCATCCCAAAACTGCATGTGCACAGATCCAACTGCACTATCATCACATCTGAAACTTCTTCTCACAGGGAACACATGTTCCCCTGCTGTCACGACAGGACAACAGTCTCCTTCCAGTTGTCCTCTTTCCTGAAGACCCAGATGACATAGAAAAAGGCGAGGGTACATCTTGTGCTAGCAATGTCAGTGCTAGCAATGACAGTGCTAGCAATGACAGCCAAACCTCTGTTTGGCACCACTGACAGGGGAAAAGCCGGAGTCTCAAGACAGTAAATCCATACATCATACCAACAAGAGGAACCACAGGTACACCAAGAACATTGGAAGATATTTTGGAAACCTGCTGCTGAGACTTATCTGGAGGAACATGGAAAAGCAGCAGAAACAATCTCAAATATTTTTGACTAATGGCTGGTCCTCCCTGTTCTCTATATTCTGTAAGACATTGAAGCTATTTTAATGACTGTAGGGGTTGAGGAGACCTTGTGCAAGAAGTGGTGGAGGAGGTAAATAATTTGGAAACTTCTCTGTGCTCAAGAAACCTGTTGTGCATAACAGATGCATTTGTTGAGAGAATGTGTGAGAACAACCACTCTTTGTCTTTCCCTCAGAAGCTGTTTCTCAGCTAAACTAGATAAGAAATCCTTCGTTCACAAGTGGAGGAAGGGAAAAGGAGGAGAGAAAGGGAACAGCTCAGAAAGCAGCACTGAGAAGGTCAAAAAGCCCCTTGATATATATAGACAGGAAAACCTGCAGTCTGTGTGTGCTTTTTGCCACCCAGGTGTGAGTTCTGGCACCTGTTCCAAAATAAACTTCCTTTCCAACTTGAAAGTCCATGGTTTATCCCTCTGATTACCTGCATTAACACTGAAGCTTGCAATGACCTACCTCTTCAAGGTAACCCAAACATACAGCAAACGCCTATTGTAAGATGTTAACTGGACCCCAGAGGTTAGTAGCCCCAAAGCTACATGACTACAGCATTAAACAGGCATAACAGCAAAGGGAAACTCTACATGAGCAGATCATAGCACGAAGGCTTTGTGATTGCAAACATGTCATCTTGGAAATTGTCAGGCTTCGTATTTTATTAGTGCTTTTACTGAGGACAGAGAATAATATCAGGATGCTTCTATGGCAAATCTGCATCTTCATAAATCTTCAGCATTTTGAAGGCTCTTCAATTCAATTTTCAATTTTTGTCACTTTGTTGAGATGTTTTTAGCTACTTTCTTTGACACCTTAAAGAGTAAGAAAAAAAACCTCCAGGCAACTTTTAGTAGGAGATAAGTGAGCAGGAGCTTTAATGAGCCTCCCGTCTCCAGGAATACATTCACACAGGATCCACTCCTTTGACTCCAGTTTCAAGATTTTATAATAATGTCCATCCAATCCCATTCTGTTATTTCCCCCAGTCCTGCTCCGTTCCACTCCTGGCACACCCCATCGGGAACTGGATCTGGGGGCTCGGGACCCTTCCTTCATCATCATTGTCTTCTTCACAGCACGTCAGGTCCTTGGAGGCCTTCCAAAGCTTTAGAGCTGGAGGTCCTTCTGTCTATATCTTTATCTTGTGGTACAGGGTTCGTGGCACTTCTCTGCAATTCTACCTTGAAATAGAGACTAAACAGCTACTGGAATTTTGAGTGATTGATATAGGATGGGGTTGGTATGTATAAACATTAAGCTACTGAAGTTATTTTACTGCTACATTAGATCTACAATAACTTCTAAAATCTATAAAATTACAAAATCAAAAATCAAAGAAACCCTTAGCCATCACTTCATTGAGCACTGAAATGGAGAACTTTAAAAAAAAAAAAGCAAAAAAAAAAACCCAAACCAAAATCCAAATCCACAACATTTAGATTCTTAGTATTTATGTGCAGTTAGCAGCTTAACATATTAACCTCCATTTGATATTTCAGCTCCTTCAAATTATAATCACAGAGTAATTCACAAGGACACTTTCCAGGAATTAGTGTAAATGTTAAAGGAAAGAACAGTTCAAAGTCTCTGAGGGGTTCTAATTTTTCGTGGACCTGGCTAAGCTATGCAGTATGCAAATTGCTGGTTTAGTAATAGCTATCCAAAAAAGGCTGACACCACTGAACAGAGGGTTCTTCATAATCATTTAATGTAATGTAATGCCAAATCAAGAAATATAAACCTGTACTTCTCCTACACAGTGACAGTTATTTTCCTCAAGCTTGCTAGTTTTCTTTTTACCTCCTCTTTTTTTGTAAGCTTTTAAATTTCTTTGGGAAGAACAGGTTTGGCAATCACATATATTTCAAAGTCAGGCCCTACCAGTGTTTACTGAGTGCTTATAAATCACTTGGTAAATACCTAGAATGGATTTTCCACTGCATTGTCAGTTGGACCACAAAAAATGAACGATGTTCAATTCAGACAGAAAACAACCATGCCAATAGATTAGTAGTTTGGAAATTGAGCAGCTTTATATATACAGATTCACTAATCAAAAAGATTATTAATCAGCCTTAAGCAGGTATAGGTAAGTAAATTGCAAATGAATAGCTTCTGTCAAACTTATCCTTCTGATCAAGTGCAATAGCTGTTGCATCCTCAGTCACCCCTTAACAAAACCCAAAAATTTATTAAAAACCTTATCAGAGTCAAAATTGCCAAATATGGTAAGGGAAAATTAGAGAGACCTAAACTCCACTTGGGTACTGCACTGGGAAGGTTTGCAGAAAAGAGTTATTTCAGTTATTTCTTTTTCCCTTTGTGTCTTCTTAGTAATTTTCAGTATATTCAGAAGAAGCTATCTCTGAACCTATTTCATTTCAGCAATTGGAGGAGGCCTGAATTTTACACAATATGTAATATATAGATGCATTTTTTCAGTAAAATATATAAGACAGAAAATCACTGAACAAAAAAGGCAAATAGTGATTCAATTCAGAGTATATATACAAATACATATTAAAAAAAATAAGAAAAAAATAAAACACAACAGCAACACCATAGAGAGCCAAGTGTGAAGAAAACATCACTGGACAATATTGACTTGGGACTTGGAAAAAGCTGTTGTGAAGGACAAGCATGGCATAGATTAGCTTTCTGTAAGAGTTAGGATGGCAGAATAAGGAAAAAACCCTAAGAGACCAGCAGGTTCAAAAAGGATTATATTCATTAGTAGTTTAGAGGAATCTTTAGCAGCGTTAAGCAAATGTTTTGTAGAGGAATGATTGAACTATCTATGAAAAGTAAACGATCTCTTCTTAGTTTCAGTTCTGAACAGCAGAACTTTGAACAAATAACATTCAGAGCAAAAAAGAGTAAGCTAATGATCATTAAGAGTACACTCAAATGCAGGGGAAGGGAACGAAGCAGTTGTGTGAGAACTTATAAACATCTTCCATAGATAAATGAAGCTGTTGAAAGTTGTTGCATATGACAGAAACAAAGGCCAAGCTAAAACCTTTTTATTTTTTAAGGTCCTAGAAGTAGGGAACATTAATATAGGCTGCCATTTGAACAATAATAGGGCTGATTAAGTAAATGTTTCCCTTTGATTCATACACACAGGCTTTGAGTTGTGCACAATGCATGAAAGTAGAACACGTTAATGAGCTAAGCTGATAGACTGATATTTATGACAGCCATCAGCTTTCACTTATACAACCACACTGTTATGGGTGAATTTCAACAAAACAACACAAACCAAAACAAACAAACAAAAAACCACAACCAAAACAACAACAACCAAAAAAAAAGAAAACCAAAAAAAAAGGTAAAAACCCCAAAGAAAACTACACAGCCCCTACTATAGTATGCCATCAGATTTTCACTGCATAATCAAGTATAGTGCAGAGATCCCTGACTTAGCAGAGTCAAGAACACTGCATTCACAGTTATTCAGACAGACATTTTTATCAACTTGTACTCAAGCAAATTATCCCTTTAAGAGGCAATAGCACTTGTGACTCTTTAGAATTCTATGATGGATATTTCTGCAACCTGTTTTGGAGTAATCCTGAAATCAAGCATCCTCAACTCCCACAACACAAAAAATTTGAATGGACAAAATTAGAAGATCTGTAGAAAACAAGAAGCTTAAAAACCTTTTGCCTGCTACTTTCTCCTAAATTCAAAGCATGTCTCAAATGTAGACTGCTTTCCGAGTCTCAGCTAAATTCAGCCTCATAGTAGAGTTATATTAAGAGACTTGACAAAATAAAACACTCCACTTTCAAGTGGATTTAAATAGTACAAATTTAGAATCCTATAAATTCAAATTTCTGACAAAACTTTCAGAATAAGAAGACTGAAGAAAAACAAACCCACATAATGGACATTAGTGCAGTACTCTGGCACACCTAGCAGACATAAACGCACTCTTTCAAATTTACTAATAAGTAAACCTGGATTGGGGCAAGCTCCAGTATCCATACACGCTGGGGGATGAAGGAATTGAGCACCTTGAGGAGAAGGGTGGACGAGAGGTCGGACATGATCTGGTAATGTGCACTTGCAGCCCAGAAGATCAACAGTATCCTGGGTTGTATCAAAAGCAGAGTGGCCAGAAGGTTGAGGGAGGTGATTCTGTCCCTCAACACTATTCTCAAGAGATCCCATCTGGAGCACTGCATCTGGGGTCCTCAGTACAAAAGACATGGACTGTTGGACTGAGTCCAGAGGAGGACCACAAAGTTGATCAGAGAGGTCAAACACATCTCCTATGAAGAACACCTCTCTGTTCTGATAAAGATGTGGCTGTTCAGCCTGGACAAGGGAAGACTCCAGGGAGACCTCATTGCAGCCTTCCAATACTTAAAGGAAGCTTGAAAGAAAGATAGGGACAAACACTTTAGCATGGAAATAAGACAAGAGGTAATGTTTTTAAACTAAAAGAGAGTATATTTAGGTGTAAGGAAGGAAAATTCTTTACTATGAGGATCATGAAACACTGGAACATCTCTGGAAACATTCAAGGTCAGGTTGGTCAGGACTCTGAGCAACCTGATCTAGTGGAAGGTGTCCCTGCCAATGGCAAGAAGGTTGGACTAGACGATCTTTAAAGGTCCCTTCCAACCCAAACTAGGTTATCATTCTCTATTGTGGTAATACTTAACATCCTATGTTCTGGACTTTGCTCTAGTCTCAAATTCTGAAAACTGATTCCCCTCCACAGCTTTCCTCCCACTGGAGCTCTACAGTTCTCCTATACTGATCCAGAGGGTACCATGACTTGGTGGATTTTATGTGTGATCCAACCTCTTCCATTTCTTCTGTTTCTGTAGATAGAGACATTGTACACTATTGGTTTAGAACAAAGTGGACCATACCAGCTTCTTTCAAAGGCACTCAATAAGTAACCAGAGACTTAAATACAGCTCAAAGGCAGCAATATTTCCTTTCTTTCCATTCTCCTGTCCCCCAAGCCTGCTGATGGATGACAGCAAACACATCAACAAATATTTGTCTGAGGTTTCAACCTTAAAGTCTCTTTGGAATGCAGTTTAACAGGTTACCATCTGAATAGATAACTGTTACTAGGAGAAGCTCCTAAAGACCACCTAATTTTCAGGTGAGTTGCTTTGGTTTAGACCCAAAAATATCGGTAGTAAGGATAGTTTGTACTGCAACAGATTCTGTTCCTCACAGAAGCAGAGCAGAAATATTTCCTTACTAGCCACTGTGATCTTGCATGTTGGTAATAACTTGCTCTGGCAATTTGTCTCATTTTGCCAGGTACTACAGAGAGGACAAACCAGTTGTATACTGGGCTTCCAAATCCACTCATAACAGCATATTGAATATTTTTGTTTCCTTCTAATCACTCTTCCTAACATGACTGATTGGGCACAATCAAAAACTGACATTAATAGGCACTGCATTATCAGCTACTAACACTAGAGAAGGCAGAGGTCAAGCACTTATGGAGATGACAGCAGAGAACACTTACAGGTTCTGGATGCCAATTTGCAAAACTAAATATGAAGAACAGTAAGTTATAGCAGGTGACACAGATGTCTATTTGCATTTTTTGGTGTGGTTGTTTCTAATAGAAAGCTACCTGCCCAATGCTCCGCCCTGTGTTTATTCTTTTTCTCCTTTACCTAGAAATGCCCCACACCTGAGGGCAAAAATTAAGATGGGTGAACCACAAATAACTTGCATGTTATTTTCCATTAACCTTTTTCTCCTAATTCCCGTAAGTTCTCTTCAAACTTTCTTGAGTCTTGACAGCAAGTACAGAGAAGTTGAAATACACACATTAGTGCATACACTACTTCAATAGTTAAATGAAGAAAAATTCCATATCACTTCACTTGCCTCTGAAATATTACTTCAACACTGCAGATCAGGGCACTACAGCAACTTAGATAAAGTCCCTGTTGGGCTCAATGATTCTCTGTGTCCCTACCCTTCTTAAGTTTCCATTAGTGTGAATGGAACTGCCAACCTCTGCAGAGAAAGCAGTCATCATTCCCCGTTTACCTATAAAGGTTTAGTGGATTTGAATGTCTGCACACAGACCACACTATTCTTAAACCATATTTTGAATGGCAGGCTATAAGTCAACATAAAAGTGTCATTTACATTTTTCATAGTTTGCTATTTCTGAAAATATTCATACATCACATTTCTTATGTGGCATTCTCCAGAGATGTTCAACGGCATTGTTCTTTGCTGCTGGGTATGTCAGAGTTTAATGGTAGTATATGCTCGTTAGCAAAATGGTTTCCTGTCAAACAGCATTAATAAACCTTCAGAGTTTCAATCAGACATCACACTTCTCTAACAAGAAAGACACTTCAAAGCCTTAATTGCTAGCTAAAGGCCGTACAAATCACAAAATCTACAATGAGCTTAGCAACACAGTAATACAGTTTGCTTGTTTTCTCCCCTCTGTGGTCTGCTCTTCATAAATTGCCTGGCATTTGAGAAAGACAATCACAGTAGCAGTAGTGCCTATTTTTGCCCACTGGCACAAAGCAACAGCAGAGACATACTTCTTTTTGTTCTGAAAGCAATTCATTCCTCGACCACAGATTCACAGATGAATTTCTCTCTTTTATACATAACACCATCAAATGGCAAAAAAATTGGCATTGTTCCATGAAACTTGATAAAAGATGGACCAACTTTTTCACCAGGTTCCTAGTACAAAATTTGCCAAGACAAGAAAATTGTGGACGATCCTATGTTTCAGGTCCAACATACATGTTTGTGTATCTTCTGGCACAGTTTGGAAGTGCTACAGTTATACACCACCAGTTTAGCATACTAAACATGAACAGGCCAGTTTGTATATTACATGTTAATAACAAGAAAAAACAAGAGAGGCTTTTGCACACTAAGCAAACCTAAGTAAACAGTAATACAATAATGAACACCTTGGAACATTTCTGCTGAGGTACTTAAAATATGAAATATTACTTGCTATTTCTATACTATAACTTATCAGACACACCAATAACCATGTACCATATTCCCTTAGGGCCATGGTTGCCAAGCATAATACTTCTATATGATCCAAATCACCCACTCTCCTATTAGTCTTAAGTTGTACTTTGTTATATGATCCATTTTTAATCTGGATTTGTGCAGAATACAGAACAATAGTTCTCCAAGATACCACTAGAATAAAACACTTATAGTAACACTTTTGATTTAACCAGTGTATCAACAGGTATTCTTACCCTATGTCTTGATAATATTTGTCCCAATGTATTCATTGATGAACTAAAAGCATCAGTCATCAGGGTGAAAATGAGACTTTTAAGCACAAATCTTTATCAACATCACTCTTCAATACTTCTTTTCAGCAGACCACTTATCTCACACAAAACTATCACAAAATATTCTTCTCCCTATTTGTCCTGCCCTCTCCACAAAATTCCAAGATGTCAGAAAAATTAAATAGGGTAAGCCCTTTGCTTTTCTGAAATAGCTCAGGTTGGATTTTTAAAATCCTTTCCTTGCATAATAATACATAAAAATAACTGTCACTATGGAAAGACTGGCCACAAATGCATGATGAAAGTGTATTTAACTCTATTGGGATGAAAAAGCTAAGCTACCTAGGCAAAGCAGGTTGGTCATGTTCCCTTTTCCAGTCGAGAGAGACATATATCACCAGGGGTAATTCCATGTCTAAAAGATCTTGCATAGCTCCCACTGCAGTGCCCTCCTATTCCCTCACTGCTGTAGACCAAGCTTGGGCAGCTTGATTAGACTATCTTTTAGACAGAAAGTTTAAGATATCCAAAGTGTATATGCCTACGCTTTGTGACTCTACCTTCTTCATGTATCACTTTACGTTTGAGATCCAGCTCTAGCTCCATTAATATAAATTACCCCAGAACTACCATTTAGTGGCACACTGGAGAATTTTGTTAAATCCACTCTTCTCTCCTAAAGTGTCAATGGAGATATTTGAAAGATAAATGACTCAGTTATATAATCTATAATAGATATACATACACTTAACTTTTTGTGTTTCCTGTTGATGTAGATTAATTAAAATTAACCTGGAAATATTGGTGTAAATATGCTGAATATTCATGGAAATAAGAAATACTAAAATTCAAGTATAAAAGACATTTCTAAAAATATTGATAGAGTCCAGATCATTGTCAAAAAGTTACTAAGAGTCTAATAGTAAAGCCTTTCATCAGTGTTTGTGTCCCTAAACTGTTCCTTCCACACTTGCTCAAATGAAGAGTGGAATTGAATGAAGAATAGTTTCTCTGCCTTGTGTATACATACTAGGAGTTAAGAGTCGTATCTCAGAATGATAAACTGAATAAAAGTTTTCAAGGAACCATTTGCTCTCTTTAGAAAAGATGAATCTCTTATCTAAATGTGCATATTCTGGCATCCATTAAAAGTTTCCTTCTTTTTCAATACTTCTTGTTATTAACTTTCGAATCTTGTCCATCAAATCTGACATTGTGGCCCCCAACAGTATTCATAGATTATTAGAAGTCTTCCTTCTCTGCAAAAAGGCACTGAAAATGTGTGTGCCTGTGACTGTTTCTGTGCTGTTGATACTGATAAGGACATCATCATTTTTTTAATAAGTCGTCGATTGCTTCGGCTGCAATTGACCAATTTTATTTTTAGGTCATATTCAGCTCTCAAGGAAAAAAAAAAAAAAAGAACAAAACTTAAAACCGTCATTTGGGTGTTTCTTGCTAATAACAAGGTGTAAGCTGATGCAGTTTGTCATGCAAAATTATATCTTATACTCCAAGAAGTTCATTGGACAGGAAGCTATAAGCCCTACTTTAAAAATAGGCTGAAATCTCCAAGATCCCTGCAGCATATTATAAATGGGTTTATGAGATCCCAAGAAGTAGCATAAAAAATGATGAGTCTGTCAAAAACAGCCCAAACATATATAACTCATTTTTATTCCTTCTCTGAACATCCTTAAATAGGTAGAGGATACCTAAATCTGTGATCTCTGCGTATGCAGTGATATACACAGATATGCAGTCACTTTTTTCTTCCCCACACTCCCCAAAGGAAAAAAACAAAAACAGAACAAAACAAACAAACAAACCAAACCAAAAAAAAAAAAAAAAAAAAAAAAACACCACCCCTCTACCCAAACCAGATGAAAATCTTCGAGAGTCCAAGAAAGCAGGAAATCAAACCAATGCTTATTTTATAAAGTATTTGTAACATATGAGAGCACAGCCCAGGTAAAGCCTATGAAAAAGTTAATTACACACTGTTAGCAAGCAGTCTCAGCCCTTCAGAAAAAAACACTCCAAATACTAGAAAAGTTTAACATGAAGACAAGATTCAATAGGTTTCCTCAGAGATTAGAAATGACACTCAGAGACATGGGCTACTAAGATCTCCTCCATGGATTCCAACTGTTATTCTATCCATATTTCCATTTTGTTTCCCCTCCTCTCACTAGAGGATTGCCTACATCATTCTCGGTCCTCTCTGGACCACATACCTCCATATGAAACAGGAATACATTGTTCCTAAAGCTGCACCAAGCAAGACTTCAGTGCAAGCTTCCTTAGTTCAAATTTTAACCCAGCTTCACCACCATGTTAGTCAAAGTTTATGAGCCCACATTGTAGAAACTCCAGACCCAGCCATGGTTTGAGTGTCAGTGCAAAAGGCATGCAAGGACAAAGGAGGAAACCTGCTGTAAATGAAACTGCAGTAGTTCCTGAATTGTGTGCTTCACTCATCTTTCTGGACAGGGAATGTTTCTCACTAACAAGATTTATTTATTTTGAGAATTAAAAAAAAATAAAATAAAAAACATAGCAATACTGCCTCATTTATGAGGCATCATAAATCATTCTGCTGTCATCATGTCACACAGTAAGAAGAAAGAACTGAACCAGTCAACATGTAACAAAAAGCCTTCTCTTTCTGAGGCTCAATTGTCATTGCTATTGTGTAGCCAGGGCAAGTCCCTGAAACAAACCTTTTAACAGAAAATGCTTTACTGAAAATTTACTTTTCCACTAGCTGTCACAAAGAATCAGATGATGGTTTTGAGTGCTCACAAGATTACTGTAACATGGCTGTTTTAAAAGGCCATTTTTTGCCATGGAGCAATGAAAAAAAAAGCTTATCGTTTTAGGGTAATGTGTACCTGAGCAAGCTTTTCCGAGGTTCGCTGAGCTGCATTAATGTTGACTCAGAGTTATCAAAGTATATGAAAAATCCAAAATAAGAATTTACTCAGACATTATATAACTCCATTGTTTATTTCACTTATTTATTTCAAGTAAGGAATAGTGATAGTGCTCCCTCTGACAAGAAAACCTCTAAAAATATAGGCCCCCAAAATACAAACATAGAAAATTATGCTAAATATTCATGACAGTTAAAAAAGCTAGGTGGAGGAACAGCACCAAACACACACACACAGCATACACTCCTAAACCACATAACAATACCTTAGAAGAAACATATCATTCTTTGGAAGTCTTCTCAATATTCTCACTATTACAGCATTTTGGTTCTTTTCAGGATGAGATTAGGTAAGTATTCTTAAAGTATTTGCCTTTGAAATCAGAGTTCATTAAGTGTACATTTTATGTGACAACTGTCAGAAAAGCAGCACTTCATTTTAAAAAGTGAATTTTTAGAAAAATATTCCATCCCTGATATTGAAACAGGAAGCTAAGAATGGTTAGGGTTAACTTCTCAGTATGTGAAGCAATTCCTCCTGCTTATTCAGTCTGAACATGAAGGCTGTGATCTAGTTGCTAAACAGTGCCAAATACAGTCTTTTGCTCCTGAAGGACTTGCATTGAATGAAACTACAACATCCTTTTACATAATTTCCTTAAAAGTATTTATTAACCTGGTGCCAAGAGGTGTCAGTATCAAAGAGGTACATGCACCAACATCAAGCTGTAAAAATTCAATCCCGAGTGCTTCTTTATAAAACCTTTCTAATATACAGAATGAACAAACTATTCTTCGAGATTACTATTGACATATCATTTGGAAAAAGAAGTGTGATAGATCACTCTTCCATAATTATAGGGACATCTGACTTTAATCAATAGCAGACAAATTTTATCCAGAATAATGCCGAAGTTCCTATTCAATCATAAGAGCTGTCATTTCTCTTGAAAATGACTATGGATTCCACGGTAAATGAGGCATCATGGGGAAGATCCATTATACTTGACAAATTCAAGAGGAGTGCCAAGAGAACAACACAAATCAATATTTGATATTTATCAGTTTGACAAAAAGCATTTGATAGAAGGTGCAGAATAGGCTCATGAACACTCATAGCTTGATATGTTTTGTTCTTAAAAACATAGTCATACAATAACTCATCCTTAAATGTCATGTACAAAAAGATAATATTTGAGAAGAAAGTCTGAATGACATGGCCTATTCTCAGCAGTGTCAGGTATGTCTATGTTGTTGCTCTACGTTTAATACCTTTTCAGTTTTGGCAAATAGCAGGGAGATCAGACCTCAGTGCATTTGCTGTCTATGATTCAGATGGCAGACCACATGAACTTTGCAAAGGGCAAGTCAAAGCCAAACACTACAGCATCTATTAACAATGTTTTGCTGATGACTGTGCAGTACAAATAGCTTATTTGTAGACTGAGTGTCCTTAATCATTCCTCTGAAAGTGCAAAGCGCTGAGCAATTTATGGGCCAAATCGTGACTGGCTTGTAAGTAGCACGAGGGCACAAAAGCCCTGAAGACTATATAAACCAGCTTTGCTTTCAGCTTTGTGATCCTGAATATAGCCAGGAGCCGTAAGCAATGTTCTAGGATAAAAAGGAAAGTTGATTAGAAGCCAAAGATTTTATACAAATAGCCTTCTCCTACATCAGTGCCCCCTTTCTCTTCCTACACATGTCCCAAGCTACAGTAAAACCTCCTGTGGCTGCTTTAAAGAGAGAAAAGTGCATACAGAGCTCCTCTTAGAATCATAGAATTGTTTATGTTGGAAAATACCTCTGAGATCATTGAGTCCAACCATTAATCCAGCACTACTGTATTCACCATTAAACCATGCCCCCAGCTGCCACATCCACATTTCTTGAACACTTCTAGAGATGGTGATGCAAACACTTCCCTGGGCAGCCTGTTCCAATGCATGACCAAGTTTTTAGTTTAGAAGGAATTTTTCCAAATAGCCAAACTATATTTCCTTGTCCTGTCACTTGTTAACTGGGACACAAGCCTGACCGCCACCCGGCTACAACTTCCTTTCAGGCAGTTTTAGGTCTCCCCTGAGTTTCCTTTTCTCAAGGCTAAACAACCCCACCTCCCTCAGGCACTCCTCATAAGACTCATGCTCTTCCACGCGAACAGAGAAGGAGAGCAGTTTGGCCTAATGAACAACTCCAGCATCAGTCCTGATAACCACTTAGACATCTCATGCATTGGGATGCTAGAAGCATATGTACAGCATAATGCAAGGCTCTGCAGATAGCAAGCCCTTGTGATATAGCTGCTGTGGTCAGCAGTCCACTTCTGCAGTGACTGAAATGTGAAGGACAGTCACTGCTGTTGTTATCATCATTTTTTCTCTGTCCTCTTCAGGGTGTAGAATGACCTACACTACTTCATACTTAATATGAAAATATGCTTCAGTTGAACCAAAAATGTCAAGGTAGAGGCTGGGTGCACATGTACATGCACATGATGGTTTGGTATAAACAGTCTGATGAAGTTTCATGTACCTAGGCCAGGAGGTACACCTAAGAACTTTAGTAGTTACATGGCCCTATGTGACCTCCAAGTACCATAGCTTTGGTGCAGAGAACGGACTGCAAAAATGTAGCGTTGAGAGAAAAACAACTCTGACTGCATATGAGCTTCCTGAAGTTCTCAGAATCAGACATGTGCAATTACTAATAAAAACTCAGAATCACTTTAAAGAAATACTCATATACATTTGATTTTTCATAAAGTTATAGACAGTATTTTAATGACTAGTACATAAATATATGTAGATACTTTGAAAAATTATTAAATAATATGGAATACTTTCCATTATACAGTAAGCAACCTCAAGACTGGAATCCGAGCCCAGACATGAGATGATATAGACAGCATGAGAAACAGATGGCATATATGTACAAACAGGCTGAACCTAAACAAGTACTAGGAAATTTCAAGAAATGCTGGACAGAAGTTCAGGTGGAGCATTAGTGAATATTAGTGTCATTGAGTTCTTTGCAGTCAGGGTCTTTTTTTTTTTTTTTTCCCCAGGGAATTTATGAAATTACATTTCCTTAGAATAAATGAGTATGCAAACAGCCAGTGTAAACAAAACAAGTAAAACCTGCAAACAAAACAACAAAAAAAAACCCCGGAGGATAATTGTTTTTTCCCTTGCTTTAATTTGCATGCAGTAAAAAAATGATCTGATTTAAAGGAACCTCTTACATCACTAACTGATCTGTATGGACTTCTTTAACTGTCACACTGTGAAGGGGTCAAAAATGAAGTTTTGGTTCCATTTGTGTATTCCAGGTGTATTGATTCCTGAACATTCAAGCAAGAATTACTTTGCAGCCTCAGTTGTCTTTTTTTGAACTTAAGTTGACTTAAATGGACCTGACATTTTGAAATTGGCTTTTTCAAAACATATCAGAAAAGAAAAATTGCTAGATGTTTGGAAGAAACTTTAGGTGTTACACTGGAAACAGCTGAATTCAGAAGCTATCTGAAAGTTTAAGAAAAAAGCCAGATTAAAATCAGATTAACAACCAAACACAATTTAGGTCGCAGTAAGCAATTGCTCTTCCTTTCATTCTTCAGTGTCAGTCTTTCACAGAACATGTCCTTACATAGTCTCATGAAACTGAAAAGATTTTCAGAATTGGGTTTGGAAAACAAAGAGAAAGATAAAACTAAAACTACATCACTTAATCCCTAGATAAATTAAAAAGCAACATTTTCAGGTGTTTACATTTTTATAATGAACAAATTTAAAATTAAATGTTTGCTAATACCTGAAAGAGATGTTTACTTAGAATGAAATTTATCTTAGTTTCAATACTTAGAAAAAGTGTTTAAAGTTTCTATCATAGTTCTCAATAGAATACTTTTCTTACAAGTTTTGGATTTTCTCATTATTATTGGTGAAATTCAAAGGCCTTTCCCCCTGAAACTAATTTGCCTTGTAAAGGGCAATACTAATTGAAACCTACCTGATACTGTATTACATATTAATGCAGCAGGATCTTTTAGTTGTCTCTGTCCTTCTAGAGTACACCTTAAATGCCCCATCTATATTATATTTCAATACAGGTCTTAATAAAAATAAGCTTTTTCAGTTCACCAATACATTTATGACAGCCTAATTTTGCATTTCACTACCTGTACGGTCATCTCACAACTTGCACTCATCTCATACCTGGCCCCAATTCCCCAAGATGTCTCTGAAGCATGATAGCATTTCAGTAAAGTGAGCATGAGCACATGATGCTTTGCTGAGCTTAAAACCCACAAATGTTGTAATTATAGAGGTTTGAGCTGTCCCTCAGCCCAAAGGTTCATAGTTTCACTGAGCCACAGGACATACCCTCTTTCAAAATGCTAAATATTTCTGAAATACTGACTGTTAATTTTCACACATTGTTGATTAGGAAACAATTCAGTTAATTTCTGAGGAAAGAAATCTTTGCTTTCTTCTGGTTGACTCTTTTTAACCTTTCCACTCTTCACTTTTATCCTTTATTTGTTGCAAACTGGAGAAAATAATGAAAGAAAAAAAAAACACTAGTAATCTACCATGAATCTCCAAGATAATAACCCAGCCTTTTGTACAAGTTGAAGAAATCAAACTGATTTTTAACAAGATATATATATATATCTCAAAGAAGTAATTTAAAAATAATCTTATTTTAATGTGTTGGAAGATTATGTGTTCCATATTGTTGCTTTATGGCTGGAAGATATCCCATCCTTGAATACTGGAGAGCAAACATATTACTGACTGAACAGCCAACAAAAATCATGGTCAGAGTTCAAGAAGACTTTAGTGACAACACCCATATGGACAAATCCTGCCACCTTCTCCAAAACGATATCACAGGAAGATCAACCACCTTGCCAAAATGTTGCTTTTTATGAATAGCACAAGGTTCCTATAGAGCAAGCTCATTTATCTATCACTCTTCTCATTTAGCACAGAATATTTGCAAATAAGAGCAACAGTCACCTTCTGCAGGACAGTCTATTGCCAAAACAGTTAGTCTATGGTAAAAATTCTACTTTGAAGTTTTCATCTGGAGGACGTATTTCTAACTGTGGAACCATAGGAACACTGACAATGAAATTAGGGGTAGGTTTGCTATTTGAAACTCAAATGCTTTGGGGTTGAAAATTATGCAGACCTGCAGAACACAGATTTGCAGTTGACTTCTGGCTCATCAGCATGTTTATCTTCAGAACTTCTTTCTCATGGCTTCCTCAGACAGACAGGCCAGAAAGTTCTTTTACTAAAAATGATATATGTCACTCCAAGTATCCTTGTAGTATTCAAGGATATTCAAGTATCAAGTATCAATTGTAGTATTCCAAGTATTCTTTTGGAACAATTTCCAGCAATATCTGCAGTTCTCCATCTTCTCAAAGTCATTAATTGCTCATGACTCTCCAGTTCTCCAAGTTCCCTAGAAAGTGTAATATCAGCATATCTTCACCATGAGCTTGAACTGCATTGTAAGAGAAGGTATGTGGTTGTTTATCATTATTTGAGTAACATAAGAGTGTGAATTAGGGACTCAATTCCACATATTTGCTACCTCTTCTGCTATACTGGCATACAAAATTTAAATATGTATTGTAGCTTTAATAAAATAGAATAAAACCCACTAAGTAAAATGAAAGAGCATTCCTATGTGCAGACACTGGCTCAGCATTGGTTTACTGCCAATAAAAAGAGAATGTTTTTGACAGACTTGGCAATTAGCTGTTCTACGCTTGGAATTGAAAAAATATTTGAGGAAAATAGGTCAAGCAGAGGAACTTCAACTTTCAGGCAGAAGAAACCTGCCATAAGGAACATACTTGTGGGAATAACAACTTTTCAGTAAACTTCATGGCCTGTAATACAAGCTTCTATTGCTTCATTCTTTCATCCAAGAGTGTATATATAGAAGACAAAGGAATAATTTATATCAAATAAACTAAGCAGCACATTTCCTACTTTATACACTATGAAATGAAATCTAAATGCTCTAATGCTCTGTGGGCCAACTTGAAAACAACCATTTTGCCGAAGGAGACTTATTTGAAAATTCCTAAGAGCGTATAGAAGGGGCTTTACTATTTTATGCTGCTTTTATTGTCTCCCCTTCCTGTGTAATTACCTCTTAGAAGGAATCCTGCCTTATAATGAGGTGTGAAGTGAAGAGAAAGTGTTGCTATAGCAAAAATCTATTAAAAACATTTCTTTCTGACAGTACCAGGGACAGATTCAGATTTGATTCTTGGATAAAAGAAAGTCTTTCTCTTAGCTACTACCTTTTTACTTAAATCAATACATTAACAAAAATATAATCACTTTGCTGGTTAATTTGCATCTCTTTCAAATTATCAGGTTTTCCCATCAAGTTTTTGTCATGATGAACCTTGTTTAACACCTTATAACATTTAGAGAATATGTCTGTTACAGTTCATTAAACCTTGGCACTTCATAATTGTAAATCTCTTCACATTGTTTTCCTTTCAGATGGATCATGTTCTGCCCATGAATACAAGCCTTTGCAGTAATTTCAAATGTGTGATACAAGGTTTAAAAATTATTATGCTCTTCATAACTGCAAAATTTATATTTTAATGAGACAATTTTGCTTCAATGTCTCCCTCCCAGTATTTAGTTAAAACAAGAAAAGAGGAAGAAAAAGACCTTTCACAGAATCACCATCCATGCTAATGACATACATCAGCTAGTTAATGTTGAGGTGCTTTGGGTAGCAAAATGCCTTGTTTTCATTACAAACACCACTGAAATGCTTGGTATATTTGGTATGAATCACTAAAAACAAACAAAACCCCCCATTACATTTACACGACCTAATGGGACTTTTGTAAGCTTCATACCGTAAGCTCCTTGTATGGGGCGACAATTTTCTAATAAACCCTTTTTTCAAAAGGCTCTTGAGAACAATCAGTGTAGAAAATGAAATGCATCTCACAGCATATTATGAAGTTTAGGATATTTCTAAACTAAGCACTTATTTCAAGAGTGGCTTTGTCCCAAAAGTCATCACTTCTTATTATTACTTTTTGTCACAAAACTGAATAAAATTCAGGATATGCTATACAAACAACAGAGAGAGGCCAAACATCTCATCACAAGGTTGCATTTGCACAAAGCTAATATGCATGATTTAGAGACCAAACTAATGAATGCTGTGAAAGCTTTCACATACAACTGATTGATGAATAAGTGTTTAGTGCTTCTTTAGGGTCTGAAAACATCTGTGTAGCAAATTTTGAATAGATTTTCCAGTTGGCAGACTTTCAGTAACTTTGTCACTTTATTTTTAATATTTTTATACAATTTAAATTTCACTTATTTGAAATTTAACTCTAACCCTTTTAAAAAATAATCCATTTAGAGGCAAAACAATATTTAGCCACAACAACAGCATGTGTATAAGAACAAACTGGAACTGAGTTTTGAAAAGAACAAGGATATTAGCTGCCTGAAGATGTGCAGTATTAAGTATTTAAAATTTTTCAAGGACATCAAAGTAATTTGGACAATATTTACAGGATTCATGTCTTCCTTTCTGAAGCCTTGTTTTAAACTGGCATGTCTTGAATTCTCTCTTGATCTCTGGAAAAACTCAGCCAATACTAAACATCGGTGTCTTAGCACATTTCCTACCAGATAGATAAACATTTAAAAGTGATAAGTGAATAAAGTGAATAAAAGCAGAAAGGGTTGTTAAACATTGGAACAGGCTGCCCAGGGAGGTTGTGTAGTCACCATCCCTTGAGGGGTTCAAGAAATGAATGGATGTAGCACTCAGTGCTATGCTTTAGTTGGCAAGGTAGTGATCAGTCAAAGATTAGACTTGATGATCCTAGAGATCTCTTCCAACCTTAATGATTCTGTGCTTCTTATCTCCTGAGCATGCTGTATTCACATTCTGGTCAATGGTAAAGCCACATTTACATTAACAAAGAATTTCCAGGACTTTTTGTGTACTTGAAACTAACCAAAACTCTTGACTTTGCTTATGAAGTATTTCCAGAAGTCGGCTGTATGTCTTTGATCTTCTCTACCTTTACAAATTTTCACAGTTATTTTCTTCTTATCTACCAAGGCAGAACTTAAAACTATCCTCTTCCATAACATTTCTTCACAGATGGTGCTACAGAGTCTCTGGGGCAAGCAGCAAATTCTCACTACTCCCTGTGGCTGACCAGGGAAACTGGAAACTTTCCAGACAGTGTAAATTGGATACAGAGTAGACAAGTCAGAATTGCCAAGATTGCACAAGAAAGTTAAAAACGTTTAAGTTAAAATCTTTTATAGGGTGGAAGATGTCAGGGAGTGGCACATTTTATGGGAATCACACCCAGAAGTCTTTAGAGCAATTGGTTTAAAGTAATTAGGAAAGGTAATGAAGTAGAATACATATGGGGATTTCATCCTGCTTATCAGCAGAGACAATATTGTTGCTTTGGGATTAAACTGTAGTAATGTGCAAATACACAGAGCACATTAACCAGGTATCTAATTATCGCTAGCTAGAGATAAGTGCCTTTAGTAGAGTGACAAACATTCAAACGCTGAATAGGAGAGATACCAATTTAGTGATATGAAAGACAGTGAGCAAATTTGGAAGCTGCAGGCTGTAGTCATGTAGACTCAGCATCTGTTTGACATAAGTAACAAAACAGTAAGAGCATATGTAACAAGGTAAGAAAAATCCAGACTGCACCTGTTTTGAGGAATTTATTGGACAAGGATATGAAGTTCACAGCTTTACATTTATTTTCCTCATGGTACAATAATTCATAAGAGTTTCAAAGCAGGATTATTAGAGGGGAGAGAAAGAAGCCCCTGTCTGAGCTGATAGGCTTGACTAGATGAGTCAGCAAAAGGACTGGCAAGAAGAACTAGAGAGGATGAAAGCTATCTGCCAAAATTCAGGTAACAGATTCCTAAGAAAGCATGAAAACTACACAAGAGTCTTCTATCATTGGCTTGAAGCCAAAGCTGGATGACCTTTCCTATCATTAGCACTCATACATTTTTCTATAAGCCAAATTTCATAACTGAATTTATCAGGCT
>JAWWMO010000083.1:93046397-93076722 GCA_035047845.1 Dendrocincla fuliginosa | reverse complement strand
TCACAGCGTTACATTTATTTTCCTCATGGTACAATAATTCATAAGAGTTTCAAAGCAGAATTATTAGAGGGGAGAGAAAGAAGCCCCTGCCTGAGCTGATAGGCTTGACTAGATGAGTCAGCAAAAGGGCCGGTCAAGAAGAACTAGAGAGGATGAAAGCTATCTGCCAAAATTCAGGTAACAGATTCCTAAGAAAGTATGAAAACTACACAAGAGTCTTCTATCATTGGTTTGAAGCCAAAGCTGGATGACCTTTCCCATCATTAGCACTCATACATTTTTCTATAAGCCAAATTTCATAACTGAATTTATCAGGCTGGTAGATTCACCTAATCAGCTCTGCAACCACTTATTGATTCCAGGTTTTCAAGGGAAGTTCTCTCTTGCATATGACCAAATACAGAAATCCAGGCAAAAAAACTACAGAGCTGTTTATCTACCAGAAACTATCTGGGAAGAAAATCAAACACTAACAGGCATTTAAAAAAAAAAAAAAAAAAAAAAAAAAAAGAATGAATTTGACCTAATTTTGTCCCTGTGCCAAGATCCCTACAAGCAACATTTTTCAAAGACATGAAAAAGAATTTTTCAATTTTTTTTTCTCCCCTCCCCTGTCTTAGTAGAGAAACCCCTAATAAAAAGAAGTCACAAAACATGTTGGCTAACCCTGACCACCAGCTTTTACCAGCAACTTGGTTATCACTTCCCTCTTACAAAGGAAGCAAAACATATTGATCATATTATTGATTAGATGATCTTTATAATCTCTCCAAGACATGCAGTCTATATCATTATAAAAAAATTGTAAAAACACCAACATGAATGTAACAAGAATATAGACAGAATGAAAGAGATAATCCTCAAAAAACTCAATGACATCTTTGTAAAGCTTTGTTACTCAAAGATTACTCAGTGTAATATCCTATGAGTATATTATTTAAAATCTTTAATTCCCTCCTAGCTTTATGGTAATGCAAAAGAGATAGCTAATTACATAATGCCTCAGGAAACAGAACACAAATTGGGACACTAAATTTTACATATTTTTGTTTGTCTGCTTGTCTCTTCTATCTTCCTCATTCATTATACTGCAAAAAGAAGACACATGAGCTTGAATTTCAAGAAAAAAATTAATTTTGCAAAGTGATCCTGAAACCAAGAAAAGATTGAGATTGTTTAGCAGCTTCTTGAAGTGGAAAAGAAACTTCTGAGACTGTTTTACAAAATGCGCTAAGATCAAGCTGAATTAAAGATTCTAAAGTCATCCTTTTCTTCAGTGCTTTTCTAAATAGGCTTCCTTGTGCTTGAAGCTAAGGCCATTCAGGATCTAACCAGTTGTTCTGCTGACAAGCATTTCACATCACTGAGACTCTCTCTTTAAACTAACCTGTCAAAAAAAATCCCTACCAAAAACCAAAGAAGAGATATTCTCGGTGAATATTGAGTAGACATGAGTTAACTCATAATTGTAAATGGTTACATTAAAGGAAAAGATGCCAAAAACATGCAGCAGCACATTTAACGGAGTGCAGCAGCATTTCATAGAATTCCTTACATTGGAAAAGCCTTTCCAAAGGTGGGTAGACAATAAGGGTCTTGCTTAATAAGGAGGATTCCACTCAACCTTAAGTACACTCAGACCCTACACACTCTGACAGCATTGGGTACAATGTTGTTGGCAGCCTCATTCAGAAGTTGTAAAGAAACTTGTGATGTAAACTCTAGCTCTGGGCTGTTACTCAGTATTCAGGGATGCTCATGTATTTCATGGGAGAGAATGAAAAAGAAGACCACAGAAGTAACAGAATAAGAGAAAACTCATCAGCCTGGATGGGTAAGTTACTTCACATCCTGGATTTCAGCTGAGGCAGAGAACAAGCAAAGAAATGTAAAGGAGTAAGAAGACTTTGCAGAGTCTAAGTCAGCGAGAAGCCTATTGTGAAATCTTTTGCTATGGTTTTAAGGATCACAAACTTGGATTTCATTCAGAGATCCCTTCTTAATTTGTATCCATTACAGTTCTGTCATTTTAACTAGTCTTGTTCCCAGATTAGCATAGTACACAATAAACATTGTAAAAATGTCACTTATCTACCTTTTCACCTAA
The DNA here is from genome assembly GCA_035047845.1 of Dendrocincla fuliginosa. Taxonomy (NCBI): domain Eukaryota; kingdom Metazoa; phylum Chordata; class Aves; order Passeriformes; family Dendrocolaptidae; genus Dendrocincla; species Dendrocincla fuliginosa. The sequence continues at coordinate 93,074,615 of JAWWMO010000083.1, read as the reverse complement.
TACAACTTCTCCTTGTTCCTTTTTACCTTCTTGTCCCTTACCAGGGATAGTAAAAAAAAAAAATCTGCAAATAAGGACAAAGGAATCAATTCAGAAAATGAAAGTAAAGTCACTAAATATTTTTTTAGGGATAAATATTACTCTGAACATTTCAACTCATTTTTCTCAGATGCTTAAGGTTAAAACTACAGTGTAAGTAATATTGAATCAGATGTTAGAAAGACATGCCAATCTGCAAAAGAAAATTAAAAAATAAATCTAAAGCAATTTTAGAGGCTTTGGATTCTAAGATTAGAGGTAAGCCCTGATATATGTGGAAGAGAAACAGAAGGATTTTTTCTCAATAAAAATCAATCCCTGCAAAAAAAAAAAAAATCCCAAAACCAAACCAAAACAAAAACTACTTATGGCCGTATTTTCTACATCTTCTTTTGAATACTAAACCTCTTCATATGAGAATAAATCAAAAACACAAAGGAAATTCTTCAGAATTATTAAAACAAAACAAGAAAAAAACCAAACTAAGCATACAAGTACTATTACATTAAGGCTAAAATCCTTATATTTACATTGAGAGATTAAAAAGAAAAAAGAGAGCTAGATAAAAGATTAAATAAGAGATTTAAATAGAAGGTAGGCTATGCACACAAATTATGAATTGTGAAATCCATTCTTATACTCTTCTTAGGACTAAGGGCAGATTAGTTCATTGAAAAATCAACCCAACCAAAAAGAAAACCTCTAGCAAATTGCAAGTAGAGGCAATAATGTTTCCTTGCAGGACAAGGCTTCTCCCCCACCATTTCCCCTTTTTCTCTAGGAATAAGACAATTATCTGAATACAGATTTTACAGCACAGAAACACAACTACTCAAGACATCATGTGCCCCATGATTTACTACTGCACATTGCAATTGCTGATCACAGAAAATGCCACAGACTGTTGTCTCCCACATTCTGTGGGAGAGTATTTGCTTCTTACCACATTTTGTTGTTCTCACTATAAAATATTGTGAGACATCCTGATGTACCACTCACCTTTTTTTTTTTTTTTTTTTTTTTTTTTTAAATACCAAGAAAAAGAACATAGCAGCAGCCAAAAGCTGAAGAAAGGGGAACAGTTTGGAGAAGCGCTGTACCCACCAGGAACTTCACCATCCATTGTCCCTTCAGCTCAGTCACTGTGACTTCAGATGGCCTGACAACACCAGCAACACTGGGCTATCATAAAAAAAAGGCATTCTGCTTAAACAAGAATAATGAAGAGTGATAAATGCATTCATTTTTATGAAAACAGTGTTCTTTCACCTATCTATTCAATAAATGCACTGTATTATTGTGTATAGCCATTTAGTCCATGATCAGCTGGATATTTTTCTCTATCTCAGGTAAATTAATCAAAGATTAAACTTGAAAAAAAATTGATTTGGTATCTTGATGCACTCTTTACCTAGATTTCATTCATTAATGTCTCTCTTAGTACAGTTTCCTTTCTTTTGCCAAACACACAGCAGTGTTCACAACAGATGCTCTTCAACTAATTATTAACAGAAATTCAATTACCTATCACTCATAAAAATGTTACTTAAAACTAGTAGTAACTGAGGTTTTGTATATGTGTGTGTATTTCATCAGTTGTAATGGAAGGAGATAATTAGTGCCAGATAAAGCACGTTAATTAGATTCTTCACATGCTTAGATTGATCTTTTTGACCAACAATGGATGCACAGGAAACCAGAAAGTCAGTGGTCAGGTGCATAGCAGTTATTAAAAGAGCAGCTGTAAAGATCCACAGATCATGCCATTTTGGAAAAGCTGGAAAATCCCTCCCAAAAGAATCAAGCATTGAAAAAGGGACTGCAAGTGGGAACACAATGCAGCAGATGACTTAATTTTGGAAGTTAGAACTGTAACTCACCAGTTGGTACACCAGCCTGTACACCAACCATGCCTGCCTGTGGATAGCACCTCTATACTCTCCTGGCTTTACAACATGTCAGGAGTATGGTCCTACCTCAGGAGGGACTGAAAGCTTTCTCAGCATTTAATAAAGGGGAAATGTTAATATAAATTACAACTGATGGGGCAGGGGGGAAGAAAATCAAAGCTGATTGTGGAGTGGGAGAATGAAAGGTAATCAAGTACGCTGGACAGCTGTATCAACAGATTTCCCCTCATTGCTTGCAGATATTGACAGGATTTCTGGTAGTGATGGACTGTTGTGACTGCATGGATTCCTGGCTGTCTTTCAGCAAATGGTAGGACACCCCAGGAAAAAAATTCCTTTAAAAACAATAAGAGATGCATTCATTTACCATGGAAGGTTATATCACCATTACTCATATCCCCCTAAATCAGTATCCAATACTATCTCTGTTGATACTGTCAAAATATAGTTATATTTTTCAAGAAACATAAATATGGAAAGGGAAATGCAGGTACATTCCCTACTGCATCATCATTCCAGCTCAATTAATCAAATAAAAAGGTAATTCTAGCATACGGATAACATATGTCATGCTGGTTTTGGCTGGAGTAATTTTCTTCACAATGGCTGGTATGGGGCTGTGTTTTGGATTTGTGTTGAAACAGTGGTGATAATATAGAGATGTTTTTGTTATTTTTAAGCAGTGATTACACAGAGCCAAGGCCTTTTCGACTCTTCATACAGCCACACTGGCAAAGGAAGTTGGGAGTGCATGGGAGGCTGGGAGGAGAAACAGCTGGGACAGGTGACACCAAGGGGATCTTCCATAGCATATGACATCATGCTCAGTATTTAATGTGGAGGGAACACAGAGGGAGGGGGCATTTAGAGTGGTTGCATTTGCCTTCCCAAGCAACCATCATGCATGATGGAGCCCTGCTTTCCTTAGGATGGCTGAACACCTGCCTGCCCATGGGAAGCTGTGAATTAATCCCTTGTTTTGTTTTGCTTGTGCACACTGCTTTTGCTTTCCCTATTAAAATGCCTTTATCTCAACCCACAATTTTTCTATCTTTTACACTTTTTGATTCTTTCCCTGGTCCCATTGGTGGGGGAGTGAGCAAGCAGCTGTGTGGGGACTGGTGTCTGGCGAGGGTTAAATCACAACAGTTGTAAAACACATTCAAGGATAAGGCTGTAGTTTCAGCATAATTTTAACCTTTTCTGAGTGCTGGCAAACAGGAAAGTCCCACTGACACACCTCTGCTTTCTGCAGCTTTCCTCTCACTGTGCCTTATATAGGTTAAATGTCAAGTAAAATAACATATTTAGCTGACAAAAATGCAACATCTTTTTCCATTCTGGTAAAAATGATTATTGTATTCCTTGATCTAATTCTATACAACCTTACTTGACCAAACTTAGATCTACTTTAAGCAATCAGAAGACTTCAGCCTTACAATATAAATCTTAGAAATGTTGATGGGTTTTTCAAATCTGAATTTATTTTAAGGGGGTTTTTGTGTACTTGTACTGACACTAGGGTAAAATACACATTGCAGACATATTTCAAAAGATTTTTTCAGCCTTCTACCTATTTACAAATTATCATGTTTATATTAGCTCAAGTAAATAAAACAATTTGGCCCATGATGGGTCTAATTGACATTCTTCATAATTATATGTGAAACTACAGCTCAAAACAGCAGGAAGGAATATAGAGAAATATGCAGCTGAAAGATTTTAGACAGTGAGATATCCATCTGCACAAATGTTTCTCTCTGAGCACTTAAGAGTAAGCAGAAAAAATGGCAGATGCACCACAGATCTTAATCTTTCAATGCATTTATGAACTGAACCTTGAAGAGCTAATAAGTCTTTTTTTTTTCAGTCTTAGATTCCAGAAGCAGAGTTTAAAGGTAATTGTTCTCATTAAAGCTAATTAATCAAACTTTCACATGAAAATACACATTTAGTTACTTTTTCCTGCTTATGAAAAATTCCCTAGGAAAGAAACCGAAAAGGCTAGAAAAAAAAATATAATTCACATAGGGAAAAATCTTCTTAGATTTAACAGAAAACTGGTTTTGAATGAATTATAACCAACTGTAAAAACAGTGTGAAACTTTTCATTAGAAAGAAAGCACTGTTGGACAAACCTAGAATAAAAGTTCACTTCTCTCTGAGAGTGCAAGTTAATATAAAGCTTTTAATACCAGTCTAGCTTTGGCAGCAGTCACATACTTTTCAAAAATTGACACATTTATGTCAAAAGAAAGTAAATTACTTTTGCTATTGGTTGATCCATTCTTGTCAAAATCCAACTAGCTCTCCTTTTTCCTTCATTCTTGGAACATAATTCCTGCAGTTGTCAAAGGTAGAGCTAGATGGAAAGAATGAGGTTACTAGAGCAGAAAGCTTACCTTTATAAAAACAAACAAAGCCCCACCCACCCAAAAACAAACAAACAGAAAAACCTCCCATGTCCGCACACAGTCACACAAATTTAATCATTTAAATATTCACAAAACCATTATGTAACACTGCAAAAAGTAATTGACTTCTGGGAAAAAAAAATTATGAGTTTCGACTGAAATCTCTACTATAAAAATAAATAAAAATCAGTGATTAAAAGAATAACAAATTAAGGATTAATCAAAACCAGTGGGAATTTTCTTTATTTTTCAGAACTGAATTTTGCGTTGCTTAATAAATCTTCCTGTCTCTTGGGTTGGCCAAGACGACTTTTAGGAAAAAAATGGGCCCATTTGTTCTTTCCTTTACTCACTTCAAATTGAGCTAACAGTGTCTTGATTAAAAAGTTGCTATAATACTCAATTAGCACAGCTATAGCCAGTTCTGTGGATGGAGACAGTAAGATTTAATCCTAAGAACTGACATGTAACTAGAGTCTCCTGCAGGCACAGTTTTAATAAAAACATCCACTAAGTGTCTTATTACTGAATGTGTACTACTACTACTAAAAATAGCCTTGCCACTTGAAAAGGAGTTTCTTCATAGCACAAGCGACGCAAGATAATGGAAACAAGTTTCAGCTTGTACAAAAAGCCCCTTTGGCAGCTCCTACAAGCACTCATTCAGAACATATTAGTCATTGTAAATACATACAAAAAAAAGAGGACTTCATTACTATTAACTAGATTGTTTCCACGATCAGTTAAAAACAATCACATACAGCTTTCATTGAAAATATTCCACAAACAAGCCTTGTGCTTCTGACTGAGGTAAGCTGACAAAGCACTTTGGACTTTAAAATTCCCTTGCCTATTGACAGTGTAGCTTCAACACATACCTAAGATATGGGGTTTATTCTTTTTTACAACTTAGAGATCATTAAATCGTACAAAATTTTATTATATTAAAAACAGTGATAAGAATATGAAGATAATTTGTAGAGGGCAATCATCAAAACTAATGTTGGTGAATGTCACAAAAAATTAAAATAATTTGTATGACTGATGTTTACGGTAAATACTTTTAATTTTCATACCCTTTGGTCTCAGCCTTATGATCTGATATAAACCATCATGGAATAGTAAGCTTTCTCTGAAAGCATAAAATTATTCCATTTGATAAGATGACAATATTATTCCACAGCAAAAGTCTTTTCTTGTTTTTTTTTGCAGAAAATAGATGTTGAATCCTAATGTCATAGACACACAACAACACTCTTTTTATAGAATAACAAAGTAAGAAGCAAAAGAAAACTTCAAAAGAAGTAACCGGATGCTTGAAATAAAGTAAGCTGGTCAGAAGAAGGCTCCATGTGAGTCAGCAGGGTGCCCTGGCAGCCAAGGGTTCAAACTACATCCTGGTGTGCATCAAACACAACATCAGCTGCCAGTCAACAGAGGTTATCCTGCTCATTCAGTGTTGGTCCAGCCTCACCTCAAGCACTGTATGCAGCTCTGGGCCACACCCAGACTGAAGGACTGAACCTCATTGCTTTTCTACTCCATCATGAGGTCACATGGCAGTAGTTCAAAGCTTCATCAGAGATGGTTCAAACTTGACATTAGTAAAGGTTTCTTCACCCAGAGGTTCATCAAACAGCAGAACAAACTTCCCAGAGCAGTCTTTGATGCCCCAAGTCCATCAGTGTTTAAGTGGCATTGATATATGACTTAGCTTTTGCAGGTCAACAACAAAAACTGGATAATATCTCAGCGTAGAATCCTTATGAGTGATTGGAAGAAAAGTTCCACCAGCTATGTTTCTATGATACCTCATTGTGGAATCACAGATATGCTTTGTCAAGTCTGTGGATGACAACAAAGTGGGGAAGCACTCAAACTGTAGGTCAGAGTCATTATGAGAAGTACAATGATAAGCTGGAAGCACAGGCTGATAAAGACCTCATCAAGTTAATCAGATCCCTGCACTTGGGACAGAACCCCAAGCAACAGTACAGTGTGGGTTGTGACTAGACAGTAACTTAGAGAGGGGAAAAACAAAAAGAAAAAGAAAAAAAGTCAGAGTCTCAGTGGACAGCATCACATATTCAGGCTTTTGACAATGAAGGCTAACTGCATACTGAGATACATTAGCAAAAATATAATTGTCTGGTCAAAGGAAATTATCATTTTCTTCACATCTCTTCTGGGGCCACATCTGAAGTAGTCTGGCAAATGCTTAGGAGGTTGATGCACACAAATATACCGTAAGATTAGGAAACTGGGTTTCCTACCCACAAGGAGAGAAGAGCAAGTGAAGAAACAGTTGCAGCCTTCAGCTACCTAACTGACTATTAGAGAATTAGCTTATTGTGATTCATTATCAGATACACAGAAGAATATGACAAGATGTGATGAACACACATCACAACAAGGAAAATTTCATCTAGGAATAAAGCAAACAAATTTTAAAATACAACAAAATATTTCAGTTGGAATGAACCTACAATGATCTAGTCCAACTGCCTGACCACCCCAGGAATGAGCAAAAGTTAAAGCGTGGTATTAGGTAACTTTCACAATGTGTAGTTAGAATAGAATAGCTTTCCTGAAAGTTTATGGAAATGTCATCCTTGGAGATTTTCTGAGGAACAGGTTGGGGGAGAAGTCATCTATTTTTAATAGAATTTATCAATATTGAAGTTGCCCAGACTTAACTGGAAGCTGAACTAGACTTTCAGAGATCCCTTCCAATAAAGTTGTTCTATGACACTGTAAAACACAAGACACACACTTCCTAAGTCTTCAAATAAAAGGTAGAATGATAGAATCATGTTTTCCCCAGTTCTCTACAGGCTTTTAAATAACTGACTTGCTTCTGCAGATCATTCCACACTAATAAAGTCTAAAGTTAGGAACATCTTCATAAGGGTTAGCCTAAACATTACTTTAAAATTCTCTAGAATGAAGACAAAGGATGTCAATATTTCAATATCTGTTAGAAATGTATTGACCCCTGAACTACCATTTAACAAATCTAATGCCTATAGTACTTTCTTCAGGGAAGAAAACCTTTGTTATCTAAAGACATATTTCTTTTCTGCCACAATGTGCTAGAATTGATAAAAAACTTGTTTTCTCATGACATGAAAGAAATCATTGGCATAATTTCTTATTCATGTTGTTTGCCTTTCTTATTCAATACTTTCATAGTTCAGTTAAAATTTTTGGGACTACTACTGTCCAGTTTGAGGTTTTTTCTCTTTTTTGTTGGTTTTTTTGGGGTTTTGTTTAATCTCAGTGTTGAATTACGAATCGTTAAGCAACTGCAGCAATAACAATTTTCTCAGAGTGAATCCCATTGGTTTCCTACACTTCGGATCTCTCAAGAATGTCAGTGATGTTCCCATCACTGTTTATCCTGGCACCCTTTCTTTAATATAGGTGTTGAGTTTATTACTTATTTCATGCTATCTTCTACACCATTAGCAAGGATTTTTTAACTATTATTGTTTTAATTTAGAAACAATCCCTCCTGTGAAATAAACTACTTTGCATTTAAATACATTGCCAAAATTATTTAAAGTAACCTTATAGTACACAACCTTTTTGAGCAGCCCTGAATTATGTGGCATCATACACAAAGCTTGATTTGAGCCCTTTCTCTAGAACTTCACACTGAATCCTGTGGTACTAGACTGAACTAGTGTATGCCTAACCTGGAATTGTCTTCGAGGGTCCAAATATCCCCACAGCAACTTTCCCTCTAAACACCTTTGCCTGAAAGACATACCTTACTTCAGTTTCTTCACAGATATTTAAAATAAGAATCTTTCAGTTTGAGTCAGAATAGCATCCAAGAGTTTCCTTATCCTTAACTGACCAGAAGCCACCGCCTTGCCTCCCATTCACAGTCCATATTAGCTGGTCTATTTTGAAGTCTTAAAAAAAAAAAAAAAAAAAAAAAAAAAACCTGGCTCCCCAGAAAGGGTAGATTTCTTTCCCCAAAGGGGCTGGCAATTTCATAACAAACATGAAATCACCTTAAACATTTTAAAAGAAAGAGAAACTTAAGAGTTCAGACATATAATTTGACAGATCAAATTAATATACATATTACCCTTGGATAAAATGCAGCAAGATAAAAAAAAAAAAATCACTGCAGCACTCCACAGTAAACCACAACACAACATGACACAACGGTGAGAATCATTTCTTCACAAGAATAATATTTGGAGAGATATAACAGTCTCTTAGCGGCAAAGGTTTCAAGTTTGTTACCTACTGCTGTTTTCTGAGCATGATAAATAGCTTGTTGTGCACAGGATTGAGATATAATTCCACTTCCCATGGTAAAATGCAGGCATCCCTATCCTTCTAGTGTATATCTGGCCTCCACACATTGCAGTTTTCAATATCCTCTAACTCCTAAGAGGTCTGAGCTAAGAGCACGCTAGGTAAACAAACAGATACAATTCTTTCTCAAAGGGACAATCAAGGAAATGATTGCAAACTGTCTTCAGTTCCAGTGACTTGCTGTGTGCTAACAACCCTTTAATTCCCTCTCACACCTACCTTCTTGCTTTCAATACCATATTAAGACCTTCATTTGGATCACTTAAAGAAATTCAGCAGATATGATCTATTAAAATGGAAGAGAGAAAGATATCATATTAAAGGAAAAGAATCTGCTTTACTTTTTTTTTAATAAAGAAAATCAATGATTCTCAAAAAAAACCCATATAATTTTAAAAGTGAGGTAGAAGAGTATAATTAGTCATTAATATCTTCACCACACATTAGCTAAATATTAAATTCTATAACTGAAACCAATGCAAGAAGTAGCTACTGGTGACAACAAAACTTCAAAACAAATAGGAGAGAAGAAAATCAATTCCTGCTAAACATTATCAGGAGCTGCAAGGCAGAATTGATTTAATTAGTCTGGCTGAGTATCAGAAGCAGAAGAAGGTGTTAGATTCTTTTAACAACACCAGAAAAAGCTTCTTTCTCTATTTCCTGTTTTCTAATCAGGAACTGATTTCTAGCTACGAATCACAGACTATGGCACCAGGGCTTAAGAAGAGCACACGAGGTACCTACAGTGAAATTTAATCAGTTTGCATGTATAAATTTGAGAAAATCATTCACACTCTTTTTCCCCACGTGTCCAAGACATCTTCAGAAGCTGCTTCCTTTCCTGATATACGGCCTCACTCAAAGAGCCACTGGAATCTCTTCCTGGAAGTGCTGCTACCTTGTCAGAGGGATGCATATCTCAGCGTTTGCTCCCCAGCCACTGCTGTGATTCATAACCTGCCTGTCAGTGCTGCAAAATTCCCTGCCTGCACACATGCTTTGAAAGGTCCCTTTCAACTCAAGGTATTCTGTGACTCTAACAGGGGGGTCAACAGTTTTTCCAAAAGACCAAAATAGTTGCTCAGAGTGCAACTTTTGTGCTAGCACTGAAAGAAGAGTCTAAATTACATCTTTCATCTGCAAGATGAAGCCATAAAAATTAGGCTTTATTCCAAAGCATTTGCTTTCTCATAGATTTGTTTGTATCTACATTGAAAATCCAGGACTTTTTTTTTTTTTTCCATAGTTAAAGGGATTGGAAAGATAACTAATTTAGAAAAAAACTAACAAAATTATTGTTCTTCAAAAATAAACCACTAAACCAAAACAACACAAACACCAAAAAAAAACAATAGTTAGGCATGTCAAAGTAAAGCAAGAAAAATTATAATGAAAAGGACCTGTTTATTGAAATAATTTCCTTTTAGTCTCCTTTAGCCTCAACTACACACAAAATAAAAAACAACTTGCTGTCACAAGTCACCAGCACTACATAAATGACAGCACTGCTAGCTGCAAAGGCCAGTGTGGACTATGCTTAAGCACTTTTTGGTGTCTCATTACACTGCAGTTTATAAAGGCACTATCTTTTTTCGTGACCCATTTAGCCTTATAGCATTACTGCAAACATTTTAAATCATGGAAGCAAAAAAGTGGCAGTATAAAAGCACACCACTTATTTGAGGTTTCAGTTTGATTTTCTTCATCTTTTTAAAGAGTCCTCTTGCAGTACACACATAAGAAAGCAGAGAGAGAAGACATATACAATGGCTATCATAAACTGGCATTTTTGTTGACCCACTTGCTAGGTTGGCCTTGCATGTAATTGAAGGCTGAACATTTCATCAAATCACAAAAATATCCAATATTTTAAGTTGAATTCTGGCAGTTTATAAATAAATGTCTCATAGAGATGTATTAAAATGGATTTTTAACCAACAATGAGATTGTTACTGCTCTAAGCAGTAGAGAAAAAAAAAATATATCAATTGAAAATCATTAACACATCTCTGTAAGTCAAAGCATTTTTAAATATTAATCTTTTTTTTAAACTTAATCCTGTCATCAAGTAACACCTTTTGGTTGGTTAGTTTATTATTGCAAAATATTGCATAAAAACTCAGGGAATTATTTTCAAGGTAAGCAAAAATTAAAACGAAACTGAGGAAAGGGAGAGGATGGAGTCTATTAAACTGTGACAGCTAGTAGGGATCAAGGACTTTATTTTTTTTCAGAAAAAAGAAAAAAGTTCTGTGGATCCTCTAGGGGTGTATAGCGTTACTGTGGCCAGAGAAAACAATTTCTGATAATTTTTAAAAAGTTGTTTGCTATGCTGCAGTTTGAGCTTACCTGGTATACAGTATACAAAAAGAATCCTTCCCTCTAGCACTCATTCTATTTTTAGAGTATTATTAAATTTTGCCTTTGCACGATCCACGCACCTTAACAGGGTCCCCTAAGGAATTAGACAGATAATAGAAAGGAGCAGACAGCTCCTACTAAGAACAAATAAGGCAGTGTGGGAGTAGGAACCCTGAGAAAACAGTTGTGTAGGAAGCCTACCATTTTTCCTCAGCCTTTTCTTCTGCAGAAACCCACCTTTTATCGACTATCTTCTCCTCCTCCTCTTCCACACCTGGCAGAAGGGAAGGATGCAAAGAACACAATGCTGCTGCTATTATCATTAATGCCACTGCTTCTTCAGTTGCAGATACATGTGTACACATTGCTCACTTTACCTACTGCAACCCAGGATCAGCAAGAGCCAATAGCTCTGGATCCTTACAAACCATTTCCAGACAGAGAAATGAGGAGACTAAATTAAGGCAGCTCAAGGGAAAGAGTGCCATAGCAAAGTTTGCTGCAAAAATGCCTTCTAAAGATTTTACATTCCCTACTACACTCTTAATAGCAAATTTCCTGATCTTCAATTTCACTCTAGGTTATTGTAAAAGATATTCTAACATAGGTTTCACTTTGAAAAGCAAGAATATACACACATAAAAATAAAAAACTGTGTCAGATTTTCTTGTTTAAAAAATATAGAATAGTACTCAATAGCTTCTTAACACTTTTATTATTATTGTTGTTATTTTCCTTCACAGGTCTTGCCACAAAATGAATGTAGAAATGAAGCTCTCTGCTTTTCTCTGTAATTTCTTATTTTCTTGGCAGGATAGAGTTTGTAACTGATTCCAAGGATAAGCCAATTTCAGGAGATAAATCAGGACAGAACATAACTGTGCAAGAAAATGAAGTTTTATGCTGACATAACTTCCTGAACTGATTTTTATGGGATCAGACAAGAATCTGTATTTGCAAAATGACTGTAGTAGGAGGGCAGTAAGGTAAGACCACCACCTTCAAAATTCAGAGGAATCTCATTACAAAACCACAAACGTTGGCCACATCTACTCTAAGCAGGGTATGGAAGGTGGGAAGGAAGACGAGTCATTCCCCCACCAAAACATTAGTGCAGAGAATATGGGTATTGCCATCCAGTAAAATTTGCCCTAACCAAGCTGAGAGCTTAAAAGCACTTCTAGGTTCATCAAGAATTAATAATACCAAAAGTATCTCTTTATCGACGATTTTGTCTCACAAAAAAATCCCAGCTTTTCAGCAGGAACATAACTAGCCTGTAGAATATTCAATTCATTTTTTTAAAGGACTTTTTAAAATGTAATAAATTGTGGAAATAGCAATACCTACATGTTAATATAACCTTTTCATCTGCAAATTCTGACTATCTTTAGACGGCAATTCACACATCAAAACATAGTGCCTCTATAACTTCAAAAAAACCCCCATGGCATAGGCTGGACAAGTGATTTTCAGCAAATCTCTCAGTGGCTTAGATTAGCTTCAGGTGCACTGTTACTAATCCCAGTTCAGAGCTTTATCAAGAAAGCACACTTGCTTAGTGAGACTTTGAAAATTAAGACTGACATGAAACATGCTACTTGGACCTAAATCGCAGCAGTTTTGATGAAAGCTGATGGATCTCATGATTTCCAGCTTCTTCTCTGGCATAACTTATTCTCTTGATATTTGAATTCTCTTGTCCAAATAATCAGCAGACCTTCTATACTAAGCCCTCATAATAAGAAGCTTTCTTACTGCTCCTGTAACTTTATTACTGTGATTATTTATAAAAGAATTACTTTCCTCTGATGACACAGGGTGCTAACATGAGACAACATTATATGACTATCATTTCAACAGCCATGTTGTCTATTTACATACAGAGACAGGGGAGGAGGGATAGAGGGACATAGGTCTTGAGGAGCTCATTGGCTTGGTCTCAGGAACACTGATAGTTACAACCACTGAAATTCTCCAAGGAACTGAACAGAGCTGCTCCATTATGTTTCTTCTTATAAAACAGTGCTTTTTGCGACCCATCCCCTTAATGTATTTATTCAATTGTGTCTTCCCGATGAAATAAAATTATCCTCTTCCTTTGCCTTCAATGAAAGAAAACAGCAAATTAGCAGCTCATGTCCCCATTAGAGTAAGCACACAGGCATTATATAACTGCTATTAGTAGAACTGTATTCTACCTGTCTTTTCATTTCTACAGTCAAAGCGAACACAAAGCTTTCTCTAGCTTTTATGGGGTAATTTTATTTCAAAAACTGAAGGAATTACTACCTCAAATAATTTTTCTTCATTTACCTTCAATTTATTAGCTGGGATCCCCCAGCTATGAAAAAAAACATGGAAACATTGAAAATTTTCTTTCCCACTCTCAGAGAAGAAAAACAAAATATACATTTAAGAAAATAACTCTTAACACTAAATAGCATTTAGGATCCTCAACTCTTCCATTTTTCTTTACTACAAAAACATTTACTACACACAAGTTTAACCTGACTAAAACGTACTTTCTCTGCTTCTGCAATGAAAATCTTCAACAAACGAAAGCCAGAAAAAATATTTTTTTTTACTGCAGAAAATTTTTTTTTTTCAATTTTTATAAACTCAAAGTTTTAACCATATCATCTAATAGAGTTCTTCCTGAAGTGTCACTCAACAGTGACGACTATGCTCTCTGAATTTTGAATTAATATCTGTATAGAGAATAGCTTTCTTGCTAGACGAGGCCACGATTCTCACTTGTCATTCAAAGAAACCCACTGTAAAGTGACTTTCCAGTTTAATGGGATTATCCTGCAAAATTTTCACTCAACACATTCTTTTTAGCCTTCCTGTCTCACCAGAAAATTCAAAACCAATAGATTCATTTTAAAGAGAAAACCTCTCACACAAATCTACAGGTTGAGAAAACAAGTGATTCTGTGGCCCAGTGTAAGAAATCAGTAACAATGCAGGCATTGCCACTGAGAGACTGGATTAACTGAATTGCCTTACCCTCTACTTACCAAATACAGGAACTAGTACATCCCACAGCTGCATATTCCTAGGGAAAATGTGAAATGTCAAGGCTTTATCACTTCACCAGAGCAGATAATTAAGTAATTAGGACAATTAAATGTTGACAGAGCACCAGCGACCCCCAGGTGAATTATAGTCCTGAATTGTGAAAGCATGAGGAAGGGAAGAGGGAAGACTTTGGCACATATGTAGGACAGATTAAATGCAGTTGTAGGATCAGTTTTACGATTTATGCACTTATCTTCCAGATGTGCTCAGTGGTCCAAAACTTTTACTGTCAAACTGCTTATTTAGATGCTGGGGCAAACTCATCTAGGTACACTTTTTTCTCTGAAAAGTCAGTGACTTAGGAAGCAGGGAGTATATAATCATCTATTCTCTCACCCCTTTGCAACACATGAAAGGGCTGAAAGAGTGTAAGACTGCCTTAATAGATCTGCATCCACCTGAGTAAATGACATCCATCAGTCAAGGCACCTGGGAAAGCAAATGTTGAAGGAGCCCTTTGCAAGAAACATACATAAGGTATCAATTGGTAAACTATGCCAGAGGCTTATAACCTTCATCACATCCTTTGTTGAGGACTGCCTGCACTTCAGTAAGTGCTCTGACAATGTTCATGCAAAAACACTCTACGTGCTAAATAAGGAATAAGAGCAGCATAACCATCACAGCATGGAGTTCAGGATAAGTTTTCCCTCTTACTCATAAGGCAGGCTTGCTTGACTTAGTTTTCTTGGAGTAGGGAATTTGGTTTACAATTCATTGGACCACCTGCTGTGACGAGCCAACTCCAGGTAGAAGGAGCTGGCCCTGGGGGCTGGACGCAGTATGAAGATGGACAGCAGGGACAGCAGCACAGACACAGCCAAAGTACAGTGGAGGTGGGTGACATGTAATTCCCAGCAACTGGCAGCTGTGAAGGCTTCAACTACAAGACTTGTTGAAAGCGAGACTGTGTGAACATGTTATATGCTGCAATCCTAAGTGGAAAGTTGTTCAAAAATGAAGAGGGAGCAGAGAAAATATTATGAAATCTATGGACACTTATCAAAAAGACAATACAAAAATGTCAAATATGCAAGATTTCACACTTGTTGCTTGAAGCACATCTCATATTATTCTGTTCTGAAATTGTTAATAATACTTCATTTCATTACCTTTACAAAATAGGGATGAAGACCCCAGAGAAAAGAAGATTAAAGACTATTAACTGTTTGTTTCTTGAATGAATTAAACCATTTTTATAATACAGTAAGAAAGTAATTTGTCAAATACTTGAAATATGAAATAAGCTATTTAAAACCTCATTATAATTTTTCACAGCAAACTATACACAGTCTGTATTTTGAAGTATGGATTTACTTAAATATGAATTTTTAGAATTTTACAGCTTCAAGTCAAACCCTCTATTGATATGATTTAACATAAATTACTTAATTTTTTAAAAAGCCTACATTAGCCGATGACAGAAAATGGGTAAAAAGTATAAAAGATTATAGGGTAACAAAACCTTTTGGGAACAAACTTTTCAGAATTGTTTCTGTAGATTAACCATGTGGGTGGATAAGTAACTCTCAGAGTACAGAGACGAGAACAGTGTAGCATCAATGTAATGAACAGAAGTAGGTGGATGGCTCCAGTTCGAATCAGAACATCTCCCACTTTAGCAAGGAGGCTGAAAATGATTCATTCTGTGCTACACCATTTTACATGTCTTGGCCATTCAGTAGGTTTTCCTTCCTACTTGTCAAAACCATGTGCATAGCAGAGGAGGTGGCAAAGAAAAGGCTCTTTTGATAATGTTCCAGTGCCCTTTTCTTTCAGTAAAACAAAAAAAAAAAAAAAAAAAAAAAAAAAAAAAAAAAAAAAAAAAAAAAGAAAACACCTTTGGAAATAAAGACGAATGAGGAAACTTAAGCCTAAACTGAAGTCAGGCAAATAGAGAGGAAAATACAAATCTAAAATATGGAATGTACAAAATGTACAACTTGGAAAAATAGACTTGGAGGGAATGTGGAAAAAAAAAACTTGAAGAGAATTCCAAAAAGCAGTAGTACTGAGAACACTTACCTCGCGTTTAATCAGTCTTTAATTAATATCTAGGTTATATAGCTGCATTATACCCTAGTAAAAATTCCTCTAGAGGCTTCCAAGGGAGAACAGACCACCATACATTCTTCAGGAATAGCTAGAAGAAATAGAAAACCAGCAACCCTCCACTATTTCCTGACAGAATCTATGCAGCTCCTGAAAAGACAAGTTTTCTCACTGTAAAACAGCACCAAATCAATGGCATTATTTTATAAGTAAAAAGCCTAGAAACAGGAGTTTTCAAATAGTCATACTATTACTTTACTAATAATGGCATTAATGCTCCAACACAGATCATTAATTTTAAAGGAAGTAGAAAATAGATGGGAAACACAAGCTGGTAATTCACAGCTCTATGAAAGAGACCTTTCTGAACTTACAATGACCACTGACAGTACTGAAATATAACCCAGTAACACAATTGAACTGACCATATTTTGCCTCTCATTAAACCTCCCATTATACTTAAACACATACAGAAATCGATTTTCACTGAACTAGGAACCTAAGCATATGTTTAATTCTGAGTACACGCTTTGATAAATGTAGCAGAACAAAAACCCATATCCTATGTTGTAAAGGAGGTTAAGTAGAGTTAAGAGCTTCTGTGGATCATTATCTTCCACCATGCATATCTGTTGAATGACTTATGAATATAAGAGTTTGACTACTACTTTTCAGGTCCACCCTGTATTGCTAACAAAGTTATCTTAAGTTTAACACAGAAAGTTACTCTTTTGGAATAACTGCAAAACATAATTTTCAGGAAAGTTTCTTCTCCATTAATATTTTGTTGGCTTACAAACTAAGCAGAAGGAAGCCATGCTTTTTAATTGGAAATAAGAACTAAAAATATGCTTAGTGGTTCTAGAGAATGTCCAGTGATATTGGAAAAACAAAGGGAATCTTAGGGGTTCAATTTAGTCCATTTGGCAGATTTTGCATTGCATATGGGGACTAGGTGAACAAACAGGAGCACTCTGAATTCTGACTCATAATTCATACATAAGTCTTTACACACTACAACAATCAAAGAATTGGTGCCAGGAAATGGCACTTGAATCTGGGGGAGGAGGGTGTCAGGGAGGAGACTCAGAAAGAGAAAGACATAGGAAGACAGACACAAAGAAGAAATTCAGACGGTAAACAGAATAATAAAGTTCAACTGCAAATATGGTTGCCAACACTAAAAGTTACAAAGAAGAGATTAATTTACCAATTCAAGACTAAAGAAGATTTAAAGAAGATTTTTAGAATCCCTGTATTTAAAATTGAGAAAACTTGAGTGGTTAGACATTAGCAGTAAACACTACAGTCTTCTAACAGAGAGCAAGTCTTCTATTTATCTAAGCAAGAAAGTCATGTCGCTGCTTATTAGAATAAAACCTAGTGGTAGTATGTAGAATCCTTAGCAATAAAAGAGAAAACCACTAACACTGCAATAGATATAGAGAAATACACATTTCCTCTTTGTTACAGTCTCACTAGATTACATAGCAGAGAAACAACAGATGCACCATTTAAATGGCCAGACTGACCAAAAGATAAATAGCAATTTTGCTTTCTTCCTCTTTACCCAATACTTTTAATGCGCGCAAGTTACTCCTTAGTGTTTTATAAATTAAAATGTAGCCTCTCTTTCTGTGCATGTGTATAGCTTCAGTAGATCTATAATTTTGTCTTTTGTGGACTCCTCACACCTACTCTAGCAAAAAAAATCCAGTGTACGGGCCAATTTTATAGATGGATCTAAATTTAGTTTTAAAAGATATAAAAGATAAAAGAATCCACACCCTTAATCTAAAACATACAGCTTCTACATCACTTCTCCATTCCTCCTTTTTTCCCCTCAACTCTGTCAATTTACAGGCCTTGAACTCCACAAACATTTTGCATAAATCAAATTAACCAATTTGAGTTTAGCTATTTACCTAACATGAATCTTCACAGAAATCTCTCTTTTAAGGACTGATCTGAGTGCACTCTGTAGGGTACTTAGTAATAAGTGGATAAGAATACAAAACTCTTATAGCCAGGAGGGAAAGCTGATTATTTCAAGCACGATATTTTTTTCTTTTTTTTTTTTTCATTTGCTTGTTTGTTTTTAATTTTACACTCCCCAGGTGAAAGGGCATTTTCTAACACAAAATAAATAACTTTTGCATTTTTGAGCTTTCACCAGGACAGATTCAAACCTCTCGCATTAAATATGAACACAACTAAGAACTTCTGCAAACTTCACTGTCTTTTAAATGCAAAATGTCTTCTTTGATGTCCCTGAAAGACACAGCAGGATATTTGTTTATTAAAGGACTTGTATCAAAATGAAACCTACTACAAATAAAACTCTCCTTCCATGAAGAAGATAAGAAAAGAGTAAACAACACATAAAAGATAGAAGTAGCAATAGTAATATACTACGGGAAGGGTTTGGCATATTTCAGAGAAACATATTAGGATATATCTTGAGGGGGGAGAACAGGTAATAACCCCGTGAGTGGGGGTACATTTGGTGTATACAAATAGACACTAAATAAATAAATAAATAAACAAAAAATACAAATGTCCTTTCCAGTCAACATGTATCCTTTTAGTTAGTGTTGGTTTTGATGCCTTTAGCTGCTGATAATCTCAGAACGTTTTACAACAGCAAATGATGCTCAGTCTCTAACTGTAAAAAGAGTGGCAGCTCTTCCCTTGGGAACATCCATTCCCAGCAAAACTCAGAAAGCCTGAGTAAAATCTCTGAGACTTTTTACCCCCTCTCACATTAGGGAAGGATCCCAAATCTTCCAGAAAGCTTGGCAGTCCAAGACAGAAGTACAAGAAGCATACTATGCCTGCAAAGTGGCCCTCGGTAGGGAGCTCCCCAGCTGTCCACATGGTCATAAGGAGTAGCAAGTGACAACTCAGGATAAGCACAAGTAGGTGAGCTTGAGAGAAAACAAAACAGTCAATGCTTCTGCTTCCAATGGGTACCATATAAGTATGTCCAGCTCGTTCTTATTATTTTTACAATGAATAACCTATACTGTTCTTATCTTATACTATGTTGTGCCCTTAAAACTCTGTTGTACAACTACTATGAAATTTTCTGTTGAGATACCCACCAGTTAAAAAGCATTACAGATATCACTGTTTGTTAAAAGGGTCCTTCATGAGGAGGATGTAGGGCTATAGGGAATTAGTGAACATCTCTCCTTCATTAGTTAGTCAAATTTCACTTAATAAAGGAAAGGTAATTACTTAGTCATGTCTGCTTGTGATGAGCTCAATAGAGACAACTTAGTATTGCCAAACACTGTGCTGGGAAGCTCAGACTTAAAAATGGAACCAGCAGGAGATAAAAAAGGATTTGGGGGGAGCAGCCATGTTTATGCAATTTTTGTCCCCTGCTACATGCTCTGGAAATCTTGCTTCTTGTTCTTGAACACTAAAGAAACAGAAACTGCCAAAAAATTTATTTACATTTTGCGCAAATCTAAAAACTTGCACTTTCCCCCCTGACAGCAGCTATCATCAGCTTTATTGAAGCTATGCAAGTATTTTTATATTAGGCTAGAGCTTACAACCATTCAAAAATACAGATATTATCTAAAACATTTTCACTTTCATTAAGTTTTATTCATGTAGGAAATAAATAACCAGACTTTCAGTGTATAGAAATCCATTGGATTGCCCAGTATCTTTTATAAAGAGATTTTCTGGTTGGCTGGTTACTCCCTTAGAAACTGTATTTTTACACTGTGTAAAATGAGATGCAATAAACCAAGCACTCAAGATAACATCTACCTACCTCTGTGGGATAGGGACAATAACAAATGCAGCTTTTGTTATGATTGCAGGCTATTTTTCTCTGAAGGGCCCTCTCTCACACAGCGCATACAATAAGTATAATGTAAGAACAAGTAAGGATCATGAAAAAATCTTCCATCTTTAGAGCTCCTGTTCCTTTGTAAGAGTTAGTGAAAAAGTGAATATGGAAAAACTGGAAGAATTTACATACAGTTCCTGAAACTGTAAAAAAAAAATTGTGTCCTGTGGAAAAGTAGATCCCATCCTAGCATCAGTAAAAAAGATGTAGGGTGGTGTTAAGCAGATCACTTAGGCTGATTTCACATTTTGTTAGTGGAAAGTTCACTTTTCACTAGTGGCATTTAACAACGCACTCTATGCAGCTGACCTGTCTCTAAAAATTCACCCATAGCTAGCGCACACTCTTGATTGATTTTTTAAAGTCATTGTGAAGAGTTCCTATGATTTGTAAGACAGATCAGACTGTTCTATTTGGTGACTTTCAATAGCACAGCACAGCTCCCTAGAGAGCTTTGGAAATGTCATTAGCCATGTTACTGTGCTCAGTTTCACACAAGAGACACCAGAACTAATTCTCCCCCCTGTTGGAAACACAAGTAAACTGGTCCTCAAAGCAATCTTGCTGTCACAGGAAACTCAGCTTCACCCCTTCATCATCAATATCAGCCAGCTGAAAAAAGATATGACTGAATGTAGAGTCCAGAAACATTTGAAACTCTTCTGTGTTTGTCACAAGGGTTCATAGAATATTCTAAGTTGGAAGGGACCCACAAGGATCATTACCTGTCCTATGCTAAAAACCTCTGTTCTTAGAACTTTCCAATGAAGCAGCTGAAAACAGATCTCTTATTTGATAGCTAGACATGATTCAAAATGCTGAAAACTAATCTTTTTTAACTGTAATATATGTTCTGCTTGCTAATGAAAAGTTCATGTGCTCCTTAGTGGTACTCCCTGTTCATCTCATTAACCTTAGCTGCTGCTGAGGTTTATGAAAAAAACAAATTCAAGAGCATCATTCAAAAGTTTGAAATGTCAGAGTTAAAAAAACTAATTCTAAACACAACGACACAGAGAGATTCACAACAGCACACAGACTGCATGAGGTTACAAAATGTACCAAGATGTTTAAATAGCTCAGTAGGCTTGTATGCACTCTGAACTGTTGAAACACGTAGCAAAGCTTGTGGAAACAACTGGCCTTAAAGCTCAGTGATGGTTATAAATACAGTTCCTTCTATGTGATGAGATTGGAAGAGATACAGGTAGGCAAATCTAACTGCCCACCTTTCTCAACAGGTAGAGAACTCAATCCACCATCACTTCTCCTCTTGAAACAACTCCATAAGCCGCTACAACACTAACATAGGAAGAAGTTTACTAAGGGAGAAGGAAACATTTTTTCTACATAAAAGACGAATGACTCATGAAAGGGCCTAACAAGTTAAAAAAAAAAAAAAAAAAAAAGGGTAGAGCATCAGCTTAGCTTCTTATGAAACTGCAGTCCTAGCTTCAATGTATCTTAGCTCCTTCTCAGTACAACACGAATATTCATAACATTGTACCTCAGAGGAGTTTGTTGGAAATGTATTCAAATAAATGACTCAGAAGCACTATGAAAACCATGACACACTATACTGAGCACTGCAGTAAAGTCCATGAGGAAATTAATAATTCCAGTTTTAGTGCATGTTCTTATAATTTCAAATAAATAAAATATAAGGACAGATACTGAATGAAGAAGATAAAAGTGAAAAATTAAATAACTGGTCATGAATGGTGAACATCATTCATCCTGTATGCTAAACAACTCACTGGTTGTAATAAACTAACAAACAAAAAACCAAAAACCAGATAAGATTATTTAATTAAAACTTTTATTAAAGCCCAATTGTACTCACTGTTTTTCTGAAGAAAACATGAAAAAACAACAGTAGATAAATTCTGCAAATGGTGCCAAAGCTTGCTATAAACTAATAAAGCTGAGAACACTGTAATTGGTGATACTCAAACTGGCCTGCCTGAATACTCTGTAAGACAGGCTCAGCTGAAAAGCATACACTTCAGAACTCCCAAAATACAAAGCTAGGCACAGTGAAATGAACAATAAGGTACAGGTATACAGCTGTAGAGATCTACAGTGCAGATGTAACACAATGGAGTGGTAGATAATGAGATCAGATTGAGATCAACACAAAACAAGTCCCCAGTACAAGGCTGTAGTAAGAGGCTAAGCATGAGGTTTTGGAGTATAAATGAGGGGAATAGAGCAGGGAGATGACATTGCATAAGATGACATAGAGCAGGGAGATGACATTGCATGAGATTAATATATTAGTGACCTGTCTTTGAAATTCAGCAACAAAGAAAAATCAAGAATGATTTTCACCCCTGAGGAACCTATGACAGATAAATTATTTATTGAGTCAGAATAGAGAAGTAGAGAAAAAGTGGCTGAACCAATTACAAAAAAAATTAACCCCTTGTCACATCCTGAGATATTTTATTAGATATTTCATTTTTGCCCAGTAAAGTAAATGTTGGCAAGATCTGAAAACTTTACTGAGCTAAGCTTACTAAATTGACAAAAAAAAATAAAATAAATTTAAACCCTATGTCAGTACTATGCTAGAAATCATTTTGCAGGCAGGGACGTAATTTTTTTTTTTTTTTAAACAGGAAAAAAGCAGTCAGCATGTAAGAACATTGACCTGGACTGAAATTTGCACTCAAAAGCACTGCAGCCATGGAGAAATTTGTCAAAGGAATGTGAAAAAGATGTGTTTTGCAATTTAGAACCTGTGTGTTTCAGAAACAGAAGAGACATTCAAGATGGACAATTTCAATCTTTGAATCAGTCTGAGCCTGACTGAGCTGATGACATCTAATTTCCAGATGTGCATTTGTGGGTTGTGTGTTGACCTATGTGTTATTTTTTACTTTCTACAGCTCAGATGCTTTTATTTGAAGTGTTAAACCTGGAGAAATTTCTAATAATGTCTGTATCAGCTCAAAACATCTTGCTCACTCTTAGTTTTTTTCTTTCATGGCAGAAGCACAAATTTTAAACAATAAACCAAATTAACAGCTTATTGAGCCCTTGAGGAGCTCCAATCAGACTAGCATGGGCATTGGTAGTATTATTATCCAAGAAGACTAATGGTTAATTCTAATATAGGGGTCAGGCTCTAGATTCAGTGTAGTGCTTAAATATACTTAAGTGTCATCCTATCACTAAAAAGTCTTTAGAAGCTCTAGAGAAATCAGACTGAGTTAAATGATGCAGACAGAGCTAGTGACTGGACAAATTAAAAGAAATAAAGACATTGTGTCTGATAAGGCAACAGGACATAGAAAGACCTGTTGCACAAAGAACATTACATAGCCCAGCAAGTCAGACGTGCATTTCCAAATACACACAGCTGTCAATCAAAAAATTAAATCACACATTGTACATTACAGGAACAGGACTCACTGAGACCCTTTTGCCTCCAGGCCTAATCTATTCTCAGAACCTTCAAAAGCCACTAAGATAACTTGATGCAAATAGAATCTTACCAAAAATATTGTATTTTCTAAGATGTAGAGAAAGCCTTCTTTCCCTGAGCAATGAAGGACCTAGGAGGTAACCCTACTTTGCAGTTTTAAAGATGTGTTTCAGCCAATACAGGTCTCTGCATCCCCCACAACTGTTCCTTTCTGGTCTGCCACCTTGTGGGTGGGTTTTCTGCTCAGACATGCACCAGGTCCTCCAGCAGCTGAACCGCTGTCAGTGAGATGTTTGGAGCTGCTGGCTGGGGAGCTGCGAGAGGAACCTGACAGAAGGTCAGGGCAACTGTGGCCACAGGCCAGGACATGACTAACAATAAGAGCCAGGCACGGTGGGCTGTGATGAATGATCTGACGTGTCTCTTACACAGGTCAAAAAACCAGGCACTTCAGAAAATGCTTTGTTTGTATATTTATTTTAAATGCCTTGTAGATAACACCTTGGTAAAAAATACTTATACAGAATGGTAAAGTTTGATAAGTTTGATTTCATGTCCTGCTCATCTTCCATTTCTTAGGAAAAAAGTCACCAGGCACCAGCTCATCAGTTTAAGCTGTGTGATTTCTATTTCCACTTTCTTACATTTCGAAATGTTTCTCTCACAAAAAGAAAAAAAAAAAAAAGAAAAAAAAAAAAAAGGGAATAACCCTACAGAAAAAAAGCAGAATGAGTAAACCAAGTCCATGTTCTCATTGTTAGAACACCAACAAGACACCAATAGAGAATGAGGAAACACAGATATTCTGGTTCCTGCTTACAGAACAATTTCCATACATGATTGTGAACCATAATATGTGATTCCTTAGCCTAACACCCCACAAAGTAAAGGTATTAAGTGCTGGACTACACAGCCTTCTCTACTCTCCTCCTTTCTGCACTTACTGCAGATCCTTAGAGAAAACCCATCACTTTGCAGAATGATTGTATTGCCTACCTGTCTTGATGGAAAGAAGGAAGATCTGCTCCATTCTTTCAAAACTAATGTAAAGTATGTCTTGGTATGGATTTTAGTCTCCGTACCTGGAAGCAGATAAGTTTGTGACATCTGTAGAGAAGTGAGATGTGAAAAATCCTCCTGTGTTTTGCTTTTTCTCTGGCTTTTTGCCCAGCATTCAGGGTTTTCTGTTTGGTTTTTTTTGGAGCCTTTCAAATACCACAGGACTGTTTGTGAATCTGGATTCACAGAATCACAGAATGGGTAAGGTGGGAAGGGACCACAGTGGATCATCTGGTTCAACCTCCCTGCTCAAGCAGAGTCGTCCTAGAGTGCATAGCACAGGATTGCATCCAGACAGTTCTTGAATATCTCCAGTGAGGGAGAATCCACAGCCTCTCTGGGCAATGTGTTCTAGTGCATGGTCACCCACACAGTTCCCCATGTTCAGCTGGAACTTCCCCCACTTCAGTTTCTGTCCTATGCCTCTTGTCCCGTTGCTTGGCATCACTGAGAAGATCTGGCTGCACCCTCTTGACATGCTTCCTTCAGATACTTGTACATGTTTATGAGGTTCCCTCTCCATCATCTCATCTTCAGGTCTGAACAGACCCAGGTTCTTCACTTTAGTTTTTGTCCATCCCTTTGCCTTTCAGAAAACTGTACCTTAAATGTGAGCAATGTGTACATTAGTATTTAAGGCCCTTTTTTAAAGTCTAGTTCCTAGCATAGTAAAGAGAATTTTTATCGTTTCCAAGTCTTTTATTTCTCATTTATTTTGTATTCCTATGGGCTTTAGCAAGATCTTAAGACTACATGTAGATGAAAGTCACATTTTTCTGACATAGTACATTGGAGTGCATTGCCCCTTTCACCATGCAAAGGATTGAAAGGTTCATCAGTAGTAAAATGAAAGCAAGAACTAATAGAACTGGACAACCGATACACTGCAAATAACATCCATAATAATTTCACATCTCTGGGGGTTCTGATGCCTTTTTCTAGAAAAGCAAGCCAAAGTGAATTTATTAAAATATCTGAATGAACTATTCAGCATATATACAGTATTTACCATGCAATATCTAGCTAAACAGCAAAACAAAAGAATTCTCTCATTTTATTTAAATCTCACCTTGTAAACAGATGATACTACGTGACTAAATCTAGCTTTTCAAATATTATCAAATCTATCCTGCCTGAGATATGTTATCCTGCCAAAACAGTCACCAGTATCAATAAATTGAGCTATAAACTCATCAGCAGGAAAATCAGATTAATGACTGCATAGGATTATTGCTATGCATTCACTCTGCAACAGAATACAGAATTAATGGTGGAAATCTGCAGCATTCTCTGCTTGAAAAACAGCTGTTCACATACTTGTAAAGCATGTTTTCCATTTTCCCCTTTTTCCTTTTATTTTAGCTCTAATGTCTTATTTGTAAGATTACAAAAGACATCAAGAAAATTGTAAGTTTATTTTCATGACAAACATAACATAGATGGGAATAATAAATCTAATTTAACTTAACTTAGTTTAGCATATAAATTGAACTATTGCCTGTATAGTTCATCATTAGACCTACGTCTGTATCCATCTTTTCCTTCATGTGAAATTACACAGATTTGCAACTACTAGAGCTATCACAGCTCATGGGCCCCAAAGTGCTATCATAGTACCAGCAAAAGAAGCTTTGCCAGAATTGAGACACATGAACTCTGACTGCGAAAAAACCAGAATTCCAGTTTGTGGCACTACTGTTGTCTCCTTCTGTCAGAGGTAACATTCTCCTCTGATGTGCTAAGCAGCCTCCAGGATGCCTGTGAAGCTGAGCCAGTCCAGTTGCCTGCCTGCTGAGACACTCCTAGGGGCCTTCACATGCCAAGAGAATGGATATTTTACAGCTGCATGAGAAAAGCAAACTGGCGCAGCAAAGGCTTCTGATCCATTCTCACAATATTCCTTAAACTGCAGAGTTCAGCCTAAACCTGATAGTACTATTTTTTTTCAGATACAAACAGCTCCTAGGTATATAAAAGAAAATTATTTCAGTAGGGACAAATTGCTTTCTTTTCCTGGAAAGGAATGGACATGGCGTAAGAGAATGCACTAGAAAATAGAAACACATTAGTATTAATTTTGTTTAAAGAAAAAAAATGCATTTGAACATGACTGACATATCAGCCTCGGAAATGAACTGACAAACTGCAATGCATTTACATCAATTTATGAAATCAGAATCCAGTGGATTTCCTATTTCTAAGTACAGTTAAATTAATTATCTGACAGGTGTGAAACTATGACCTTAATATTATGCATTTAGTTGCTTCTAGATAGAACACTGATGTAAATATAAGAGAGAATAGAGATATTAACATAAAGGAAACTGAAAAGTTAGAATGTCAGAGATTTACTGAGGAGATAGTCAAGTGAAATGTCACTGGGAAATGAAAGTCAGTGCAAATTTTTTTGTATGGTTAAAGGAGAAGAAATGTTAGGGAGAAATACCATAGAGAGTAATTTATACACATGTAGAACTTGACATAATGAGAAAACCAGAGGAAGGAAATGTAGGTGCAGTCTGTTATTTAAAAGACATTATACATAAGAGCATTTTAATAGTTGGCAATAAATACTGCCTAAGAAGATAAAAAAAATCAAGCCAGGTGGGAAAAGAGTAACACCTTACCGCTGATAGAGGAAGGTCTCCTGCTGTTAATCTGTTACTTTTTCTTCCTCTACCACTCAGAAAACACGTGGACACACTTCTGAACCTGTGTTCAAGGTCACTCCTTGAAACAGGGTTCTAGTCTATTTGCATACCTCATCAGGGACACACCACCCGGGGAGGCCCAGATTGGCCAGTTACTGTCCCAGCAGTGAGAAAAGTCCTTATATATGCATTACCATGCATAAAATAAAGACTCTGAACTAGAGACAAATAAAAAGAAATAACGAAAAAGACTCAAATCAGCAGAGAACATTAAGATAAGTGCTTGTTTTTAAGGTGTAATGATTGAAAAGAAAATCACTTGCTTACAATTACAGAAGCATAAGTTAGAGAATCAAATAAATTTCCTAGATCACAGGTAATTAAGAGTAGTTTGATTAGAGAAGAAAATGGATACAATATGTTCTTTATATTAGCACAATATAAATTTCAGCACTGCTCATAGTATGTTCCCTAAGGAAAACAATCCAATTGGAAAATTCAGTCTTGGCAAGATCTAGGTGTAGTCCAAACAGCTTTTCTGCTTCTAAATCATATGGTTCACAATTACCCAAATACTTTTTTAATGAAATTCTTTCTCTGATGATTTTCATTATAAAGGCAGACATGAAAGGTTATCTTTAGAGGGGATATGAGTACTGTGCACAATAAAATGGTCAATAGAAAACTTTTTTAATTAGATCTTGCTCTATTTAATGTGTGGTTGATAATGGTTCTATGACCTTCTGATTCTAAGGAAAATAAAGGACTCCACTTTGAAAGTTTTTTAGATTGGCAAATTACCTTCTGTGCAATTTCTACCAGGCTGTTTGTATACCACTGAGACAGCATATACTAACAACAAAGATGAGAAACATAGGCAGCAGACTATCTTCCCATCAACTCTTGCTAGTGTTGCCTTAAGGAGTGAGGAAAACAACACTGCAGACAACTTTTAGTAGGAGATAAGTGAGCAGGAGCTTTAATGAGCCAACAGGCTCCAGGAATACATTCA
>JAWWMO010000083.1:93025130-93037966 GCA_035047845.1 Dendrocincla fuliginosa | reverse complement strand
GACGCTCTTCCGATCTTATTTTCACTCATCAGTACAAATATGGTCATTTTTATAAAGCAATATATATAGAATATTCCAACAATACTTACCTGTGATACTATAGCACAGAAATCAAAACTAAGATGAATAAAAGTGGACCAAAATCATTCGAATAATGATTGGAATCATGACTGTTGCACTGAAATTAAAAAGACAAAACCAACTATCTCAAACAAACAAAAAACTTCTCTATACTGTTAGTCTCTTGGATACGTGGTATTTAAAGGAAAACATTGTGGCACAGCTCAATTGAGATAACAACCCCAGAAAGCAGCTGGGTGCCCAAGCCAATGGCAGCAGGTGAGTCCTGTCAATATTGACTGGGGCTTTTTTTAACTAAGCACAGCCAAAAGTAACTAAATATTCTTCACATCTCACTCTAAAAAAAAAAACAGTTAAGCAAGGGAACCAAAAAATTGTCTCAAAACTCAGTCTTCCTTGCCTTCTCTCATATTCTAGAAACTTCAGGTAAAACTGCAGTTCCAAGACTTGCATTGGTATGGTCTAGAGAGAAACATCAAGTCAGTCCTGTTACCATCCTTCTTTAGTACTGTCATTTTGAGAATGCTTTGCAATATTTTCATGACACTCATTGAATTTTTTCTGTCTTGCAAAATACATCCTTTTTCACATAGTTGATTGGAGTTATCCATTCACAGGAACATAAATTATGCTGAAGTAAAGGGCACAAAGTAAACCAGTCAAATTTCACTTTCTTAAATCCCACAAACCATACACTCCAACATTATCCAGTTAAATTCCCTGACTGAAAAATAAAACTTTTATTACCTGGTGTTGCCCATATAAATTAATTTTTAAATTGGTGACCTAGAGAGATCATTTTGAACGCACTGAAATATTTAGAGAAGATGGACTCATTGTAGAACACATTAATTACTTGGAGTTCCCTTCACTGGAAAGCAGAGGCCCACTATATCCATTGCACACTCAACCTTTTCTTATCATCTCCTTCACTCTTTTCATGTTTTATCTACTCTGTTCAGATTCTTTGTATGTTCTCTCTAATCATTAGAGTATTAAAACATTCCCTGGTCATAAACAATTTTGTAAGCAGAGCTACTCACTTGTAGGACAGAATCTATAGATAAAAATGAGCCAGAAATGCTCTTGGAAATCATATAAGAGTCTTCATTTGACAAAAGAATAGATGGTATTTATTACCATATGTCCTCCTACAAGCCTCTTTTCTGGAACAGTCACAAAAGATATGCTAAGGAAGCCCCAGATGATGGATGCCCTGCAGGGACTTAAGGAACATTTCTCATCACTGTGTTCTCAAACTGTTTTTCAATGCTACACTTAACTGAACTTCCCTATGACAATTTTGACCTTTCTCTGTGGTAGGACATGCATTTCTATCTAGTAGTGCTGTGCAAGAACATGGCCACCAAAGAGATCATTCTTGTCATTTTACCACAGATGAGTCTGAATTTCTGTTTCAACAAGTGAAAAGCTAGAGCTGCATAACAATTTTCTATATTTTTTTATATTTTCTATATAAATACTTGGAACTCATTGTCTACCAAGCTGA
The DNA here is from genome assembly GCA_035047845.1 of Dendrocincla fuliginosa. NCBI lineage: Eukaryota > Metazoa > Chordata > Aves > Passeriformes > Dendrocolaptidae > Dendrocincla > Dendrocincla fuliginosa. The sequence continues at coordinate 93,036,375 of JAWWMO010000083.1, read as the reverse complement.
TATAGGGTAGAAAGAAAAAAATGTGAAAAGATAAAAGGTTAACTTTCCACAGTATAAGTAGCACAGATAGCACAACATCAGGATGCAGTGAGAAGTGTAGCCAGCAAAAGATAAGGCTGCTGGTAGTAGCGCAGGTATCATATATGTTACTGACACAGGTACCAAGAAGAACCTAGCAGAAAGTTAAGATATACCTTTTTTTTACCATCCAGGGACAAGTTTTAAAAACAAAACACCATAAACAAACAAGAAACCAACAAAACCAAAACAAAATCGAAAACAACTCAGTATTTATTCACTGGACTGCTCCTTCCTGTCGGATCCATTCCAATACCAAGAGTTTGATTTGACCCTCAATACTGAAAGCTCTTTAAATGTGAAACTTCCTCACATATCAAAACATGGTTTAAAGAACAAGGCTTGAGACTGCTTTGTTTATAAAATAACCCACTTCAGAACAGCTAAGTGGAATTCCCTGGTTAGTAGGGTTTTTCATAAACAGGATGTTGCTCAGATGCTGCTAAAAAGTTATGCGGCAATTCATCAATTAAAAGCAGTCGGTGCCATCAACCTGAGTGATATTTTGAGATGTGTGAGCAGCCACTCTGCCCTAGCTGATTACAGAAAATGACGTTTTTGCCACCACATTGATTCTCCAACTCCAGCATTTCAGCCTTAAGTGAATATTGAGTCATTTCTCAGGAACTGCAAAGAAGAGCTAAGCAGATGCGCTCAGTCAGCCTTGTCAGCTTTTTCCTTGTGCAAATCCAAATGTAGCAAAGTTTGATTAGCACTGTAGAGAAAAAAGACCATCTGCTAACAAATCAAATGCATGTCTCGTTGCAGAAAAGGAGCAAAGAGCTATTAGATACCTGCACTGCTGAAATGTAAAGGGAGCAGGAAGCTACCATTTCTTTCAAACAAACGTATGCCCAAAATAATATGGCAAACTGAGAAAACTAACATAGAAAAGGTAAAATCACGCAATCAGAGCACTTTTTCTCACAGTCCATTTTTGCTGTATGCAAAAATATAGCAAGCACTGTTGTTGCATCCAGTTTTCAAATCAGATTAAGGAAATCCATTATTCACTGAATAAAATGGTCATGATTATTTTTTTAGTTAATCCTAAACAATTTAGATTAAATTCCTAAGCCTGTGTCTTAGGAATGCTTAAATTCCTGGGGAAAGACTTTTGGTACACACTTTATAGCCATATGCTTAAGTGGATAATGTAAGGTCACATTCAGCAGAATTCTTCAATGAAAGATAAAATTTTTTTTCACAACTCTTGTTGCTTTTGAAACATTGAGTTGGGGTAAACAGGAAAAAAAGGTCCTCACATCAATTGTATTTCTGTCTATCCAACAGCTATTGCTCTGAAAACATTGTTAGCAAAACACAGAATTTAGAGTAATATTTCCTTCATGCCTGCAATATCTATTACTTCACAAAATAAATGACCCTGAAAAATGTCAGTTTATACATTTTAAAACAAGTTTTAATTTAGACTGCTTGTCACAGTACAGAGCAATATCGTAATTAATGATGTGAAACTGGTAGCTAAGATGTCGTTACACACAAGAATGTCACAGTGAATCAAGTTAAACTAGCTACTAAAAAAATTCAGCAATGGAATATTAGTTTTTATATGCACAGTATATCAAATAAATCTTTGATGAGCCACCAAGAAGGCTATGGATTAAATACTATACGGGATGAGCAGATTTGGTACAAAGCTGGCCCAGAATCTCAAAATGCCAGCAAATCAAGGCCTCTGGGTAAGCCAGGCTATTTATTTACCAAGCTGACCTACTTCTATAACACTTTTCCTTCTTCTGAATACCATTTACAAGTCTTTCTGTCAGAGCAAAAGGCAAGGTTAATTCATCAGAACTGTGATGTCATTTCTAAGAAGGCTGCATACTTCCTGCAGATGTGTTTACAAGGATTTCTAGGAAGTGTTCTAAGCTATTCACAACACCTTTATCCTGTTACCAACTAGCTTTTTCTAAATCAAATTAACCTTGCATCTAAAAATTAGGTGTAAAATTAAATTAGCACCTAAACAGATAAAAAATACTCAGTTGTTATATTTCGTTACAGCAAAACACTTGTTAGCAGCAAAAGTTACTTTTCATCTAAATATTCATGGACAAAGTTTTAAGACAATGTAACATAATTGAGACTGTGCAATGTTCTGGAAGTATGGAATCTGTTAGAACTGATTAGGAGCCACATAATCCATTCCCCATGTGACTCTGTCCTTGGGGCTCCTATGGATAGGTAGAGGAGACATTTGGGCATGGCTAGCCAACAAAATCTGCAGCCGTAGGTACAGAGGTGAAATTTACAGTAGGAATCTGAAATGTTGCTTTTATAATTTGTGGCTTACCATTATTCCATTGTACTCAGTATATCTTCCCTCAAACAGTATACATTATTCATCGACTGACTGGAACAGAACAAAGTCATTTAAAAACAAACAAATACAAAATCTCCAAGTTTTACTTATTGCATATACACTAGCTTATGGCAGGAGACAATTACCTGTCTGCTACTAGCATGTTCTGATGTATAGCCCTTTTCATATCAACAAACGAGCACATATAAGAGCTGTTGCAGCTCTTGTACAGGTTGCTGGCTTTTTTCTTCCATTTGGTGGATGAATACTTTTCTCTTTAATAATCTTCCTTTATTAACCTTCTCTTGTTTAAACTTTATTTGTACTTTTGAAACTAAATTTTCCCCTTAACTATGGGTTGTACTCCTGTGAATAGTTGTGCCAGCCACTCATGCTTATGAGTTCTGTACCATCAGAAATTATAGCTACTGGAAGGTCTGAAGGTATAACCAGGCTCATTTTGAGCTGGCTTGTTCAGACAATAACTTCAGCGAGGATTCAGTCTCTTGGACTTTCTCCTGACTCTTTCCTCATATATCCAAACATTTCCACAGGTTTATATTTAGAAGTTCACATTGTTACCACTGCAATCATCAGACTCTTTAACCAGAAAGAGCTACTGGCTGCAAGGCTAGGCATACAACACTCCTCCACTGTCGTATATATAGTGTATATATATACCATTAAGTAGTATAAATATTTAAACAGAATGTTTTGGGAGCACCCTTAGGGAGAGTGCTTTCTCTGCCTCTCTCTTCTCAAACAAACACTTCACTTTCCTCTCATGTAACCCTGACTGCCTGCATCTTACACCCATCATATATATCTAATGGTCTCTTTTGTACAAATACGCTCATCCAGGTGCATCTGCAAGGAACATATTCACAGTTCTTGCTGAGGACTTAAGGCTCAGGAAATATTTGAAAACTCATCTGCTCCATGACACTTTTTGCTACCTTGATACACAGCTCAACTCCTAAGTTCACAAGATGATCATGGCTCTGTATGGAATATTTGTATAAAAAGTCATGTTAAAAAAGGCTTAGTGATGGTACACAAGTAACCAGACAAATAGACGACTTTTTTTTCTGTTAAAGAAAGTTTGTTTTTAGCATTAACTGCATTTTGGTTTACACATTTTGTTATTTTCATAAAGGCTTCAACCTAGGCACTACTCATGCAGTCCTGTAGACTACTGAGAAGGGAAGAGAAAGGAGAATTTCCTGTGCTTTTTCTTCTAGTCAGTTCTTAATATTTTCATAAGTCTTTACAGACATTATAAAAGGTAAGGCACAAATGGTTGAATACGTACTTGAAAAAAGTATTTCATGCTGTGCATGCTGTCTCAGGTCACCAGTTATCTAACTTGTACTCCCTCATACTTTAGTAGAGTTTTCTCTTGTTCTTTCTTTTTATAGGAAGCAGCAGTTAAAATCACCTTGGCTCTGATTTTAGGATACTAGTAGCAAAGAAAGGCAAGAGGATGGGATGCAGCAACACATCACCACTTCTATTGTCTGTAGGGAAGAGCTGGTGGACAACTATTGCTTAGCTTTTACCACTATGAATTCAGAAAATGTACATTTGTAGAAAAAGGATATACCTTTTAACTGTAAAGTATACCTGTGTTCACAGACAGGATCCACTTGATCCACTTGATCTCACTTGATGTTGCCTTTCATATCCCAGAGCCCTTATTCCTTAAGGATGTAAGGAGAGGATGAAGCCATTGCTTCATTTTGAATTACATTCTCTGTAACCTTTTAAAGAGGGAGGGCTGGGGAGAATGAATTGAGGAGAGGTGGCAAGAGAAATGTGCTTTGATTTGCACTACAGTAGTTTTCATTACTTAAAATAGTGCTGGGTAAATATCAGACAGGATGGCTTGTTATTGCATATTTATCAATTCTGTACCTAAAATATCTCACAATGGAGCAGGAAAATGCAATCTGAACTCTCTTTACTAGATGACTGAAGGCAGAATACAAAGAACCTCACTGTTCACTGAAATAAAAGTAGCACAGAGGGTTGCAAAAATTCAGAAAATTTCTAGGGCACACGAGACCTAACAGATCATAAAATTGTGCTATGTATTATGCAGTGGGCCTTCTCCTCAAGTACCATACAATTGTCAGTCTAGCACAGGTCATTTGGTTCAAGTGACTGGATGAAAGTGAGGCAGGTCACCTCACCCATCAGAAGGCATTTACGGTAAAATGCTGGCAGAACAATTTTGAAGATGGGAGAGGAAAACGAAGTGAATGAATTCCCTTTGAAATTCAATGTTATTCAATTCAAATACCCAAGAGAACATGGCCAATGTAGAGAGGTCAGCTCTGTGTCAACCAATACAAACTGTAAAAGGCTCAGAGAATAAATTATTGTCTTTGTATGCTGAGATGCAGAAGCTATGAGGAAATATTTAATAGTTATAAATATGGATTAAAATAATATTGTATCAAAATATCAACTATTTCAAAGGGCATCTGCTGGCCAAAAAAGACAAGTTTGAATAACACCCTACCAAAAAAGCCTGAAAACACAGCAAGTCATGTCAGGAGATAAAGCGAGCACTTACTGGAGCGTATGACAGGTATATTATTACTGTTCACAAATAGTTCTATAGCCCCAGCTACCATGGTAGGCAGTTTACAGACAGACTGAATAACAAGATCTGTGCTGTAAGGAGCCTCCAGTCTCAGCTGACAGTTACACAAATCAGAACAAGGAAATGGAATAACAAGGAGGTGTGAGGATATACATTTTCATTAAGTACCATTTCAAAAAGCAGAAGCCCAAATACCAGGCCTTCTTTACTCCCTTCACACAGTTTTTGTCTCACCTCCTTATAACCAAACACACCTTCTGAATCAAATTGTCCTCTTCCTTCAGAATCACCAAATTCTGGACCTTTGTAGGTCATCCAGTCCAATCTGTAAACCTCCCTTCCCTCCTTGCTCCAAGCTAATTTGACATATTCTAATGTCTAAAAACTACTTAAAAAAACCCTGAAGTGTTTTAGTGTCTTAATTAGTATGATCAGGTTCCAAAGGCAATCATTGAGGTCAGATCTAGTGCAAGAGTGGGACCCCACAATTGGGAGAGAAGATATACAAGAAGACTCCTCCCTTTTTGTTACCAGAAAACTATCAGGTTCCAGTGACTACGTCCAGGAAGGTAGTACATTATGTGTCTCTGAAAGTATGCTTTCAGCAGCATTTTTATTCTTCTCTGCCTTAGGAACTTTCTCAAGGGAAACAAGCCATGTTTGCTGAGGCTGCTGAGGCAACTGTAAATGAGAGATTAAAGATCCACGAGATTTGTCCCCTTAAATCTCATAGGTATACTTCAAAAACCCCATTGTACAAACCCTGAGCTTATTTTCCTCTAGCACATATTTCTATATCTAACCACACAACTCCCTGAGTGACCTCATTAGAGGTACTTCAAGGGATTTGCCATGCTGTGCTTCTCATGTATCCAAAAGAGACTTCATTGGGAGTCAAGCCAAAGTAGGTGCTACAACCTACGACTGCTACATGCTACAGACCGCATGACTCCTCTCTGTTGAGAGGGTTTCTTTCCTTTTGATTCCCTTGCTTTAAAGATGTGTGGGAGTTTGGTGGGTTGTTGTTTTAATCAATTCCCACTACTATTTACTTTTTCCATAACCAAGACATGTTTTTAAGGAAGTGGCATTTTAGGCAAACAAATTTAATTCTACCTTGCCCCCAGTTCAACATTTATTTCCCCCTTCTTTTAAGAGCATAATACTGGGATCTCAGTTCCATTTTCAAGCCAATCTCAGGCAAGTACCAGTTCTTACCCATTTCCAGACAGGTGGCCAGCCAAGAGATTTTGCAGCATTAGTGCTCAACTCATTTAGACTTCCTTCAAGACTGAGTGATTTCTGGGAGGGCACTCAACCTCTGTGACCTCCCACTACACTGTACTTTGCTGCTAATCACTCCACCATCAGTCCCTGAAACGCAATTTTACATAATCTTCACTGGGCAAAAGGAATTACAAGTATTCAAACAAGCCTATTGCTCCATTCCTTGCAATCAAGTTACAATATTATTTACCCTCTAACAAAGTATTTGCACCTGACTTTATATATAGATAAAGCTCTATGTAAATATACATATTTTTATGTTCATATACACGCATATGCATTTTTCTGTGACTGAAAAGACAATTCATTTAATGCTGCACTAGATGCCAACTTCAGAAGCTTAAACAAAAATATTAAAATAGCCAAGGCATCCAATAATAGATAATGGGAAGGTCAATTTGAGTTGAATATATTCACACTTTATTCAGCATGTCACATACACTAAGCTGTAATAATCCTAAAAGCATAAGAAAACAATTACATTAGTGGCTTGAATGAATACTGACCTCTGATTCCTATTTCAGAAGTCCTAACTGGAAGTTGCTCTAAGTTCTGGAGGCTCCAGCTGCAGCTGTTTAAAACGTGTGGCTCCTTCTCTTCAAATTACCACCCATCCCTTGCTGAAATTGCAGAAGGGATGCACCAGTGCCCTCAGGTGCCTCCAGCATGTAGAGTACATTGCCACCCAATATGAGGCCAGTGCAACCACACAAACCCTGCTGGGTCTAAACTGGAGCAGATGAAAAATTAATACACATTACTACAGTTACTTCTGCCAGAGAGATGGTAGCTTTTAGCTGAGGGTAGTTTGTCCTAAACTACCACAGCTAGGTTTCTTCAACTGCAGGAAAACAGACCGCAGTTTTTGATGGTTGATGTTTTCAATTAAGAATACAAGTGGATTACACAAAAGAATTTAATGATAACATATGTGATAACTATGCTGTATTTGAAGACACTTTCTTATTTAAAATCAAATATGAGAAATACTTACCTACCAGAACAGCTCAAAGGTCAAATAGGATCATGCCTTTCACGAAAGCGTCACGTGTCCCTTTCCTGTGAGCATTACCCCTTAGCAGAGCTGAGCAGAGTCTTGCATGCAGCTGCCAGGGCTGAAGCCGGGGCTGACCAAGAAAAGGTAGAAGGGAACTGAAAGAGCAGTGGGTGTCAGATGTAGTCTGTAAAAGAAAAAGCAAGTGACCAAGGAAGAAATGAGAAAGTATCAATGGGAATAAGACTAAGTCAGCAAGGAAGAACAACAAGCTGTCAAAGTATGACTTTTTTGATTGTGAATATTGGTGTTTCCACTAGCTTCACTCCAGTGAGTGTCGAATGGTAAGCAAGAATGGTTCCTTCTCAGATATTGGCCCCCTAAATTCAGAAATCCAAACCAGTGCTACAGCAAACAAAGCAAACTCACCCTCATGCTAAGCATTTCATTCATATTCCAGCCACCTTCCTTCACAAGGGGAAAAAAGATGGTGTCTGTCTTGAGTTCAAGAGTTTGACAGTCACACTTAAACGCTTGTAAGAAACACATGGTGCAATTAAAACTGAAAAGGAAATATGGAGAGCATCACACAGCTTTGGACTTGCAGCAGCAAGGATAGTGGCAGTGCAAGGAAATGTCCCCTCTGGTATTTCATAAACCTAACAGAGAAAGGTAAAGCAGAGAGAGCCCCTTGCCTTTTTGGAAAAGCACTGCTAGAGAAGGGATTACTACTCGAGAGAAAGCAATAAAAAATGTTTTTAATATATGCTGATAATTGAAGAGCTACTGCTTAGTCCTGTCCATAGGTCTAATAGCTTCTAAGGGAATTTACAGAAGTTAGTGAGGTTTAACATTCCTCTGAGAGATGAACCCATGTATAATAAGCATTTAGTAATTTAAAATCTCTTTTATCTGTCGGACCCAGAAAATCGATTATAGTAAACTACAATCTGAACAACCAACCACTTGATGCTATGAATAATGCAGGAAAACTTCAAGACTAGATTTACCATGTCTGGATGACCTGCTGAGTATATGGGGCACGGTAGGATGTAGCAACATAAATGAGAAGCACATGCTCTTGAAGAAGAGGAATAACGTCATCATCTGCTTCCGCCTACTCCTCATTAGCACTATCCACAGAGTAGCAAAACATGCATAATTTTAGCAATAATTTGAATGGTATAATAATAACAAAAGAACCCTTAATCCCTGAACTGGGCTGAATGCCAAAAAAAAAAAAAAATAATTAAAAAACCTGCCAGAAAATTGAGACCAAAAGTAACAAAAGGAGCTTGAGAAAAAAGGGGATTAAATAGTTAAAATGAACAGTTTTTATTGTGTCTATGAAGTATCAGCTGAGTCAAAGGAAAGGCAATGCAAATATAATAATAGCTCAACCTAGGACAAATTGAAATCAGCTATTTCTACTTCGAAAATGCATTAATTTATTTATACTAAGTATTTGATAGTTACCTATAAACAAAGAGGTGTATACAAGTAAAAAGAATATTAACTCATCATTCCACATGCAGAAATCAATCCTTTTTCCCTAGAATATAATATTTCAAATGAACAAGAACAGAGTTTGCCAGTAAGGTCATAATGTCAAATCTGAACAGAAGGAAACATTACTTTTTTCAGAGGTAATAGCAGTATAAAACTACTTTAAAGCAAGACCATCTCAATACTACACCCTGTCAAGGAAAACATTTCTATATCTCAGGCCATTCTGAACTCTGCCAAGACAATAGTTATCCTTTATCGTCAAACCCTAATCACACAGAAAATAGCACACTCTCAGCCTTTTTGAGCTATTCCAAACCAGAGAGCTATGACATAATTTTCTTCATACCAGGAAGTCATGAAATGAAATTACTTGACTGAACTCTCTTTCCATTCCCAGGTAGCTTTCTGATGAACCCTCATGGACAGTGTACATTACAAACCCAAAAAACATGCATAGACAATCAAGACAAGGTGAGAAAAGTATTATACACAGAAATCATGTTTTATCAGCTTTAATAGTATGGAGGTTTGGGTTGGCTTTCTGCCAAGCCCAGTCGTTGGCCACACAGATTCCCCCCCACCCCATCCCAAGAGAGAAAAAAAGTACCAAAAGAAAATTGTAGTAAAAATATATATATTCATATGTATTACAGTTAAATACAATTAAACACTATGAATATCCAGAACAAGAATCCCAAATAACCCCAAAAGGGAAAAGGGGGGAAAGAGAAGAGGGACAAGAATGAGTAAAAACAAAACAAAAAAGCTACACACACTTGAAAACTCAGGGAAATAGCTCAATAAAGTAACTAACACAATAAACTCTCACCAAACTCCCCTCAAGAGAATCAGTTCCTTCACCTCCGTGCAGATGGGACAACAGTTTCTCAGATAGGCCTCAGCTCATATAGATAAGAGCTGAGCCGACACACTGAGACCTGATGTCCTCCAAGCACCCAAAAGGAAGAGAAAGAGAGGAGCCTCCCTCCTTGTCTTTATATAAACCTGATTGCATGAAGGAATGGTGTGGAATACTTCCTTAGTTATACCCCTGTTACCAGGGAATGCCTAGACCAAAACCAAGAAAACTAAACCACCACAAATAGATTTTATTTCTTAAGCAAGTTCTGTTTAAGCCTGTGTCTTCGTTTAACCCCTACTGTCCACTAAGCACCACACAGCTGCTCGCTCACTCCGTCTAGAGGATGGGAGAATAGAGTTAGAAGCGTAAAAGTGAGAAAATTCAGTGGTTTTCACCAAAAATCTCAAACATAGCCCCACACTAGCTACTGTGAAGAACTAGTCCAGCCAAAACCGGGATGTTTATATTTAATTTTTCTGTACAAAGGTGAAACCCTGAAAAATAAGCTATTTGATCTTAGACCTAGTTCATAAATAGAAAGCTTGAAGAAACACCTTGTTCTTAAATGACATGAGACCATTAGTTGTTGGAATATGGTTCAAATTTTGTCAGTAGTTGAATGTTGACTGATTTGAAGTTCTACAAGGTTTTTTTAGTAAGCTACTTTTATGGGAATTCAACTAAATTTTCCTAAGTTTTTTAACATAAAATGTGTTACAACTTTGGGATCTTGGGGGGTTTTGTGAGGTTTTTTCATTTGGATAGCATCACATGTTTCTGTAACTACTTAAATAACTTCTGAAAGGTTTCAAGTTCATAATTTCCAACACATGATATAAAATGTGTACTTACATTTGGATAATACAAGTCATCATTTTTAATCCCATTCATTGAACCAAGGGGACATTTTTATTCCAGTACAACTAGTAAAAGTAAAACAGGAAGGAAATGTATGACAATCTTAAAAAAAACCCCAAGGCTAAGATGAAAAGTCAACACCATGTTTTCTTCAATAGAATGTTATGTTTTGATAACTATTTTCCATTGTGTTTTTCAAAAGTAACGCTCTCTTTTGCAGTGAAGACATAGCTATTTTATTAAGCAGTTAAGTTTGCAAAATAAGTTCCATAATCTCTACAGTATCTTATATTTAATGAGTCATAAATCTCTTTCTGTACAAATCATTTTAGTGTTCATTCCAGTAAAAATACCAGATAAAAATCTTTCAGAGTTCCTGTGGCATCCCACCTTGAATGGAAAGGGAGCACCAAAGATTAATATATGCCTGTGGTTGAAAAATAATGTCAAAAGTCAGAGGGTCTGGAGAAACTTACAAAGTTTTATTAGCAAATTATTGACACAGAATGCAAACTGGCAGATGAAGGATGGAGGTGGGAAGGGAAGGTTTGTGAAGGGAAGGTTTGCGAAGGGAAGAGAAGGTTTAGGAAGGGAAGGTTTGGGAAGGTTTGAGAAGGGAAGGTTTGGGAAGGTTTGAGAAGGGAAGGTTTAGGAAGGTTTGGGAAGGTTAGGTTAGAGGGAAGGGAAGGGAAGGGAAGGGAAGGGAAGGGAAGGGAAGGGAAG
>JAWWMO010000083.1:93005886-93025030 GCA_035047845.1 Dendrocincla fuliginosa | reverse complement strand
CCTGGCCTGCGTGGCGGCACCTTTTATAGATGTTTTCCCTGCCTTGGAGCTAAATTTCTTGTTTTCTACGCAAATTAGTTATCATATGCAGTCTGTTCTTCTAGACCTTTCTGGAAATGGGTCAGAGGGCTCTGGGGGTCTTTAGTGGTCTTGATCCTTCCTTACTGCATCGACCTTTGGTCAACAGTCCATGCCCACTTCTTGACTGCATTCCTGAGCTTGAACTTTACTATGCTGCACTTATCTCCAGGAGCCAGAACAAAAGTGTTTGTCCCAGAAAGTGCTGCCCCCATTCTCCAGCCATATCCTGTGGCCTGCCTATTTGTGCAGCATGATCTTACCCAGTATCCTTGTTTGGCTCCATGGCTACCTTGTTATCAGTGTTTGAGACACACACAGCAATCCCTTATCTTCTGGGCCTCTACAGCTCTCCACTTTCCCTCCCTCAACAAAGCTTGTAAATTTTTTTTATTTCTAGTGTCTTAACTTTGTACAATAAGTACATTCTATAAAATAATACCTTTAAAAATAAAAATCAGTTTCTGAAGGCAGTAGCAGGTTTTAGTGACTAAATTCCTGTAAAAGACAAAAGGCATCCTTTTACATTCCTCCAAAATCACAGGAAGTCATGAAATAGGTGTTAAATAAAACTGGTAGTCACAGAATATCAATCGCAACGACCACACACCTAGTATCCTATCCTGCAGCCATATTATCAGCACTAAAGCCAGCACTGGATTCTAGCAAAGATTCTAAGATTACTATAAGTAAATTTTTGTCTGGTAAATCATATCCTGTATTTGCTAATTACAGAAATATTCTGTATATGGGACTAGAATTTTCCATCATGGAGCACAGCAAAGTCAAAATTCCACTGTAGCCCTGCATTTTCTTTTGAGTATCTGTTATAGTCATTTGACTGCTGCATACGTGGCATACAGACAAATAAATAAGCAGAACATTAAGCAAAAGCCAGATAAGAGGTGATTGTTGAGAGCTGTGAACTAATGATAATATTTTTTTTCTGTTTTTCAGTGTTGTACTCAGCAGCATACCTTCAATACCTGAAGGAGCAGATAATCCCCCTGTCTTCTCATAGAATTCCAATGATTCCAATTATTGTTAGAGGGCTATATTTTTAGTCTTACAAATAGCATCCACCAATTTCAATTTTTCCTTCTTAAGAGGGCTGGAAATAGTGACATCTCTTTTACACTTCTGTTGTCATTGCAAATCCATGTCTGCCCATACTACATCAATATGATAGCTTTTCTAATTGGATCTATTTGTGGGAGGAGGAAGGATCAGTAACAGAGAGAGACAGAGAGATACATTTTCAGAGTTGAACTAGGAAAAATATTGAAGCTGAATTTTCATCAGTATGACAGGAGCTCTGCATCTAATTTCCATGAATATAAAAAAAATAGAAAATCTTTCCTTACAAAAGTGTATTTTTAGAAAGAGATGAACATTCAACTAAATCAGATGCTTTTTTAACCAGTCGCAAGGCATCCACATAGACCATTTACTAAATCTCTGAAAATGCACAAATTATTTATGAAGAACAATGGAGATACAGACTATGATGAACAGAGGACAGTGACCCAGGTGATCACAGGCTGAACTCTTCATAGGCTATAGGTCCCCCCACTCTCAACAAAATGACAGTGAAAAGTGTAGTAATTTTGCAAGAAATACAGCTTCTGTGCTGACTTATTACATCAGCCATTATACAAAGAGTAATATTCAAATATAGAAAATGTCTTTAACTCCTTATCCTATTTTAATGAAGTAGAATAACATCCATGGCCTTTTTCTCACATATGAATCCTCACAAGATACAGGTATTTGATAAGGAACCAGAGAAATGGTTCAGCTCATGAATCACTAACAGTACTATTCAAGGATCTGGACTTCTGCTAGTCCCTTTAAAAAAAAAAAAAATAAAAAAAGTGGTATGTCATTATTTGCCAGACATCAATACAGAAAGATACTCATACCAGATGTTGTCAAAAAAGCTCCAAATCATTCCTTTCTACTCCTCACAAAAATAAAATAGTATGGGGCAGAATGGTGCATTTGTTAAAAGAACAGTCAACTTGAAAAGGCTCACTGTCTTACATCAGATACATCACAAGGTTCAGGCTACCAAAAAAACCTGCAAACATACCTTTTAGCATTATTTTGCCAAATGAAGTAGAAATTATTTGCTCAGAAATTATAGCTCTACATCAGGTTATGGGAGACCAAGATCCTATTTGCTACTCAGCCTGAGGGATACAGAATTCAAAGCTCATACTTTTCACTGCCCAAGAGACTGTCTTGACCATTGGCTAAGAGAGGATGATCTCAAGCTCTTGCTATGAAAGTTAATCCATTCTGTAAATGTTACAAGTTCATTGGCAGCCGGAATAGTGCCCTAGTGGCCCAGGATTCAAGCGAGATATTTTGAGCTCACAGCACCTCTCAGATTGCATAACACAAATTTTCACTACAAAATTCCATATTTATTAGCCTGTCATCTTAATTAAGTCTTGTAAAGTTAAATAAGAATAAATTAAATTAAAATGTCTTCCTTTTTCCTACCAAAATACATAAAGTAAAAATTCTAAAGCCTATCTATTGTCTACCCTAGTGTGTAACTTTCAAAGTTTCTGTATAGCATTTTTTAAAACACTTTGTGGGGAGGATGATGTTTGAAAAAAGCAATAGCAACTAGAATGGTGAGTCACAAGTTATTAACAAATAGTTATTTTTGGCTCAGGTGTTTCGAGCACATGGGCTTTATAAGGTCAGGCTGAACACTGAGTTATTGCTTGGTGGATAACAGTATTTCCATAAGACTATGATTCAGTTTTCCTAAGTGATTTCTCACAGATCAAGGAGGATATGTTTAAATTCTTGCCTTACTGTCTTTAGCTCTGCTTCATGCTAAATTGATCCCACACTGCAGTGTTCATGCCAATAGCACTTTTTCTAAAACAAATATCTCTAAACTTAAGAGATAAAGTCTGGTTGCTGCTGTGGTGCTGTGGTGAAATTTCTGAATCAGCAACTGATTTTATATGTAGCTATTGGAGTCAAGTTTCAGGGTAATATCTACATTCCCTTTCACAGAATTATTTTTGTTGCTTTGATTTTTGCAGCTTGTACCTTCTGTTAAAGATGTGGATTATGGGGGCAAACCTGTTATCAGGGCCTGTTGGACAAGAGGTAATGGTTTTAAACTGAAGGAGGGTTGATTTAGATTATACATAAGACAAGATTTTTACTATGAGGGTGGTGAAAACTGGAGTAGGTTGCCCAGAGAGGTGGTAGATGCCCTGTCTCTAAAAACATTTAAGGTCAGGCTGGATGGGGCTCTGAGCAACCTGATCTAGCTGAAAACATCCCTGTTAACTACAAGGAGTTGGAACTAGATGATCTTTAAAAGATCCCTTCCAACACAAAATATTCTATATTGCTTAAGATTTTAATTCTCAGAGAAACTTCAAGTTATTTTTTAACTGCAAGAATTTCCATTGTTGAACTTCTTTTTAAAAAAAATTTCATACAGGTACAGCTGTCCAGCTTCCTTTGGTTTCTGTATTCCCACCACAGCAAGATTGTGCATATTAGAAGGGACCTTAAAGACCATCTAAATTCCAAGCCCCCTGCCACGGGAAGGGACACTTTCCACTAGACCAAGCTGCTCAAAGCCCCATCCAGTCTGGCCTTGAATTCCATGGATGGAGCATCCACAGCTCTGGACAATGTTATCCAGTGCCTCATCACCCTCACAGTAAAGAATTCCTTCCTAATATCTAATTTAAAGCTACCCTCTTTCAGTTTAAAATCTACATTTCATATAAACATAGACCATCAAATATCTCTAGTATGTTTACAAGAGTGCATGTTTTGAAGAGGACTACCTTACCTATGCCATGAATCAAAAACAGCATGAATGCACACTCAGGATCTATGGTTAGTAAGTAACAGCAGAGTGTCCCTGACTGGGTACAGAATCTGCCAAGAGAGGGACAGTGAGAAGAGAGGTTTAGCAGTTCTTTTCAAAGCTGTTTCCAAGCTACATCCGCAGGCCTTGAAGTGGTCCAGAGGAGGCTAAGAAAAAAATAGGAGTTGCAGACCTCATCTGAAAACTGGTTTCTAGGCCTTTCCTCAAGGCATAGCAGCATTTTGAGAAGTCTGAGTAAAAGTCTCATGATGACAAAAAGTTCTTCAATGTCTTGCTCCATTTTCTGTAACTTCAGAAGACTACTGATGGAAACAATCATGCCTAACTCTGGTATAAAGATGACACCTTTTCCCCCCTAGTTTTTGTAAATTTATTCTGCATCTGTGAATTTCTTCCTTTTGTGACAGGTTTCCACAGAAGTAAGTCCTTCAAAGTTCAGCAATGGACAGGAGAATCAAGAAGAATGAGGGCTCATTATACTTTATTTAATTGCTTTTTGCTTTCTTTTGGGCACAGGGGAAGGGAAAGGATAAGCAGTTTACTTTAATCAAATGAATTATCTTTAAAGACCGAAATTATCAGATTACTTCCCTCACGATTAAGGGAAAACTATTGTCAGTATCACTACTGATAGGTGTTAAACTGTTCTTGCAAATGTTTCTAAATCAATTCTTGAACTGCAGGCTTTATCCTGGAAAAATTTGTAAGTCATTGGTGTCTCACCAAAGTTAGATCTATGAATGACTTTTTCTTCAGCTGCATCAGGTGGTCATCAGATTCTCCTTTAAAAGAGTGGTATGTATGAGATTTATATTAAATCTTCATTTTCTTTGCTGCTCTGCTCCAGTGTACAATCTCTGAGAAGAGAGAATGGAATACAGAGGCTCATATTCCGGCTGAACACATTACCATGGAAGAAAACAGGACCCCTCTTAAATAGACAAGGACGTGTCTTAGGTAGAGGACACCCTAGAAAGAAACATAGTGTCTAAACTCACTTTACAGTCTCTAAGTGAAACACATTCCTCTGACTACAGATGTAATCACAACTACAGCAACAGCGGGTAACAAACAGAACTGGGACAAACCATGTTAAACCCACGGATTGCTTACAGGACTGGCTGTCCCCTGTGCTTTGACAAGCCTGTTTGCTGAAGGACTGATGACTCAAATTAGCAATCTTAGTTTCAAGAGTGAGGTGAACCAACATGTTTATAAGCACAAAAGGATTTTTAAATCATCCTAGTTTGGTTAAGTCATACATTTATGCTTTTTTAATCTGAACTAATAAAAAAGTCCCTCTTCACCTTAACAACTATCAGGGCAAGAAATATTTTCTACTAGCTATTTTTCATTAATAATTTCAAACTGAGAATTTATGCTATTTTCTGCTTTGTCAGAATCACCTACCAGCCATTTTTTTTACACAGCTTCAAAGACTGCTGCTAAGAAAGTGTCCGCTAACAGCTCAAAATCTCTGGACGTGTTACACTTTCAGACAACAAATCATTATAATTAGTAATTATAGGTTCTTACAAACAAATATGATAGGTACCAAATTATAATGTTTAGGCAAACCACATTTACTGACCAGTGTAAGTTCTGTTGCAATAACCATGATTCATGGCATAGCTAGCTTAATATAGAAGTCAGTGTATTTAAAATGCTGAGTTTTGCCCAAGTTTATAAATCCTCAGAAATACAAAGCTTAGCTGTGTGCATCTAGAGACATAAAAGTTGCTGAGTATAAATATCTTCATTTGAGTTGTGCCATCTCAGCAATTCTAGAACAAGTTGGACCCCTTCTAAGTTTCATATAGATCTTGACTACCCTCAGTGTTAGATTAAGATTTTTAAAATTTCTCAAAGGAATAGCAATGACATCAAAAGACTTTCAGCCAAAATTTTCAAGTGCATGTATTTTATTTCCTATAATACCCCTAAATAAATGGCATAATTTTAATTTCTGTTTGTTTTTAAAGTTTGGGGGGTTTACTCCTAGGAAGGTACTTAAAGCTAAAATCATCAATGCCTTCATTTCCTATAGCATGAGGCTTCAAATTAAAATGCTTTATGAATTATTTTGACAGCAACAACATAAGTTTTCCCGTTTCTCTCAAGATTAATTTTTCTACTTCTAGCTCACCACCCTTAACTGCTTTACCACTCTTGTGCCAACCTCCTGGTATGCTCACCAGGTATCAGTATTAGTAGGCATGTTTTCACGTCCCTTAGGCCTTTCAATCCTCTTGTCTGTTAATGCACCAATCTATTGTGGTTGTGTACAAAATGAGTCTACAAAAGAGTTTTCAGTGCCATGTCAAAAGGAAAAGATTTCTGTAAGAGGAAAGTTTGGGGCCTTTCTAATCATAAATTTTCTTCCTCTTGCCACATTCATACTTCTTTAAAATTCTTTATGTCTCCTACTGCTCAAATCAGATCATTTAGATTATTATCCAATATACTGCATCGCCCTTGATGATACAAACTGAAAACTGTACCTAAAACTATACCTAACTACACCTTAAAATAGTTTCCTATACACCTTATAAGTCTAAATCCAATATGCTATGTTTTCTCAATAAAAAATATCAACAAAATTATTGCATAATGAAATTTCTCTTGCACAAAAAATAATCAGGATTTAAATATTACATCTTCATTTCACCAGTATCTAAAAAAATAGTACAGTAAAAGCAGCAGGGTTATCTGTCTCTCAACTTTTGTCCTTTAGCCAGTACAAAGAACTACAAATACTTTTAATATGAAAAATTGAAAAATAAAAATAATCAGAGAGAAAACTGAATCCCAACCCCATGGTCTGTTGTAGCCCCTGCAGGGAAAGCATACTTTCATAATTATTGATTATATCAGTAGCAAAGAAATTCGGGTTTATATAAATATATTTTTAGATCTAACATAAGTGATTTTGTATTTGGTTTTTCATCTGATTTGAAAGATTGAACAACATGTTTGTTTTTTTTTTTCTTCTAGACAAGAAACATGATTCTTGGATCAATTAGAAGTATTAACACAGTGTAATTAAGAAGATTGACCCACACAGCAGTTACAATCTCCCCAGATCATATAGAGAAATGGAAGTACCTGTGAAGAAAACTGAAGTGTTCATAAACAAAGGGGCACCAAGTGCAAGGTCTCATGCCTTCTGAAATGGAAAGTTCTCAGGAAGAGAATCTACACAGCAGCTTCAAGAAACTTTTGGTCAAGGTGACCTGCAGTCTTTGAAACCTCTGTTGCTATAAAATCTTCTGACTGTTCCTTTGCTCTGCCAGACTGTTTATGCAATAAATACTTATGATTGCCTGATATCTCTAAGGATTTCTTACAGCATACAGATGCCATACTTTACTACCTTTCTGTAGAGAAGCACTACTATTTATGATTCTCTATTCACATAAGATATGTATTTTTTTTATTTTACATGAATAAGCCACCAATCAAATTAAATTCTAGTAATAAAGAGATTGGAAATGTCTAGTAATTTCTATTGGTTTTAACCTCAGCATGATCTATCTTACTTGTGATTACAATCACAAGTAAGCTGTTTGGCCAGCTACTTAATTTCACTGATTTCCTAAATTACTCAGTTTAAAAAAATAAAAACTTCTATCAGGTAGATAAATTTACCTGCAATCTTCTTTACCTCATTTAGCCTTGAGATCCCAAGGACGTGAAAAAAAAAAAACCTCACAGAAACTGCATTCTGAAGGAAATACCCCAAACTGACCAAATGAGAGGGGCGGTTTGCAGTTCTCCAATGAAGGGGTGGCGAAGGCTGCAGAAAACAAACAGTCCAGTTAAATGCACTTCAAAATAAAACCACATTCCAGGTTTGTTTGTACTAAAAATACTGGTTTACAGATCATTTACAAATCATCTATCATATTTTAATTTCTCTGATAAATACCTCAAAAATATTCATAGATTTTCATACACATTAAACAGTTCTCAACAAGAAAAAGTTGTAATACTCTTTGAAGTATCATAAAACTCTTTTTTTTGCCTTCAGGAGCTCTGTTGCATTCTCTCTAGCATATGATCACAAAATGGAAAAATGAGAGTAAGGTACAAACTGAATAAAACCTAAACATCATTCGTACAACCTGTCTCTCACTCAGGCTAAGAAGCAAATAAGACTCTCTGAACACCAGCTGGAGACTAATTTATAGCTATCAGCACTTTGCTCTTGGTAGACAAATGCTT
The DNA here is from genome assembly GCA_035047845.1 of Dendrocincla fuliginosa. Classification (NCBI taxonomy): domain Eukaryota; kingdom Metazoa; phylum Chordata; class Aves; order Passeriformes; family Dendrocolaptidae; genus Dendrocincla; species Dendrocincla fuliginosa. The sequence goes on along the minus strand of JAWWMO010000083.1, from coordinate 93,016,851 downwards.
GATATTTGTTGATATGATGCCATTAAAATATTACAGCATGCTCATAGTTTAAATTCACAACTCCCAAAGACCATGTCATTATGCTCAGACATAAGAAATCATTAACACACTAACAAGGCAGCAAGAATACTACAGGGAAAATAAAATTTGACTTAGTTATCAGCTTCATAAAGTACATCAAAGAGTACAGATGGAATGGCTGTTCCTGTCAGTGCATTTACATGGCCCCATTTGTTACTCTTTTTATAGTCTTTCCTACTATATTTCTAATTTAATTCTTAGCTTCTAAGGCAGAGATCAGCAAGCAATGTACACCATGAAATCACAAATTTATCTCTCTGGTGATACAAGAATGATATTGTACAGAGTCTGCCTGGGTTGGAGTTAATATTCTTCACAACAGCCTGCACAGTTCTGTGCCTTATATTTGTGGCTACAGAAGCGTTGGTGCCACACCAAGGTTTTGGCTATTGCTGAGCAGTGCCAATATACCATCAGGGCTGTCCCTTCAGCTCCACACCACCAAAACCCAGTAGGCTGGGACTGTATATGTATTGTCTATGTTTGTTGGGATTGTGATGATGTTACTTTGATTTTGGTGTGGGGAATTTTTTCTTGTTGCTGCAAGCAAAGTTCATGAAAAGTATGTAACAAATTTTAATTTTTATGATGATTTATAAATGTGTGTTTCAAAGAGATATGGGGTGGAATGGACTGGGTACAGGTGAGCTGGTGGCACCTCTGGGAAAGGGTATTTAAAACTAGGCCCGGGAGGTGTGGCAGAGATAAGTGAGGCAAAATGTGAGGGAGACAACTCTGCAGACCCCACAGGGAGTGAAGAAGGACGGGGAAAAGGTACTTCAGGTGTAGGAGCAGAGATTCCCCTCCAGCACCTGATAAGACCACATGGATCTATCTTGAAGGACTGCAGCCTGCAGGAAGGACCCATGCTGGAGCAGTTAGTGAAGGACTATAAACCCAGGGAGGGACCCCATCTGGAGCAGGGGAAACTTTTCCCCAAATCAAGCCTGTTTTGCCCATGATGGTAACTGGTAGGGGAATCTTCCTTTCTTCACCTAAACCCACAAGTTTTTCCATCTTATTTTCTCCCTCTCTGTTGTTGAGGAGGGGGAGTGAGAGTGAGGCTGGGTGACATCTGACAACAAGCCAAGGTCAACCCAATGCAGCTGTTTCAGGATATCGACTTCTCTATCCTAAATGTGCACTCTGGCATTAGTCCACATACCCTGTGTGCATATTATCTCCCTAAGTACAGCTATGAGAAACGTAACAGCAAGAAATCATTGCCATTCCACATTTATTTCCTGCTCACAGCTTGAATAATCATTTCACTCTGCCACGAACATGCTTTCAAAGGTCTGAATGTCACCAGTAAAGCTTATTCCTTGCAAATACTGATATTGAATTTCACTGTCTTTCACTTCATCCATCAGTAGAAAGCAATATTTTGTCAGTAATTCAAGCAATTCTAATTGACAAAATCTGTGCTCTTAATGTGTGTCATTCAAGCATCGTAATTGTAAAATCAGTTTTCACCAGCACCATCAGTATAAGGTAATGAATATTATTGCAGTAAGCCAGAATAAGACATGGAAGGAAATTAAGCAGTAAAGGTGAGGAAAATCTTGAGATTCACAGCTAGCAGAAAGGCCAGTAAAAGTTTAGCACCATATCAGTTATAGGAATATCTGTGCATATGAAACATATTTTGCAACCCTGTTTTGTACTTAATCAGATATCTCTAACAGCAGAGAACTATACGGAAAAAAATGTTACTGAAATTAGTATTATTATTCTATTTCTAGCTTGTTCATGTTATATTATTATAGTATATGATGAAATACATGTAATTTATATTCTAAGTTATAATCTAAAACATAAACACAGAAATAAGTATAATAACTTACACAATGGAATAAATATGATGAGGCATCATTTCCCTATTCTATAAAATTTTTTAGTGTTTGAACTAAAGTTCAAGAGAATTGTAGAATGATAAGAAGGTGCCAGTAAAGTACCAAGCATATGCAGAATTTCTCAATGTGTTTTGTGTTGTGTAATGTGCAGAAAAGGCATTGAAAAATGTCACTAAAATGTGCTTCTCCCAGATTAAACGAGTATTGTATGCACCTCCTATTCAAAGATATTTGTACTGAGGTAGAGTTATGGTAAGATTAAATTGTTCTAAAACAGAATCTCACCTTTAACATTAAAAGTGTCTCAAAAGAGATGTGAGGAATATGCATTACATATTAACCAAGTGCTTAAAAATATGAAAAAAATCACCTTTATATTATGATAGCAGTTTTCGTTCAGCAAGTTAATCATTCTTTCAGTGCATGTTTGTGTACTCTAAACTAGTGCCTTAGTAAATGAGTAAATTGGAGGTTAGAATGGGGGTTTGCATATATATGGTATGTCCCTATAGCTCATCCTAAATCTTATGACTGCTTAAAATACTGCACGTGGTTTTAATGGAAAATAACCACTTTACTCACTTTAATAGCTGACAGCACAAAAAGGTTCTTGCTTATCTCCTGAAAAATTGAAACAGTGACAGTATAGGAAGCTTCTTTTATATATCTCCTAGGTGACACTTAATATGAATTCAATTCAGATAACATCCTTGCTGCCAGTCAAACAGAAAAACTAAAAAAAAAGGTATCCACATGCCTATACCCGGTAAAGAAATATTAAAGCCTCCACAGAAATCAGTAACTAACTTCTTTATATTCCTAAAAGTTATGGTGAAAGCAAAAAACCCCACAACACACACAAAAAAAGACCTCAAAACCTAATAATAATATACTAAATAAACTAGAAATTACATATTCATGTGAACATTTTGGCTTGCATTACTTATTACTGCCTGAAGAGTACTGCCTGGAAAATCCCTGATTGGACAATATCTTCTTTAATATAGACAGATATGGCAGTTTATGACCATGCTTTACTGAGGCTCTTCTTTTTTTAAGACCTCTTTTAAGACCTCTTCTTTTTTTAAATAGAACCAGTTCTTTTGCATGCTTCAATTTACAGTATATTAGTCTGAAGATATCAAAATGTGGGAAATGTATCTTTTTATGTGCTTCAGTCTCACCTATGAAATTATACAGACAAACATTCAAAAAAAAAATGCAGCTTTTCATCCAACTGAGTTATTATTAAGTTGCATATTTTATTATATACGCATCTATTTTATATGTGTTTAAGTAGGTCTTCAAAAGACAGTTTTTCTCTGCCCTCACAATTCAAGATTACTTGTTAAAATACAGTCAGTCTTAGTCTGTATGGAGTAAAAACACTAATCTCGAAAACACTTCTCTTTTGCTATTCAGTTTGACATTTGTACTTTTATGACACTGTGTTTTGATCTCAGAAAATGGAAAGTTGCTATAGCCTCATCACAGTTTTTTCTCCTAATTCTTTCTTTAAAACCAAAGCCAAAAATACAATCAAGAAGGACATCAGAACTACTTCTACATGAATTATGACAAATGCTATATTTATCATAATTCACTTGCTTAAAACCTGAGTGAACACCAAAACCTAGAATCTTTTATCACTGATTGAGGAAATCTGTCCTGTATTCTGTCTCTTTACAGAATTCTTTACAGTTCTGCCATTATTTCCCACTGAGAAGTTATTCCACAAAGATATTGGTATAACTACCAGCAATTATATTTAAAAAAAAAAAATAACCACATTTCCAAGTACAACAGAAAACTATGCATTACTACTAACTGTAAATTTGTTTTAGGTATCTTCAGCAATTTCCCCAAAAAAATCATTCCCAGCACATATAGAACCTAACCTTTCCTCCAAACTCTCAAATTACTGAAAAAGATAAGAAAATCTGGATTAATTTCAAAATGAAAATAACATTCATTTTAATCTTAACTGTTTCATATCAATCCTAAATGATCAAATATTTATCAGAAAATAATGCACACTTAATTGAGGATCATTTCAAAGCTATAGTTCTGAAGATTTTCCTCCTAATTTTACAAAATCTTAAAATCTATTTATAGTTCCTCCCCTCTTTAAATGCACAATTCTTATATTAATACTGACCCAAGACATCCCAAATATTTATCAAGCAGACAAAAATGTTTTAATACACAGTTTCTCTTTTCTCTCATCTCTGATGGTTCCCTTCTGAACCCTGGACTACAACTGGGACAAGTTTCTCTCATGCATAGGAGACCAGAACCCATTTTGAATCACTCAAGCAAAGCTTAAGCATGTCTAGAGAATGTTTGCACTGAGGTACATATCATCTTCATATACACTCTCCTCCAGGTGAAGCCACACCCAGCCCTGCTTTAGAATCCATGTGGTAGTAGCACAATACCACATTGCTAAAGCTCTAAAAGAAATGGAGAATACCAGCCTGATCAGTCCTGTCTTTAATGCAGCTTCTTAGTTTCTGAATCAAAACATGCAGTTCTTTTGGAGCATTATCTGGTTTGACCATCTCTGCCCAAATGCCTGGTTAAAAGGTGAAAAAAAAAAAAAAAAAAGGCATGAATCTTTAAAACACATGCTTGAATTTCTAGTTTAAAATAAATTACTTTTAATATCAGATTGCAAATTTTTATACTTTTAAGTCTCCCCCTCTATAAAACAGGTATCTGAACTGGTCTATTATTTTTTTTCCTTTTCAACTGATAATCAAATAAGAAATATCATATTAAGCCTGTGGATTAGAAATTGTGTTACTACTTTGCCCTGCTCTTTTACCTAGTGATGACAACTAAGATAAGCCCTCACAGATCAAGAGGAAAAATGCACCAGAATCTAAGTGAAAACTCCAGTCAGACTGCTTGAAATCTGAGTATCTCAACATCCTGAGTAGCTAAAACATATTAGAATTAAAGCTTCCACAAAATATTCAAACAGAATAATGTAAAAGAATCAAAACATAATTACTTTTCATGATAGATTAAATTATAAGTCTGTTAAAAGTATGTTTCTTCAGTCAGTGAAATTCTGTTGAAGCTTTATTGACAGCTGCACTGAATTGGGCCAACAAAAAAGGTTTTAGCCATATGTGATCTTCAAGGTTATTTTAAATGCATACTGGAACTGGAAAACAAGGTTTTTAACTATTTTTGGCATGTATTTGAGATAACCTCTTTGTTCCCCTTCCTGAATTATATCGTCCTTTTCATGGTAATGTAAAATGCCCTATCCAACAAAAATACTCATGTAATAAATATAGACTACCTCTGACCCTACTATATGTATTAGATTGTAAAATGGCCTTTTCTGTCAGTTTGTCTGAAAACATTTGGGTCAAGTGCATTGTGGCAAAACAGTAAATATATTTTCTTGTTTCCCTGCTGTAACAGAAAGATGAAAGTTATGTTGCTACTTTTTGCCCTGGAAAAAAGGGCCAATCCAGCATAAACTTCAGCAAAAACAAAACAATGCAACTACCCATTCAAAGGAAGAAAAAGTCAGCGACAGATTTGGGTTTTATCACTTAATGAATACTTGAGTGAATCATTTTTCTTTTTGGTTTCTATGCATAAATCACATCATTCAGAGTGAAAACACTACCCCCATTCAAACTATTTACAGATGTTATTAGAAACCATAAGGTCAAAATCACATGCCTGAAGATATATTTTTAAAATAGTGAACTTGCGAAGAGCATATATTAATTACACAACTTGCCTTGGGAGGACTAGAAGTTTTATCTTCCTCTATCAGGAACAAATATATATTTTTTTTTGGCTTAAAACTTGCTTTAAACTTCATTAATTAGCAATTATATATAACACCAATACACCAGAACTGTGTCATGAAGAATACTGGAGAAAAACTAAGGAGTTGCAACATTGTATTTTAGTTGTATAAAGAGGTATAATATAAAGAAAAGTATTCTGAAATACATGCTTCAAAAATGAACAATACTCAATCTGTAAATGAGTGATTTAGAAAGTTCATTGTAGATATAATTGAAAAAATGCATTTATACCTAGCTAATCTGAAAACTATTGCTTAAAGCAGTCCCAAGATGCTGATTACCATCAGCACATGAATACTAAATAGCTAGGCAGTTTACTCATAGCTGGAGTTTTGTACATCAGGCAAGAAAAGCTTTTTAATAAAACAGCTCTATCTGATTCAGAATGGCCCCCAATGCTATCCAAAATGATGGTTCAACCGTCATTACATTAGGAAAACACAACTCACACACAGAATACTGCAGCCTGACATCTTAATGCAACTGATTCCTGCAAATGCTACAACTGTAGCTCCAGGGAGTGAATTTCCCTATTGTTGGCACAGAATCGTTTGCTAGACTGGCACAGTGCTGGCCAGCTGGCAACACAGGAGCTGGACCAAAGCCCACAGGATGCTCCTGGCTGCCAGTTCCCTAGAGGACACTGGCTGAGAAGCCAACAAGGGAGAAAGGGTTTGCCACCACAGCCCAGACCACCAGTCACTGGCACATAAGGGATTTGGCAGCAGTAGCTGCCACCACTGCCTTCTCCATTACATCCCCTTTGACAGTATCAGGCCACCTCACTGTGCCAGACAGAGCACACAGTGACAGATACTGTCAGTGGCAAGAGGGACTGAAGAGAATGAAAGCAGAGCCTTAGTGAAGTGTCTCTAACACTGTTGTAGCAAACAAGATCGGGATATCAGGCAGTAAGATCAAGCATGCTGCATGGATGAAGGGAACCCCATATCTTCACTCAGGTCCAGAAAGAGTATCAATGTAAGACTGATTCTTAAAAGCCTGTACATGAGGCTGGCCTCTGCTTCAAAATTTGCTTATCATTCCACATACCTGAGAGTGTTCATATTTCTGCAGAAAAAGGGAGTAAAGATCAAGTATTTCATTAGTCAGTGCTACCAGAGAAAGGTATTTAAAAAGTTTACCCGAAGGGATAAAGAAGCAGAAGAGCAGGACCAAATCTCTCACTTTGTGAAGTCTAAGGGACTTCACCTGCCTTGGCATCTCAGCCCTGAGCTATGAGATGAGACTGACAAGCTTTCCTTTCCCTCCCAGTTCCACATAATTTAATGGGGTTTTTTTTATTTAACAGTTTGTTGTGTCCAAGCCCAGGATAAGTAATAAGTCAATCTCAAAAGGTTTCAAGATTTAATTCAGAGAAACATCTGAAGGGCCTTATACCCCTTCCAGTTTAATGAGTTGGATAGCTCATAGGAATCAGGTCTCTGTTGACATTTACAGTAACTTGTTTCAAACGAGGATTGAAATATGACAAAAGCTGCTCCTGTTGTTTCAATATTTCTTTATATTTTCCTAAGCAAAATCAGACAATATGTAAGGGAAGGTTGAGGGAGACATAGGAAATGGAGGGTATGGATGGGGGAAGATCGACATGATGAACAGCAGTGAATGAAATTAAAGGAACAAAATTTAAAGGCCCAGCAAGCTTCAATCAAGATATTCAAAGGTTTTTAGGTAGCTGTCTGATTACACATGGTTTCCAGTTTTGTTGTCATTTTTTTCCCAAATGTTTCAATCAAGACTGGAGAAACCATCTGACATTCTAGCATAGCAATATCACCATATATCAGTATTGTTTTACTGGAAATCTACTTGAAATTGTTGGACCTACTGAGTCAGGCTAAATCTGAACTATTACCCTTGGGTAACATAATCCTTGTACAGAAGTACATATTTTCCATAGGTCATGGCCTGAAACCTAAGTTTTGCTTTAATCTCAGTATGGACATAGTACAAGATAGCCAGAGATGTCACTGATTTGCTATATGCAGCTTTGAAATTCAGTCACAGATAAGGTTCTTATAATAAGCAAAGAGTCCATTCAAATGCACATGTAAGCTTTTTAGAACAACATTTCTTAATGTACATTTTTCTTGAATAATAGTTTTAGGTCTTTGCAAAGTGTCAGCCTCTGTGATTTCCAAGTTATGTGATAGGACTACTCATTATTAACATACCTGCATCTTTGATAATTCTACCTCCACAGGGTTAACTCCTCTTTAATAACCAGTTTCACTTCTGTTTTCCATGCAGTGGTTGTTCTCTGCAGCCATAGCGCTACGTCACCCTATGACACATCTAAGTTAAAAATGCATTCTGGAACAGATTGTTCCCTGCTGTAATTCCTTTGAAGCCAACTCATTTTCATCAAGGGCGAACTCAGATCACAGTCTTTTAAATTGAACTCCCCAGTATTTATTGAAGGCAATCCAAAGAATGACTTGTAGTTTCAAAAAATTTTCATAAAACTTTTTCAGGTACCACTGGGTACTATTTCAAGGCAGGAATGGTTTATTTACAGTATTAGTCTAATGTAAAACACAACAGCTTCTCAACTTTCCAAGACACAATTACCTTTCAAGTACCTGAATTGAAAAGGTCATAGCAAAGATTTCCTGAGTGGATTTAATAAACTGACAGTAGGTCTGGGTCTCCATTTCTTAAGTAGGGTTAGTCTTTGGTTACTTACCCTTAGTTTCTAGAGTTCCAAAAAGTTTACAAATATTACTTTATCAAATGTGAAACTATTACTTTTTTCCTTACTTTTCTCTTAAGAATAATGTCTTTTTTTCCATTGCTGTTCATTCTGCCTTGTGTTGCTTAATCTTTTTGACGTCTGAATACACATGCCCGGTTCTTTCTTCTTGTCTTCACCTGTCTAACAATGTTGGGGGATTGCATTAGTCTCAAGAATACAGAAACAGATAAACTTTTGTGACTGTAGAAGCATCAAATATAACACCAAGAGCAGAGAAACAGTATGTTATATAATGTCAAAAAATTAACCATGCCACCATACTTGAATTAGAATGGGTAAGTAGATAATCTCGAAAAATCGAATATATTTTGATCCACAATATTTCAGTATTTGATCCACAATATTTCAGTATTTGATCCACAGTATTTCAATGACCCAACAAGGAGGCTATAGTCACACAAATTGTGTCATGTTAACAGATAGAAGGTGATTTTTCCCTCTGACAGAATAAAAAATAATAGTAAGAGCATTAAAACAAATAAGGTCTAGCATGATACTGTCAAAATTATGTATATGCTCAAAGTCATTCTTTATCTTGAAAGCCAGATGGTTTATCCCCAGTAAAAGCAGGATTTTATTTTTAAATATTGTATTTAACGTTGGTTCAGCCTCACCTTGAATGTTGTGTGCCGTTCTGGGCCTCGCAATTAAAAAAGAATGTTGAGGTACTTGAATTCATGCAGAGGAGGGCAACAAAGTTGGTGAAAGGGGCGGAAGGCATGTCCAAGCAGGCCAAAGACACTGGCTTTCCCAGCTTTGGAGAAAAGGAGGTTGAGGGGTGACCTCACTGCTCTCTACAGCTTCCTGAGGAGGGAAAGTGGAGAGCAAGGTGCTGAGCATTTTCCCTGGCATCCAGTGACAAGACACATGGGAATGGTTCAAAGCTGTGTCAGACAAGGTTCAGACTTGACATTAGGAAAGTCTGACATTTCTTTTCTGAGAGAATGTCACACACTAGAACCAGGTTCCTAGAAATGGTGAATGCCCCAAACCTGTCAGGAGCATTTGGGCAATATCCTTAATATACTTTAACTTCTGGTCAGCCCTGAAGTGGTCAGGCAGTTGAAGTAGATGATCATGGTAGGTTCCTCCCAACTGGAACTATTCTATATTTTTCAATTTCAAATCTTCAAATTTTTAAAAATTCATAGAACAAGACAGATATCTGCTGATAACCTACAATCAAAAAGAGTTTTGCTAGCAGTTAATGCAGTAGGACTCAACCCATTTTTGTGAAACAAAGAGCAGTACAGTGCCCTTCACACCCATTAAAATAGCAATAGCCAAACACTATCTTTTCTCCTCAGTCATTTTTCCAAACATGCTGTAATGGTGGGTCTGCCAACAGGTTGTCTCTCTCTTTCTTGTACTGTTCTCAATGCAATTTGCCCTAGAAGATGGAGACAAGCTTCAAATTACTGGCATTGGTCTGACAGAGGAGTGAAGGACTAAGAGGTAAACTTCCCTTTACTCTCTCAGCTAATTCCATTTCTTAGTCATGTTGCAAAGGATGTGAATCAATTGTAAACAGAAAAGATCCTTACACCTTGGAAAAAATCCAGATAACATCCTCTGCTTGTGGCTCACATGAGCCCCACACTGTTCAACACCCAGACTTGTATAAAATACCACTATTTCAGATGAGTTAAGCTTGACCAGTACAAGCTCCATATTGCCCACTTTCTCCTGTCTTTAATGATTATTAGCAGTAAACATCTAAACGCAAAAACTGAGCAAACATACAACAATATTTTTCCTGAATAGTCTCCCAGCCCTTGACTTCAGAAAGAACTTGTGTGGAAATTTTGTTTCTATCCAGCAAGATAGTGTATCAAAAAAAACCAACAACAAAAAAAAACGAACAAACAAAAAATAAGAAAGAAAAAAAGGAATCTGAATTGCAATGGCTGTTGGTACCTACAATTAATAATTGTCTTGCTGGGGTAACAAAACTTAATGGTCAGTGAACCATCTATACTGTCTATAACCACATAATCATTTTTACCATCAGTCACATAGCTTCTGGATGTTAATATCTCGCGTCTACATAAAAACAGGAACCTAGCAAAACTGCATATCCACTGCAATAATTGGGAGTTTATTATTTACTATTTCTTTTATTCAGTGGAGAAAAATATACTTTTTAGTGCACCTGACCTAATCTACAAAAATAAAACAATGCATCAGAACATATTTTTTCTCCTCATTTTCCCAAAAGAATCCACCATTAACAGAAAACACTTGGCAATTAGGAATAGATTAGGTATCTAATTATTTGGTGTAATCTTAAAACTGCATGCTCTCCAGACAGACAGATCATTCCTCGACAAAAAATTGCATGCATCTTAGAAATTCGTCTTGAATTTTGTAATGAAATTGCACAAGTAATTAAGTATCATATTTCTTAACA
>JAWWMO010000083.1:92988273-93005786 GCA_035047845.1 Dendrocincla fuliginosa | reverse complement strand
ATTGCATGCATCTTAGAAATTCGTCTTGAATTTTGTAATGAAATTGCACAAGTAATTAAGTATCATATTTCTTAACAAGGCTACTACTTCTTATGTATAAACAGAACACTGAGACTTGATATGCATATTTGGACATATGTCAAAGTTCCTGATCGCAGCTGGCTAATTACCATATGATATTAGATATTACAGACTCAGTTTTTAATTTTGTCACTTGTCTGCTGTGCCAAAATCACTCACAAAAGCAGAATCTACAATTAAAACTTTTGCAAAAAGAATCGTAGGAATGTGATGTGTGTGTCACAAACTGGACTAGGTCAGCCTTTGGTCTACACATTTCCTGAATTTAATTGATCTTCAGCAAGGCTTCATTGCATTCCTCCCACAACATCTAAATGTAGTCACCTGTGACAAAAAATGAGTTCACTCCCCAGTAAAAGAAAGAAAAGGAAGGAAATAAAAGTTAATGTTGCCATATACACAAGACACTTGTATACAGCCGTGAAACCAAGGTAATGAAAATGCAAAAAGCTTGACACTGTCCTTGCCTGGTAGTGAAAATATTCCACAATGTGCTTTTATACTTCTTCATCTGACACCCAATCTATTAGGAGTTAGGGAACTATATGAGAACAGCAATCCTATGTAATTGCTACAGTCTCTGCCTTCATAGCTGAAAAATTCACTTCAGTTTACCGAAGGAGTATAGCTTAAGAGGTGAAAGTCAGAATGCACATTGCCCTTTAACCCATGCACCAGCTTATGTACCCGGTTTCCTCGCGGCATATTTCTTTCATGGCACTACCACTCCTGAAGGGACAAAAGAGAGTCTGCAAATACAGGAAGTCCAGAATCCTTTTGTGATTCATGCTTACTCAAGGGAGTTATAACTTTGCTCTTGGAAGAAGCTGAAGGGCAGTGTTTATCATCATTATTGAGAGAAGTGTATGTGTTCAGGTCCATTGAAAGCACAGACTTTTTTAAAAGATAAAGTTACAATTCTTTCACGTATTTCAATCTCTGCTCAAGAAGGTGTCAGTTGCAGAAAATGACACTACCTCCTTAGTATTTTTTGACAATGTAAAAACCTCAGAACATGCCAAAATTCACTCCTGTAAAAAAATTTAAACCTTGAGGATGGTTTGTTTTGCTCATTCCAGGCTATTGCCTGAAGATGCCTGTTTTTCTCCAAGGATCACATGCCTAATTGAAACAGCAGGAAAAGCAGCATAAGGAAAATGTCTCCCAAGGACTCAGTCCTAAGTACGACACTGGCCCTGATCAGTTACTGGATCTGAAGAAGAAAAAATCCCCAGGGCAAGACTCTCCAGAAAGACAATCAATTGCTTATTGAAATAGAAGACAGGCATCAAAATGTCTCTGAGTGAACTGGTGACAAACAGGCAGAAAAAAAACATACATATGAGAAAAGCCTCCATTTTAAGAGAACTGGAATCACGTTTCTTTTTCTGGTTTGTCACTCTTCATAATGAAAATAATGCACCCTACAAGTCCTAGTTTATACAGTATATGCAATGGTTATCACAAAAAAACCACAAACCAACAATCATATTTCAAAACAGTATTTCTAGTATTAAAGTTCATACAATTAGCTTCTGAATTGATGGTGGTATCCCATTTCCATAATTCCTAGTTTTCTGGACTCTTGTTCTGATTCAGCTATTTGATATTTAGGCAAACAAAAGCAGTGCTGTCCTGTAATTTTTTCACTTGTTTTTTTATAAATTAAACCAGAAAAGCCATAATAACCTATCATCAATAAAGTATTTAATAATCAAAGAGTTGGACCATCTTAGGTACTCATGTAGCAATGGCATCGACTTCAGGGACTGTGATAGGACTGCTTATAAGACATTCTTATACAGAATTCAGAATTACCATTGGATTGAAGACGTTTTCGTTTTCATATCTTAAAAAAGGAAATAACTTTTTTAACAAAAAGAAAATAAAGTTCCTAGTTATGAGCAGCATAGGAAGAGAAGCCAACTGAGAGCTTATGACTTATGACAGAGAGCCAACTCTGCACTGGTGCAGCCTCACCTTGAATATTGTGTGCAGTTTTGGGCACCACAGATATTAAGCTGTTAGAGAGTGTCCAAAGGAGGGCCTGTGTGCAGGCCCTTGAGGGGAAGCCGAATGGCTGAGATTACTTGGTCTGTTCAGCCTCGAGGAGACGTAGGGGAGACCTCATTGCAGTTACAATTTCCTCATGAGGGGAAGAGCCGGGGCAGGCACTGAGCTCTTCTCTCTGTTGACCAGTGACAGGACCTGAGGGAATGGCCTGAAGTTGTGTCAAGAGAGGTTTAGGTTGGATATCAGGAAAAGATTTTTCACCCAAAGGGTGGTTGGGCACTGGAACAGGCTCCCCAGGGAAGTGGTCACAGCACCAAGCCCGACAGAGCTTAAGAAGCATTTAGACAATGCTTTCAGGCATGTAGGATGACTCCTGGGCAGAGCCAGGAGCTGGACTCAATGATCCTTGTGAGGTCCCTTCCAACTCAGCATATTCTGTGATTAAAGGGTTAGGGGAAGGGACAGGGGCATTATAGTGGGGAACGGCTACAGGCTGCCTGCCCATGAAGTGGATGAGGCCTTTCAGACAGAAAGGAACAGCCTTGCAGTCACAAGCCCTGGTCTTCATGGGGCACTTCAGCCACTTTGACATCAAATGACACAAGCAATCCAGAAGATTCCTGGAAGATTCCTGGAAACTTCCAAGTGACAGATGAGCCAACGAGGAGAGGTGCTACACTGGACCTTTTTCTCATCGAAAAGGAGGGGTTGGTGGGGAATGCAAAGCTCAAGGGCAACTTTGGCTGCAGTGACCATGAAGTGGTGGAGTTCAAGACGCATAGGGCAGCAAGGAAGACACATGGCAATTCACTACCCTGGAGTTCAGAAGAGCAAACTTTGGCCTTTCAAGGATCTGCTTGGTCAAGTACCGTGGGATAAAGACCTGGAGGGAAGACAGGCCCAAGAAATCTGTTTAGTCATCAAACATCACCTTCTCCAAGCTGAGGAGAGATGTTTCCCAAAGAACAGGAAGTCAGGCAAAAATGGCAGGAGGCCTGTGTGGATGAACAAGGAGCTCTTGGACAAACTCAGACACGAAAAGGAAGCCTACAGAGGGTGAAAGAAAGGACAGGTATCCTGGGCGGAATACAGAGAAATTGTCCAAGCTGACAGGGATCAGGTTAGGAAAGATAAAGTCCTGACAGAATTAAACCTGGCCAGGTATGTCAAGGCCAACAGGAAAAGCTTCTATAGGTATGTCAGTGATAAACAGAACACTAGCGAAAATATGGGCCCCCCTGGAAAAAAATTACCTGATTACCCAGGATATGGGGAAGACTGAGGTACTCAACAGATTTTTTTTCCCTAGTCTTCAATGGCAAGTGCTCCAGCCACACTGCCCAAGACACAGAAGACAAAGTCAGGGACTGGGAGAATGCTACAGAAGAAGCACCAGTTTGAGAACATCTAAGGAACATGGAGGTGCACAAGTCCACAGGACTTGATGAGATGCTTCTGCAGATCCTGAGGAAACTGGCAGATGAAGTGGCTAAGCCAGAATCCATCGTATTTGAGAATTAATAGGAGTCCAGTGAAGTTCTCACTGACTGAAAAAGGGGAAACATTATCACCATTTTTAAGAAGGAAGATAAGAAACATCTGGGGAGCTACAAGCCTGGCAATTTCCCCTTGGTGCCTAACAGGAAGCTGAAGATGGACTTTTTACAAGGGGGAATGGCTTTAAACTGAAAGAGAGTAGGTTTAGATTGAATACTAAGAAGAAATTCTTCACTGTGGGGACGGTAAGGCTCTGGAGGCCCAGCAAAGTGGTGGATGACCCATTCCTGGAGGTATTCAAGGCCAGGCTGGATGGGGCTTTGAACAACTTGGTCTAGTAGAAGGTGCTCTTGCCCATGGTAGGGGCTTGGAACTACCTGATCTTTAAGGTCACCTTCAACCCAAGCCTTTCTATGATTCTATGATACATCAAAGATATTCATATTCATGGGTATAGTTGCTGTGGAGCAGCAAGCGGAACAGAAGTTCATGTTTATGAGAATGAGATCTCAATATCAGCCGTTCAACAGGTCAGTACTAAAACATTAATGCTAAAAATACTGGTTTTGAAGAAATTGTTCGTTTTCCTTTTGGAAGGTTACCAGCATTTCATTCTTGTAGCAGAAAAGCAAATGGTAATACCCCTCAAGATCAGTTGTGTTCTTGTTGAAAAAAGCTTCAAATTGCAGAAAAGAGATCAACACTAAGATTTGCATGTGATAAAAAACCCCCAACTTTTACTACTGTACGGTATTGTTTTTCATTAGACTTAGAAGAGCAAATTTCCACCATCAAGTGTTTTTTAATGTCAACCATTACCATTTTTGGAGGTGATAATTAACTGGCTAGCACTACATGAGAAACATAAAATGAAAACATAATATCTTCTCTTCTAACTAAAATAAGAAGAGTTTTTCTTCCATTGCTGCAACATCCCAAGGTCAATGAAAGCTGAGATAAAACAGGAAAAATAGAAAGCATCCATCAGCAGCAGTCTTCTCATTTTTAGTTCTGTCTAACTCTCACTGAGGTTGAACTCCATCTGAGAAATGCAGTTCTCTCCATATTCTCCTATTGAACTCTGTTCTGAAAAAGTTCGACACACTATTTTGCATAAAAATACGTGCAGATTATCTCATAACCAACTTCTCAGAATTTAATCATCAAGAACTTAGTCATACACTTACCATTTGGCCATGATAAAATTTAACTTTTTTCATTAGATGCCATGATGATTTTTATACTTACTATACCTACAAAAGCCACTAAAATCAGCTTAATTCTCCTTACTATAAAACTGAACTGTTTGCTAAAGCTATATCAGAGATAATAATTTGCTAGATTTATAGTAAGCATGTTCTAAATTGATCTAATTAGAGTGTCTTGAGAATAAAGGTTGCAAGACCTTTTAGGATTAATGCACTGATTTTAGCAATTTGTGTTTGGAGTTTTTTGGCGAGGTTGGAGCATTTTTGTTAGATAAACTCCTTTAGGACTGAGGTTGTTCATTGTTTTGCCTCAGCTCCATAACCTGGGGAGGAAGAGGCTACAGTAGCCGTTACTTATCCTTATATTTGTCTTTAGAAATTATTAAAATCACTACAACTTTTTGTGGTATTCTAAGTATTTATAAAGAGTGTAGAAAATACATTTCACATCAATATCATATAGTATATGTAAAAAAAAAAGGGGGGAGGGAGGCAGAGGCATTTATTTACTCTTGTTTTTTTAATAAAGAGTTCTCCAAATTATATAAGGAATGTTAAAAATTTGTACTTCTCTTCAGTTTTAGAAACACAACCAAAATACTTATTTTTTGTTACGGCTGTAGAGTGACAGCTAAACAGACATAATGCCATGTGTCCGTGGTAAGGCTGAGAGGAGCTGTTTGGCAGGGGGTGGATCAGGAAGCAGGAATGGTACTAGATGTGATAGCACTCTGAAAAGGATTATCCTCCCAGGATTGCTGTGCTGCCTCATTTTGCCAGGGACTTAACTCTGCAAGGTAGTGAGGGTTTTGGGAACTGATTCAGCAAAATACCCTGACATCAAATATGTCCTTAAATGTATATACACAAAAAGCCCAAGTGTAATATTGCACACATCTTTAAACCAGCTTAATCACCAGGAGCTGTCAACAAAAATAATATTGTAGCACATAACCTCAGCACAGAAAAGCACCATACTCTAAGCCTATGACACCTGCCCAAATATTCAGAAACACACTCTGCAGAACAAATTAGCCTGAACAATTTTCCACACCGCCTCTGAAAACCACCTCAGTGATATCAAGTATTTCTATTTCACTTTCCACTATAAGCAAGACACAAGCTAATATCTCTCATAACACCAACGAGACCGAAAAAAAAAAAAAATAAACAAAACAAAACAAACACTTCAAGTGTGCAAACCAAGATTTTGCCTCGTCTAGGTGCTTAAATCATTACTCCACAACCACACTCCTATTGCAGCATGAGGATGCCTGTAGACATGTTAACTATGCCCCTGAGCTCTTCAGTAAAATTCAGCAAACAGAGAACAAAGGCACCAAATGCAGCAGCCTTGAATGCTGACCACATAAAGTGTTGATGATATTCACAAACTCAGAAAAAGCAAAATTTGTGGGGTTTTGTGTGAACAGCCACATAACAAGGCTACTCTTGTGAGTGTACATGGCTCAGTATTTAGTTGGACAGAAGGCTGTTTCTTTTTCTATCAAAAAATCAATATACTTAGTAACCTTTGCTGATGTATCATCTGCCACTATAAAAGAGAATCCTGCATAAATGATAGGATATACATTCACTTGCAAACAGAGACATAAGATTAATTCATAGCATTTAAAGGTTTCATAAAGGGCCAGGTTAGT
Source organism: Dendrocincla fuliginosa (assembly GCA_035047845.1). Lineage (NCBI taxonomy): Eukaryota > Metazoa > Chordata > Aves > Passeriformes > Dendrocolaptidae > Dendrocincla > Dendrocincla fuliginosa. Next base: position 92,999,326 of record JAWWMO010000083.1, on the reverse strand, counting down.
AAGTTAGTTATCTGTAATGAAGGAACCAAAGTTCATGGGGGTTTTAAGAACAGGAAGAAATAGAAAACAACTTCAGTGTTTCTCTTTCTTTCCCTCATCTCCTGTCATAAGCCTTAATTCTTCCCCTTGTATTTCACCAAGGAATAGATGAAATGCAACAGACCAAATATACAAAAAATCTGTTGCAAAATAAATTACCTCTACCAGAGAGAATGTCAACAAGGGGCTACAGTATGAAACACTGGTAATAGGATTGTGGTACTTGTTCACTCTTAAAGCTTATAAAAAAGATATTCAGGGTCTTCAGTTCTTATTGAAAATGAAATGATTTCTTCTCAGAAAGCATAAAGAGCAATGAAATATCTCAAACAATTTTTACATTTACCTTTCCACAATTCTTCATTAATTACCTTTCTAACTCTAAATGATAACGCTTTTAGGTCATGAGTTGAGCAGTTGTTTTGTTGGCTGGAGAGATGATGGGCAAAGTGCTTATACAAGCATCTACTGCTGCAAAATCTAAAACCACACTACGTAAGTCTAAGAGCAGCAAAATTGCTGAATATTAGCCATATCACCAGACTCACAATCAGTGCCCAAGATATGGTGACAGGCATTCCCTATTATTATACCATCAGTAAAACCCTTCAAAATTATCTTTCCACCCACTGAAGCAGTTAGCCCTGAGAAACAGCAAAGAACAGTTCATAATCTTCTGTCATTTACATTATCCTCTTTTATTAAAACTTGGTTTATAGAAGAACTTATCAATAAGTTGAAATGTGTCCCTACAGCAGGAATTATTTAAATCTCACTGAATTTCTCAGTACTGTATCTTTATCCCTAAAGAAAAATGTCTTTTAATTCTGCAAGCCTCTAAGGTCTGACTGATTTTGGCATTGGAGCCATGTTTTACTATCTTCGTGGTACATCTGTTCTTTATTTCAGAGGTATAACTCCAGTTAATGTGGATGTATTTTTGTCTTGGTATCTGTTTGAAAGGTCAGCTTGGGTTTCAAAAGTTAGCAAAATTTCTCAAGAGGCCTTAGTCAAAATTGTTCCCACAGACCACAACACTTCACAGCACCCACAGTACCAAAATAGCTCATTTGAAGCCTACCAAGTTATACCTATATGACTGCCAGCCACACCTTGGAACCTGAGCAGTGATGGGTTACTTATCTTCAAATTAACCCTCAAGAGAGCCTCTATTTTGTGTCCTATTCTATTAATGTCTATGTGACGCAGTTTCATTTTGAAATACAAACATAAAATAACATTTGAACATTTCCTCCCATGATCTCTGAAGTATGGACTTTAAAACAGGTATTAGAGAAGTATTTCTACCAAGATCATTCAAGAAGTATTGTTTCAAGTATGACAACAACCTAGCAAGACAATGAGAGAAGATCTCAAAAAAACACAAAACATTACCATTTTCATTTTTTTAAAACTAACACATTCTAACAATTTCTAATATCAAGCTGCTCAACACATACCACACAGGTTCCATTACTGTTGTTTACTCTTAGACAATATTTTTAAAAAACAAAAACAAGTCCACATAATACAGGTCTACACTGGAAGAAGCAAGAAAATAGAAAGATATCTCACCACAGTTTAAGAATCAGATTTGTTTTAAAGAGTTCATTACACTTTTACTCATCTTGCAATATGAATAGTAGTAGACTTCAAGGCAGCCAATACGGGTGTATGTTCTGCAGAGTCACCTGCTATACTTTTATTTTTTTTCTAGAGTATAGCTCATAAAAAGATCTACTAATAAGTAACTTGGAGCTGAATTTGCCTCCAGTGAAATAGTGTTCTGAACAACGTGGACATGTTAGAAATTGGGTTTAATTTCTTTCCACTTAAGAAACGTGTTATGTTTTAGAAAGTCAAAATTCATCTCTACAGTTTATATTTTTTTAAAAAACACAAGATCACAAAGAAGAAAGAAAATCCTCTTGGATGACCTCACACTCTGGTGCATTAACAGTGAGCACAGTGAATACAGTGAACTATTCTTAGTTAGCAACAAGTTTGTAAGCATCAGCTGAGGAACAAGGTGACATGCTCTGTTTTAAGTAGAACTGAGGCACTAATTGGAAAAAAAAATATCACTCTGCTTGAAGAAAAATCATGGGTTGTAGTTGCATTGCTGTTTTAAATCACCAGTCAGATGCACCCTAATGAAGAGGATGAGTTTTAGACCCTAATTGATTTCTGGGTGCTGAAAAAAATGTATTAGAGCACAGTCCACCCACAGTGCACTTAAAGTGATTCAGAGCTGACAGGCAATAAAAGAAATATTGTTCCTCTTCTCATTTAGCAGAACAAAAATAGCTGTATGCAATTTTATTTTTGAATTTGATAAGTGAAAAATGACTCATTATATTAGACAAAGACCATTTAAAATGTTAAAAAGCCTGCTCCTATAATTTGCATATTTTGAAAATTAACTTGGTTCCTCACAAAATGTTTAAATATAGTATTATGAGATATGTGAAAGCCCATTATATTACATTTCAGTTTTGTGTTATTTTAATTGTCATAAAAAGTACACAGTAAAGATATTTGTAGCTGTTCATATATTGTTTGACATTTTGGACTATCAAGGCATGTTGGGAAGTTCAAATTGTGCTGCTTACACACATCAATAAAACAAAAAGGGAACAGACAAATATGGAGAACCTCCTTTGAATTTTATGCCTCTTCCCTGCATTTACAAATAGATGTGCCAATCAAAACTGCAACTGCAAATCATTTTATCATACATGCTACTCACAAAGCATATAAACAAATGACCTTGTAGCTCTGTTGTGTTGCTAGTTCTGTGCCCCAGATCAGGCAGATAATGAAGATTTTACAGGTTGAGAGGATGTCCTCAAACACGTGTACCATTATTTCTCTCACATATACACACACTTTTGATTAATGCATACCAGTATAGCTGCATACTGTCTTTCCTCCCTCCTTTTTCCATCTGTGCCATCAGAAGAGAGTGGGATAGAGACAAGATATGGTTACACAACCAAGCAGGAAACATCTCAGTCAGGCTGGATGTTAATAGATATATATAAAGTAAGATAGATTTTTAAAAATTACATTGACACCATTAGAAACTCACAATAGAACTACCCCTTTACTATATACAGACAAAATACAAACACCCTTTATGTCACCAATTCTTTAATTTAAAAAGTGTAATTTAAGAGGAATACTGGGGGGAAAAAACACTTTATAAGGCAAAGTAGGAGTCAGAAAAGATGATTTAGTTTTTAAGTCACTGGGCTGGAATTCAGGACACAGTTCAACCGAGTTCACTGCAGAGTTTTTTGTGTAATTTTAAAATCTCTTCATAAATCTCTTTTGTCTACAGCTTATTCAGGCTATGAACTCTTCGGGGAAAGAAGCGGGGGGTTTATGTGTATAAACACTGCACTTAGCTCACAGGGCCTTGCAATGGCCACTTGCACCTGGAAAATGAATAATGAGTTTGTAGGACCTGTGTGTTTCCCCCATCATTCATGCCTGAGAGAAGCCCCTGGTGAACATCGGCAAAGCAAATTGATTATTCTTCTCCCCAAACCTTCCTACCTTCAGATGCCTGCAAATAAATTGGACAGCAGCTGGAAGTGGTGTGCTCAGAAGCACTGTTACACCAACCACTATCATTGTGTTTTGTTCTACTCTCCCATTTTCCCTTGCCTTTTAGAAGTGGATATTGTATGTGTTCTGTATTTTTACACTATCTACAGCAAAGAGAGTGCTGATCCATTGGGATTATGGTGTTCCTGTGCTACCAAAAGAGCCCAGTTCCAATACACTGCCATGCTGGCCCCTTGGGAGTCCCTGCTCCTCCCAGCCCCTACGGAGTCCCCAGCCCATGCAGAACCCTGACAGTGATTTTGGTACATCACTTTGCCCAGAGAAATTGTGGATGCCCCATTCCTGGAAGTGTTCAAGGCCAAGGTGGATGAAACTCTGGGCAATCTGGTCTAGCAGAAGGTTCCCTCCTGGCAGGGGGTTTGAAACTAGATAATCTTTAAGGCCTCTTCGAACCCAAATCTTTCTCTGATTCAATTATTCTATTTACTCATTTGAAAAATAACAGTACAGTGGACTCCTCTTTAAGCCACACAACTTCTATAATTTTATATTTCACAGAAAAATAATGTTATATTTTATATAAAATTGGTAATAATAAGCACTGCAACTGAAAGCATTAGGCTACAAATTATTAGAGAGCATTATTGATCTGAAATTTTCTAGACTTGTGTTCTCTAATTGTATTGAGTCCCTCACTGAAACTTAGCTTGAAGTACAGCTATCAGCATGTGGGAGAGAGAGAACTGTAGTCAAAAGAATTAAAACAATTTTGCATTTCTTTTAATTTTATATTTCTTTTAAAATAAAAATCATTTCAGTGCTGTTTAATCTGACTGACAGTTAAAATTAGTGCAAAAGCATAAGGAGAGAAAATGAGCACATCCAGAAATGAAAAAAGGTGAATTTGGACAAAAACAAACTTATAAACAAGGTCTGAAATTAAATGGATTCATTTTTTTGTAGTAAGTTCATTTCCCCTCTATCACATTTACATTCATGATCATGTAATCAATTATTTTCCTGAAAATACTAATATCTCACAGCTTTTTATTGGTTAATTGATGCGGCATTCTAAACTTTTAATTATGGAAAAAGGAATTTACTGTCAAACTTTGTAATGTAAAATCTTTTAGTTAAAAAATGAACTTTGGCAAAAACATTAATAAATGTTGGGAGTGGGGTGGTGGTGGGGGGAATTTTCCATTTGGGGAAAGATACATGTATTATACCAGGTCAATGGAACAAATATTTGTAAAAGCATGTGAAGAAAAGTGCAAAACTCCAACACCCTGAGAGCCAGTGTGGCTTTTCCTGGTGAGATCTTGCTGATCTGAGTAACTTTGGGAACATGTTAAGAAATTGGAGAATAGTTGATGAATAGATGCAAGGTCCAATTTTCAAAAGGGCCCAGAATGTAAGTTCATGTGATCTCTTACAGCTACTTCATTACACACAAATGTGTACACCAGCATACAGAGTGAGGTGGAGATCTGTATCTAACGTATGCGCAATAGCCCACATGTCAGGAGTTCTGTTCAGGAAAATTCTCCCCACTCACAGAGTTTCCAGAAAGTGAACCAGATCTGAAAATAATTACATTCAAATTTGGAGCAAGAATGTTTGGTGATTTAGATTCCGACACTACAATTTCTATTTTAAAGGTTAGAAATGGAGTAAACGGTTGTGATTGGCACCAATTATTGGAATAGTATAACAAATTATTCTGATTTTTAATTCCAGCTCAGTAGAATAATCTTGAAACTTCAGGCAAAGATTAGAGTTCATCATCAAAGAATGAAAGTTCCTGTTTAGAGAAGCTAAAATATTTTAGTACTGGGGAAGTGATCATTACCTTAAGTTGAGAAGCAGTGGAGGAGCCTTTTACTTATTGTGATAGTCTGGAGAACCCCCTTGTGATGCTAAAGATTCGATTTTGCATTAGAGCAAACATTGCAGAGCAAAGCTTGAAGAAACCCTGCAAGTTGTTCTGAAAATGCACAGCCATCTTCCATGCAGCCTTACTGTGGTTATCCAAATGTTGTCAAGGACAACATGGCACAGATGAAGTCACGAGTTGCCTAAGGCAGGACACTACAGAAAGCAGCAGAGCACCATGGTTACTCTGTCTCATCAGTCTGTGCCAGTTCCCCAAGGTGCCAGGATTGCTATTACAGTGGTTAAACAAAGAGGCAGAAGGTCTTTTTCTGAGGGGAAAAAAATAATAAAAAACCACTTATATTTCCACTTCTTTCTGGTTCTTCACCTTGAAAGTACATTTATATCAAAGGGAAAAGTTCAAAGACAATTATGTGCTGTTCACAGTTAAATATAAAAAAAATTACAAATTACCAGATCAAATTTTGGATCTACAAAGTAGAGTCCCAAACAATTATCAGCACTTCTCAGTTAGGAAGATGCTAAAACTTCTGACTAGATAATAGAAAATGTCAGTTATGTCCAAGATACAGGGCATACGTATCTTTTTTTTTCTCTAATATGGGCAAGATGCTTTTGAAACTCTAAGTTTTGTGAAAACTTCTTCTTCAAAGGGCATCTTATTTTGGATTAAGCCTACCTTTATTAAATCAAGTTCTGTTAAGGACAAATTGTTCGCTATTGACCCAATTATCTAACTTGTGTGTGTACTTACCTACCCACACGTACTCTGGCAAATGCTATAATTACACTAATGAATCACAAATAGAATTTTCATTTTACCTTGCAAGTACCAGAAAGCAGTGACTAGAGCATGATTTGATTATATAAATGTTACCTTATTTCCAGGAATGACGACAGATCTGATAAAAAGTGTCTTTAAATATAGCTCTAATGAGCCACTCTGTTCAGCAGATAGAGAAAAAAATAAAAGTCAGGAAAACACAGTGAAAAAAAAAATAACAAAAGAGAAATGACCTGAAAAAAGTCCCTATAATCTGATGTAAAAGATGGAAGACAAAAATACCCCCACCAATAAACTGAAATTAAAAGCCTCTGTAGGAAGGATTTAAAAAGGGGAAGACAGAAAACACATTACATAATATAATACTCAAAAGGCAGGAAACACAGTTGTGACTCTTCTCCTCTAGCTTTCTAATGTACTTAAAGCCACCCATTTCCACACAGCCTATACACGTGAGGCCCCTGGAAAGCCCCAGCTGTTTCTGCCAGTTGTTCCTTGCAATTTGCACTCTACATCTTGCCTTCAAGTCCCTGTTCTGAAGGACACATTTCAAATTCCTGTGACTGGAGGACACAAAACTTTTTTTTCCTATAGATATGAAGTACCATGGCAAAATCCAGGTATGTTCTGCCTTCTGGCAACTTTTCAACTTGTGGAAAAGAGAACTTCCATCTGTGGAAGAATTGTGGCTACACCTCCAGAGAATGGCACCATGATTTTTAACGGCATCTTTAGAAAAATGTTTAGGAAGGAAAACACATACTTTCTGAAACAGCTACTGATGATGATGGTGACTTCTAACTGAGAGTTATTAGGATGCCAATAAAAATACTTTTCTGCCTTAATATAAATTCATGCCTTAAAATAATAAAAAAAAATTTTAAATACCTAGAAAAATAATATCTGTTTGAATATAGCTTAGGTTCCAATGCAGGGCACTGAATTCAAAGTTCTGTTTCTCTCTTTTTAAATCTTGATTTGTTGGGGGGAGAGGAGAGAAGTGAGTGTTTTGTTAATTTCTTTATACTTTTAGGGCAAGAAGGTACTATTTTTCCTGGGACAAATCCTAGCCTAGCTTGGATAAGAACATACAAGAACAAACACAAAACCAGTTTCTGAAATTTAAAAAGACTGGAGCAATGAACATGGCTTTGTCAAGAACGAAGTTTGTTAAACACACCTAAATGCCTCTATGGCAGGGTAACAGGCCTTACAAACTGAGGAGATGCTGTAGCTCTGCTTCTTGCAACATGTTAAACAAGGTTAGAGGAAATTAGTCAGGCTGAAATTGATGTTAGGTGGTGGGCAAAAGAAAGAAAAAAAACACTTACAGAATACCAGTGGTTCACAGCAAAACTGTGATGAAGTGTGTATTAGGTTACAGTGGTTTCTCCAGGATCTGGTACTACTCACTACAGACTATGGTAAAGGTAATAGGCTTGTGAGATTGAAAGAAGATAGGAAGCTGGAACAGACTGCAAACACACAGAGAAAAAGATTATAGCTCCAAAGAATTTAGAAAAATTACTTGAAAAATAGGAAAACAAAAATCTTTAAAGATACATGCCTATGGGAATAGTCTAGCTCAGACAAATAGAGAACGGCACAACTGACTTTAAAATTTAGTTCCTATTGAACCATGACCTGAAAACAGTCAACACAGTGCTTAAAAAACACTGCAAACCACAATGCAGTATGCACAAACCAAAGTTTAACAAACCAGTAATCTTCCCCAGTCCCTACTATTAAGTCTTCAATCATAAGATCTTACCCAGTTTGGGCATCCATATCTCAAGAAGGGTACAGTCAACTGCAAACAGTCCAAGAATGATCAGATATCTCAAACCCTATTTGCTAAACAAAGGCTTCTAGAAAGGCTGATGAAGATATGTTAGTCACCCTAAAATGCATTAAAGGATGTTACAAAAAGGAAAGAAGTTACTTAGAAGTAATGGGGTGAATTTGCAGCAAAAATATAACTACATTACATATTTTGGAAAACTTTGTAGTGGAGGAGAAGGTGGACCACCAAAATATATCCCCTTTGGAGATGTCTTCTATCACTGGAGACCTTTATGGATACAACAAGCAAGTACCTGCTTTCCTACAGAGCAGATATTGTCCATATTTGACGAATAACAATGACTGATTCAACTGAGTAAAGGAAACATGAAGCAGATCAATTTCTAATCTTTTCCTTCAAGATGTTATAATGCATTTAAAGCACAAATGGCTCTGAGCCTGAATTCTCAAATTAAGACACCAAACCAAAAGTATTGCTAACAAAAACTTAACTTCTGTTAAGGTATTTAAGGAACTTTGTTCACTCTAAGATGCATAAAAGTGCTTTTCAGTGCTTTTAAAGCCTGGGCTGTAACATCATTTTGCTCTGCAGAGGTATACTTTCCACAATGAAAACAGCATTATTATCAGATAAAAATATCACTAACCTTTTGAAATACATGTAAATGACAGCTACGCTACTTAAATATATACATTTATTTTTAAAGCTGTTAGCTGTCATTATGGAATGGTTAATTGCTAGAAGCACAGCAGTCACATTTGACATCTCTGCATTAGTAAGCGCCAACCACTTATTTCTGCAGAACATTCCATGGACACGGCATGAATAACACTGTCTCTAACAAGTGCTCAGTCTATGTAGCTCAATGGGCAGCATGTGTGAAGGTAAGAGTCCTCCCTGGAATACACTCTAAATAGAGTACATTACATATTATTTCCGACATACATTGTGGCCATGAGCAGGACATCCCCTCTAGTCAGTTCAGCCATTTTCATTGTATTTGACACTAGGAGAGATATATATTAAAAAAAAAAAAAAAAAAAAAAGAAAACCACACACAAAATGCCCCCATAACTTTTGCAAAAAACCTTCTCCAGCTTCTTTCTATGCTACATCTTTGGTTTAAGCAATTTGGAGACAAAATATTTTGGTTTGTTCCTAAATGAATCACTTGTTTCTAAATGAATCATTTTTCTAAATTGAACTTAGGAACTACTACCTATGAATGTGGCATAAGTAAAATAGGAAAACTGATATTAACCACTCTTTATTATCACAGTAGTTTATTCTATATCAAGAAAATAATTTATGCCTCACTTGTAGTATAAATTTGTCAAAGTCTTTACCCATTAACAATGATCTGCCTTAAATTAATTTACACAATTTCATATTTGGCCCAGGTTCATTAAAGAAAAGAAATAATAGTTTGTTTTTCAAACTAAACTCTATTTGTATTTTCTAAGATATTTTCAAAAATATATAAAACCTTATTTCTTTCATACCTTTGCTTAAAGCATCTCCTGAAAACTGATAAGCTGTTCTACATTGGGATTCTTCCCATCCTATTCTACAACTATGCATTCTTCAGTTGTAGTAAGGTCACATTTCTGTAAGGAAAATAGTTTTGATTGTATGAGTTGGAAAAACCCAACACTTGCTAAATGGAAACCAGATCAAAAGCACAACAGCCTCTTGTACTTTATGAACAAGAGAAGAAAAGCCCAGTGTTTATGGTGGCTTAAAAGTATCTATCTACAAACTATAAAAGCAAAGATCAGCTAAATGTTAAAAAAAAGTTGTTTAATCATATTTCTATTCAACAGTGAGAACAATACATATAAAAATAAAACCCTGAAACTCTGTTGCTAATTACATTTAACATACAGCCAAATGTTCTAGCTTTCTTTCAAAATCTGGAGAGCTTTTCTTTACAGTCAATATCAATCATACTTTTTGTCACTGTGTGATGTTAATTAATGGCTTTGTATTGACCTCAGTGAGCACAGATGTTTTGCAAGGCACACTGTTAAAAGCTTTCGATAGTCTAAACATTTCATAGTAACTAGCTCTGTCTTTCTCCTTCCTGTATTTCTCATACCCTGAACTAATTAAAGCTAGGAGTGTTTACTAGTAATTTAATGAAAAAGGCAATAATCCTCACCCTTACTGAAATTGCTTTGACATAGCACAACACTTGTATTTTCCAGACTAATCTGTAAACTAAACAATAAAGAGCACTAGATCTGAAGAAGGTTAAAATGTGAGTTCCAGAGCGAAGACAATCACTGAAGATGCGATCATTTACGGGAATTCAGAGTGGCTGTGAGAAGCGGAGATGAGCTTATTAATTAAGCAGTACTATTAATTTCACAGCTCAGAAAAAACAGTGTTTTGCTGAAACAATATATTAGTTTGTTTCCAAGGTGTAAGCAGACATTAGAAGAGACAAAGAGTGTCATGTCTTTCTATGACTCAGAAGTACATTATAAAATATTCCTGTTTGCATGCAGTCCCAGCAAGAGCCCCTACCCTAAACCTAGACTGCTGTACATGGGCATGTGCATTTATCTATTTTGAGAAAAGTCTGTTTTATAAAGCCAAGAGGTTAATACTTTGTCTTATGTTCTGTGTCTGTGACAAATTAATAATCTACAGAGAGTTCAAGCTGATGCATTTTCAGAGTAAACAAAAAAGTACATAAGATCCTCTGGTTGTGAGCAGTCTCACAGCCCTGACATAACCTGAAGAATTGGGTGTTCCACCCCATTCTCTCATAGTTTGCAATGCACAACAGCCCAAGAAAAGTACCACTTTACCATGAATGGAAGAGGAATTGGAATCTCAGTACATTTAATCATTGCTTTCTGTCAATTAAAGCCATCAAATCTGACATGCTTTTACAATCCTACAAATTTCCAGTCCCTAAAATCTCTGTGGCTGTCCCATGGCAATTGGAA
>JAWWMO010000083.1:92943006-92988173 GCA_035047845.1 Dendrocincla fuliginosa | reverse complement strand
TCAAATCTGACATGCTTTTACAATCCTACAAATTTCCAGTCCCTAAAATCTCTGTGGCTGTCCCATGGCAATTGGAACTCATAGGTGCCAAGAAATCCCTGTTGTGGAGATAGAGAAATGATTCTGTACTTGCTGTTGTAGAGATATACCTGAGAAAAAAGGACTTGCATAACCTTGTAATAACCTTAGTAACCAAGACAACTAACAGAGGTCTAATCTCACAGCTCTGTGACTATCTTCCGAATCTTTCTGCCAGTCACAGGTCTTGAGACACAACCAACGGACTGAAAGCAGTGAATCTCTTCCAATACAAAGTTTAACACCTTGCTTAAGACTCACTTGTACCAGCAGCACTGACTTCATTCTGGTCTTTGCCTACAAGCAGCTGTCATACATATATGTTTTGTTCTGGTGACTTCGGCAGTGACAGCAGTAACTTTAAGCAGGAAGATGGGAATCGCCCACTGGTGAGGACAATGAAGTCTCAAACCACTGCAGCTGTTACCTAAGGGATTGTTAGCAGAATCCTAACTGAACTTTCAGGCGATATCTAGACTACTAAATTAAAACTGTCAGAACCATGCCAATCCTTGAAGCCAGCTGAGAAGGATCAGCCTGAATTTGTGCAGATTAAATCTTTTAACCTCTGACCCAAACCGGTTACATGCTAACAGCTGTCGGAAGTGGGCCCAGTTGTATTTTTTACTCTGTTTATGCCAGGTACTGTTTCAGAGGGATGCACTCCAGTGCCCAACAACCTTCCTGGGAATAAATTACAAGTACAGGTGTAGATACAGAATCCTTTTTGCTCTTGTCAAAGGCTAGCTTATGGATGCAAGGGTTGGTATTCAGACTCTGCTAGGTGGGGAGTGCCATTTTCTTTTCCTCACACCATTTATGTGTCGAGGTAGAAGAGATTTCTGACAGTTCCTTGCATAATAATATATCACAACATCCTATCTTTTTGGAGAGGATATTTGGAGAGATCTTATCTCTTTGGTCCTTTTCATTACTAAAACTGTAAGATCAAACACCAAAGCCATAAAATAATATCAAATTTTCATTCAGCATCCTAAAATGGTGAGTCTTAATTTGCTTACTCTGAAGATCAATACTTCAAAATGTCAGACTTTCCTTACACACCTTTTTTCCCCTTGCTTTTTTTTTACACTTTTTTTCCCCTTGCTCAAGATTATTTATACTTCCAAGAATACTTGGATTAAGTGACATCTTATATGAAAAAAGATAGATAAACCAAAACCGGGTCAAAGGACTAATACTATTTTCCCCTCAGCGGAGCTATAGCAAAACATAGCTTCCCAGTGTCACAGAACTCTTCCTGGAATTTAATCAAAGAAGGGCTGAAAATGCCACAAACAAAAACAAGAGATGCTAGAAATTTCCGGAGGGACATGTTCCTAGGTTTTCTAACTTGACTATAGTTATGTTGTTTTCATTTTCCAAATTACATTTTGATCCCCAGCTAGAATGAATCTCTGAAGCTGAAGCACAGTCCCTGTACTTTTTCTACTCTTCAGCTTGTGAACAGCTTATTGAAAATCACCTGTATTTCAGCCAATATTGGGGGTTTTTAAAGGATGGTCAGCTTTGGCAGTCAGAAAGCTGAACCAATTGATCCAATGCAATTTCTGAAAACTGAAAATAATAATAACAACAATTTAGAACCCTGACAGAGAAAGACTAGCATGAAAAAAATGCCTTAACTGATTTCTAGAGCACAGGGCACAAAAAGACTCCAGGTTTGGAGGAGCTCAGACACTGCAGCATGGAGCCACTTTAGCTTATGCTCAGTGGGCTGGCTTTTTTTTCTAGGTCCCAAACATGTCACAAACAGTGCTGAGCTTCAAGCTACTGAATCTAGATAGCTGGCAGTCTCTAAGTCAGCTAACATAAAACCTGTCTTGGGTATCTACAGACTGCACTGAAGCTTTGAGACTTTTTTTCCACAGAATAACCATCACCATATTCTATCATACCTTTGCTTTTCTAGGGAAGAGACAGACATTTTGCCTCATAGATGGTGGGGGGGTTAGTTTATGATAGCTGTTCTGTTCCACAGTGAGTTGCACTTGCTATGATAACATACTCCTGTGTAAGCAGGATCTTTAATATAGTGTATGTTTCTGCATTTCATTTTTTTACATATGCTTTCTCTACCTCTAGTAAAGCAAAATATCCTACATTAGTTAGAAGGTAACTGCTGTTGGGGAGATTTTTTTCAAATGGGCTTTACAGTTATCATTCCCACCAGGACAGAAGAACTCATTGATATTCTTACTTCTTTTTGCCACTGAACAGGTAAAAAGAAGTTTTATGCTACTAATACTATTCTCTTTGCTCCCTAGCAGACCCTAACAGGTTAACTTGATTTTGGAGGAAAAACTCTGAAAGTATTTCAGTGTAAATCGTTTCCCTTATATATGTACTACCCATGGAATAGAAACAGCCATCCTGCTTTAGTCCACTCCACCCAGGAAAATCTACCAAAGAGAAGGTTCAGGAAAAAATACTTTCCAACATCCATACTGAAGTCTGACTATAAAATGAACTTTTCTAAATCATCTTACCATTGTAGGGAGGAAGTTCGTGCAGCCAAATCTCAACTGAAGTTGCAGCTGGGCAGAAGTGTGGGGGACAATAAAGAGTTTTCCCAAATATATTAATGGCAATAGGCAATATAGAAATATCATTGCCTGATTAAGGGATGAGGAAGGTCACTTCACAAATAAGGACAAGGCAGAGGTGTTTAATGCTTTCTTTGCCTCTGTCTTCAACATGGATGATGGCCTAAGTGTCACTAGTGGTATTCTGCAGGGCTCCATCCTGGATCCTGTGCTCTTTAATATCTTCATAAATGATTTGGACGCAAGACTGGAGGGTATAATAAGCAAGTCTGCAGACGACACAAACCTGGGAGGAGCTGTTGACTTCCTCAAAGGCAAGTGAGGCCCTGGAGATTGACCTTGATAAATTAGAGGGCTGGGCAATCACCAACCATATGAGGTTCAACAAGGGGAAGTGCCACATTCTGCATCTGCGATGAGACAGCCTCAGATGTATGAAGAGACTGGGGAATGAGATGCTGGCAAGCAGTGCCAGGGAAAGGGACCTAGGGGTCCTGATCGACAGCAAGGTGAATATGAGTCAACAGTGCCCTGGCAGCCAGGAGGGCCAACCCTGTCCTGGGGGGCATCAGGCACAGCATCACCAACCAGTTGAGGGAGGGGATTGCCTCTGCTCTGCACTGGGGCAGCCTCACTCTGCAGTTTGTGCAGTTTTAGGCACTAGAATTTAAGAAAGATATTAAGCTATTAGAGAGTGTCCGAAGGAGGGAGACAATGATGGTGAAAGGCCTTGAGAGGAAGCCATATGAGGAGTGGCTAAGGGCACTTGGTCTGTTCAGCTGGAGAAGAGGAGACTGAGGGGAGACCTCATTGCAGTCTGCAGCTTCCTTGCAAGAGGAAAAGCAGGGGAAGGCACTGATCTCTTCTCTGTGGTGACCAGTGACAGGACACAAGGAAATGGCCCAAAGATGTGTCAGGGAGGTTTAGGCTGGATATAAGAAAGAGATTCTTCACCCAGAGGGTGGCTGGGCACTGGAACAGGCTCTCCAGAGAAGTGATCACAGCGCCAAGCCTTACAGAGTTCAAGAAACATTTGGACAATACTCTCAGGCACATGGTGTGACTCTTGGGGACAACCCTGTGCAGGGCTAAGGGTTGGACTCAATGATCCTTGTGGATCTCTTCCAATTTACCATATCCTGTGATTCTGTGACATTTTCCATTAATGACTCGACAGCCACAAAGAAAAAGCATTTCAGTTTATAACACTAAGAAAGTGGAGTTAGCTTTAATATTTTGAAACATGAAAGTATTTTCTGTTTGAAAATTTCTACACAGTGACATTCAGTCAAGTGGAAAGATATGCATCTTAGATCAAATCATCACTGATAAAATTCTTACCCCAACCATAGGCCCAGGATTTCTCTTAAATTAAATAGAACTCTTCTTTATCACCGTAAATTAGATATGGAATTCCAGAGTACGGAACAAACTCAGGATGTAGCACATAGGTTTGCTTTAGGCAGAGGTGTTGGGTTTTCTTTATCCCAGGTTCTGATCACTGATTCTGTTTACCAGTGGAATCCATGCTTAGCTGCATCTGCACAGCTGAAAAGATACTGAACCACAGCAAAGAAAGAAACACATGGGGAAAGATGATTTTACGGATGGAAGCCAGCTCACCACAAACCTAGGCACTGACTGAGCTTAGAGTTTTCTATCGTGACCTTCCTTTTGTCTGAGAGACAACTTGTTAAAAAATTCATACGAAACATTTATCTTTTTGCAATAAGCTATTCCTTCTCTAGACTTCAAAATACTTTAGCACCCACTAAACACTAAACAAGCTTGTATCAGGCAGTGAAAAGTCTTTTACTAATGCTAATGAGCTTTGTATCAAACAAATAAAGGTTCCTGTCATTATCAACTGCTATCATCTTCTGTTTAGAGAGCTACATTCACACATTCATAATACAGGTATAATTAGTTCTTAAATTTGCTTATGATCAGCGTCACCTTTAGGGAATGGCAAGAAATATTATTTGATTAGGTTGCTGGGTTTTTTCATCTCTCAATCTCTCACCCATTTTTATCTTTTTTCCCCCCCCAAACATAAAGTAATGAGACTTTTATAGAGTAGTATGTTTGCCGTTGGTCCTGCTAGAAAAGGGTGTTGATTTCAACATACATTGTTTCTATCCCAGTGTCCCAGCAACCAGCAACAATTTCTCCCATTGCTGCCTGAATTGTACCTGAATAACTAGTTTTTCAATAATTTAGCTCCCGTTGGACACAGGATAGAAGAATTGGCAATTTGCCTGCACACCTTCAATGCAAATGTTGCCTCTCTGGGCAATATTACATCTGTGTCCTAAGTGTAGCTACACAGAAAAGTATCTCTCCAGCACAAGAAATTTTTGCAAAAGTACTGGCTACCAAAATCAGACCAAATGCTGAAGTAAACTCAAATTAAATAATTGTTTCATCAGTGTGGGGGAGCCCTGTTTTGGCTTTTTGTCTACTATTTTACTAATAAAAACTTATCTATGGAGAAAAAAAAATGCAGGATGATGAACAATGCTGCCAGATATTAGCTATCAAATAAGAATCTTTTCCCACTCCTTAGGTACGGTGGCCTTGAGCAACTCGCACTGGGTCAGGGACACAAAGACCAAGGGACTGCAGCCATAGACAAGGCACACGTGGGGCAGAGGAAAGAAGAGCAGAGAAGCAACAGAGATAAAGTGTTACACAGGCTCCCCAGCCTCCTGCACCAAAGGTTTGGGAGGCACCAGGTGTAATACCCAGCAAAAGTGGAAGTGAGGCTGCGATGGGGGAGGCATGGTGTTGGACTGAAACTCAGCTCAGGGAGCAGGAGTTCTTTCCCAAGGTGTTTGTTTATTTTCTGTCTCTTATAGCCTGAATCAGTGACAAAAATTTTGTGTTAACTAGAAATAATTAGGAAAATATAGTAAAATTCCTCCTACATGAGCTATTTTTTCCTGCAATGACAGGCAATATAGATACCTATCCTCTAGATACCAACACTTTTATGACTTCTAGAGCTCGAGTCAAATTTTTATTCCATTTTGTGCTCATTTCCCATGACTACCATTATCAACAGAGAGACACATGACTTCTGTTTACACTCCCTTCAAATGAAAAAGAACCCAAAGTACCAAATTCAGGTAAAATGTAATAAGCTAGCACTAAATAACAGGGATTTCCTGTCCTCATGTAGTCAGGCTGCCAAAACAAGCTCCAGATGATCTTCTGCCATACCATTCTCCTTAAATTACAATTCTCTCTTAAACTAGAGCATCTATCACCTGACTGGGTGGTATGAAAAAGAAAGTAACCTCAAAAAAAAACCCAAAAAATTGATACAAACAATAAATGGACATTTTTAACATGCTATTTTACTGTTCAATACAGAACTAAAGCAGTATATATAAATTCTGGGTGGGAAACAAGCTATCAATCTTACAGCTTTTTTTTTTGGGGGGGGGGGGGGACGGGGTGGGGATAAGGACAGTTTCACATAATTCTAAAGTCCTTAATACCACAGTCCTTTGATTTTATTTTTATTTTTTTTTTAAATCTTAGGAGTTTATGTGTGAATGCTCATTTCTTTGAAACATATTAGAATGACAACATACAAAGGCAATGATAGAACTCAGCTCTCAGATAACTAAATAAGACAAAATACATCACACCTCTCAGAAATTGCATTTTCACTTGTGTTTCTGGGCTTAGGTTTTTGTCATGTATTTGGAACTAGAAATATGAGACTATAATAATAAATATGTAAACAAGGAAAACAGCTGAAACTTGAAAGCACTATAGAATTAACTGTCAGTAAGAATGAAAATCCAAGTGTTTTTTCTTTCATGTATAATTTTGGGTTCAGAAATCGCCCTGCATAGTTTACTAGCACAACAATCATTGGGGTTTTAAGAGGACTCTGTAGTGCAGTTCCCCATTCAGTGTGTGTACATTTTGCTGTCAGTCGACAAGAACCTGCAACTGAAACAGTATACAGCCACCAAATGCCTCCATGGACCTAGACATAAACTCCTGGGAGCTGGTAAGCACTGACATGAAGAAAAGCCCCGATTTTAGAGAAACTTCTTCCACTTTTTATACTAAACATATCCTAACCATATGCCTCTTAGGAAGATGGGTACTGCATGTTCATCTCATGACTACATTCATTGGAGACTTCTACCTAGGGTGGGATTCTTCTTATTCTGCTTCCTGGAATTTCAGTCACGGGGGGAGTATTTGGAATCCATCTCTTACCCTGAGCCACTGGGAACATGATCAAATTCAGCATAAAAGGTGCAACTAGTATGCATTAGAGCTGCATATGGATTAAGTCCATATCATTCCAAAAGGTTCAGTATTGATTTTAATTTCGTTTTAGAACCAGCTTCTTTCCCTCCCATGGTGGTACTTCAGATGTATTCATACGACAAACAGTTTGACACACCACATAGGAATAATGAAAGCTCGCTCATAGATGTGAGGATCTTTATAATGATTTAATTATACATAAAAATATTTACTGAAAATGAGTTAAACTCAGTACCACACAAGCAGGATTTTGTCCACTTCTCTAAAATCAAAGAAATTTAATCCCCCTCTCCTAGAAAAGCATTTAAGATAGCAGCATACACAGTTAAGAAATCTTCATTACACTAAAAGCCCTAATCATATACTAGCTAAAATTCATAAGCAAAGTTAAAACAACATGCCAGGGCAGATGAAGATATTTGACCTGTAAAAATTTCATTATTTTCCTCTTGGATGCAGAAATGAGGAATCTATTATATTTGTCATAGGCAGGAGGGGAGGAGTAAGTATTAGTAGGTAAATTTACTGCCAGATTCAAGACATGAAGATAATACTGCTGCACAACAAAAATACCAAAACCTTTCATATTCCACAATACTGATCAGTGTCAAAAAAAAAAAAAAATAGGATTTAAGCTGAGTGTTCTAAAGGATTACCCTGGTGACTTCAACTGTAAAAGTAACTCTGCCCACACCATTTTATTTAAAACTTACTGTTACAATCAGAAGAACAAATTGTAAAAATTAAACTTTTAAAAAAGTGAAATATATTTACATTTTTTAGACAGCCATTGGTAAACACGGTGTGGGAGAAATTTTGCATCAGGCAAGCGTTTTGGTGCCTTCTGGGGGTTTAACAGGAGTATTAAGGATAGGGCTAAAATAGACAGCAAGAGAAAGCCTAGATTTCCAACTGCAGCAGCCCCAGCAAAGGCCTGCCAAAACCTAATGGAAGCTTCCAAACCCTTTTATCCAGGAGAAAATTTGTTAACTATTAAGGCAAAGAAGAAAAAGGATAGATCAGCAGGTGTATTGGGGATGGGAAGCAGCAGCCCAGACAAGAGCAGGCTGCAGAGGGACCTGTCCTGGGAGAAAGTTTGCATCAGAGCCATGCATCCAGGGAACGGTAGTTTTTATGGGATTATTTTCAGAAGGTGAGTTAAGGCAAAGAGAAATCCTAGATTTTCCTGTGAGTGAAGCTACCAAGCATCTGTACTCTTAGGTAAATCTTTCCACAACTTCTGAGCTGGGGGAAGCTTTCCTTCACTTATTGAATTATGGGGAGGTGGTTTCTGAGTTTGTTTAAGGTAAGGTTGTTCTCATGTTTCATCAGGTCAAGCTCAGCTATATCAGCTGTATTCTCAGAACAGCCCAGTCATCACTATCTTGGTGAACTTTACCTCTTCCTCTCATGCCCTTTCATAGCAGTATTCAGTTTTGGAAGATCTCCTAAGAGATCTTCCAAAAGGCAACTGTGCTTGTTACAATCTGGTCTTTCTGACACCCTGATTCCCTTGCTGCCTCTTCCTGGCGTTCTCTGCTGGGTACTATACAAGCACTTCCTTCAGGGTAACCATGGAAACCATCACATGGGATGCAAAGGCTTGACCAATGTTTTTATCGTACAGTGATGCCTTGATTTAAGGATCCAGGCCTTAAAAGCATAAAGGCTTTTACAGATTATTGTTTTCCCTACCTGAGAAACACAGCTAAGGTCAGCTGCTGAAAATACTAATTCTGCATTTCAAGCAGAGATTTATAGTTCTGTGTAGAAGACTGTCCTTTGCAGTGAATAACTGCAACAATAAGAAAATAAAATCATCTATCATGAACACAGGAATTTTTTAGCAATCCCACAATCAATTCAAAAAATGCATCCCTGAAAATGGAAATCTTGACTCCACTTTCTGTGTAACCCACTGGCTGTTAATCTTGTTTGAGCCAGTCAAACCACCTGTGCCTCAGTCTCTGTACATTAACCTACATCAAAGTACATAAATACCTGGCGGCTGAGCCATTTTATTCATTCAGGTTCATGAAGCTGATTTCCCAGACAAGGGTAGTACAGAAAACATTACTTAAAAGTTATGATTGCTCATAATGAGGTGCATGGCCAAGACACCTTGAATGCAGAAAAACTGAAACCTACAAAACCTCCTGAGTAAACATAACTGGATATGTAAGAAAAAGGTGGTATCATCTGAGATTTCTTCCACATTCTTTGCTTCATTTTGCTGACACCACAAAC
The DNA here is from genome assembly GCA_035047845.1 of Dendrocincla fuliginosa. NCBI lineage: Eukaryota > Metazoa > Chordata > Aves > Passeriformes > Dendrocolaptidae > Dendrocincla > Dendrocincla fuliginosa. The sequence goes on along the minus strand of JAWWMO010000083.1, from coordinate 92,978,985 downwards.
CATAAATTTATTTGGAACCACACTAAAATTCTGTTTCTACTCTGTAAAAATGTAAACTTGAACATGTTTAAATAGATCTATACTCCTATACATTTACTGCATATCTTTTTATAATTATTGATGTTGCTACAATGTCAAGGCTAGAGGTCAGTGGCTGTCAAGCCTGCATTTACTTTGATTCTAATGTTACCTTCTGATCAAGAGCCTAAATCAAGGTTCACAGGACAAAATCAAGAAAGCAGCAAGTACCTAAAGTTAAATTGAGGCAGTAAAAACAAACTCCTCAGTGATGGCATTTATCATAGAGGAGGATGTATATTCAAACCTGATGTCATCCAACTTAGAACGTTTCAGAGATAAAGGGTCTTTTATTTTCCTAAAATCAAAACCACTGAATAGCATCTTTATCCAAAATGCTGAGACTAAGTAAATAGGAGGAACACAAGTTTACTCTGTTTCTTATTTCTCACCATCTTATTTTTTATATATTTGTAAAGTGACTGGCATTGCTTTCTTGGATATTTGAATCTCTTTCTATCCTCAACCATTCCCAACCCCATGACACACATACAACCTGTCAGAACAACCTTTACAAGCGTAAACCATGGTTGATAAACCATTCATCTCAGTGTTGAAAAATATTACTAAAATCATAACCACCACTCTAGGGTAAAGAAACATATGGCATAACCAAGCACCTCAAGAATTTTCTGTGGAGTCCTTATATGAAAGAATACCAGTTTCTTTGTGGGAACCATTCATGTATTCATCCTTGGGTTGCCTCTTCCAATATCCCAGATCTGCATATAAAGCTCTAAAGCCCAAAACAGGCTTTTGAGAATGCAACCTAGTAAATATCAGGATATAGGACACTGCATGTTCTATCACTGGAGAAGAAAAGAAGAAAGAATAAAAACAAAACACTTCCTAGACCCAGATCCCAAAAGCATAATACAGTCCTGAGCCCCACACCTGTGCCTACGTTCCAGAGAGACATATTACAGGACTTACATTACAGGATGATGTACCACAGTTTCCTGTGCAGTCTTGGTCTCTGGCTAGATAGTTCAACTAACATAAAGACAACAATGCCATATGAGGTGGGTTTTTCTTCAGGGGAAAAAAAAAAAAAAATCAAGGAGGCAAGAAGCCATATTGATTTTCCTGCAAATACTCCAGTGCAGATACTAGGATGCAGACCTGTTTGCAGGCAGACCCGGCCAGGGTAGCTGTCAAGACAACTGTAATGACAGAGTACCAAGGTTATGAAAGTTGTTTGATTTCTTTCTTTTTTATTATTCAATACTGTTATTATTCCAGTACTTTTACCAACCATTTCTCTTAATTGGACACCTATCCTTTGTTTCATATATTTTGACCCATACAGACCTGATGAAATAGAATTCTTTCCAGACAAAAGATTTCAGAGTATCTTTATGACAGCTCCTATACACTGAGTCTGAAAATTCAAGGACAGGCTCTCACAATCTTTGGATCCAAAGCAGCTCATAAGAACTACAGATCTTGAAAGTGTTAATGACATTATAAGTCTCTGAAGAAAATACAGGCAGGTTCACTTGGAATTCTTTTTCATCAGTGAAGAAAATAGGCAACTGACTGCAGAACTTATGTGTTTTCTGTGTGCTTTTCTTTTTCTTTCTGTCACAGAACTACTTATACTCCACACATTTCTTGTGTTCACAGCAATCCCCCTCCAAGCAAGGTACAGAAAGACCCAGGAGAACAGTTTACAGATCTAATGCAAGGTCAGCAACAAAACACCTGATCTCAAAGCAGTGCTTTTAGGAAATAATATTTATCTCATTTGTCTTTTGTTTATTACCATCATCTAAGTCGTTCTGTTTTGTGAGCTAGTCTCCAAAGGAACCATTTTCCTCCACACAGGGACTGCATATTCAGCTCCTGGCCTCTCTCTGTACCAGTGCATTCTCTTTCAAATGTGAAGTGTCATCAATTGTTACCACCAGCAGTTTCAAATAACTCCCCTATATATAATAAAATCCCCTACATATTATAAAACTACAGTTTTGTTATATATAGGCTCTAAATTTATCAGCTTATCATGAATGTCACTAGAAAATAATGTTTCTAAAATGAGAGGTAAAAAAAGTCCAGCTATTACTTAATCTTTTTGATAAAATATTGATTTAAAATTACAATAAAATTGGTTTTTACCATCTTATCTGTAACATTTCAGTTGCATTCTAAGATTCTTCTACTGTTATGAATTCACATAATGGTACATACAGACATTTAACAATCTATCTCAGGTACAAACTTTGAACGTTAGATTATACATGTTTAGTTGCACAAAATAAGTCATGCCAATATACACTCTGCTAATTGTTGGCTCAATTTGGTGAAAAATTAGATTAGATATTAGACTTAGATTATTAGATATTAGATATTAGATATTATTATTACTAGATATTAGATATTAAACATTAGATACTCAAACAACAGAGGAGCTTATTCAAAGTAAGATTACTTCCATGTTGTTAGTAAGAAAGAAATATCAGATGTGCTACAGAGGAGGGGAACCACCGGGTTGTTTTTTGTCCCAATATCAGACAACTAAAAAATCCTACAACTGTCTCAAAAACAACCCAGCATCACACAAAAAAAAAAAAAATGCTTTTTTCTTATTTGAGCATACTCTGGGAAGTTTTCCTAAAAATTTTCCTAAAAAGGAATAATACTTATAGGGGCTTTATCCCAGGAATCAAAAGGAAGTCAGTCATAGAATCTTAAAGGTTGGAAAACACCTCTAAGATCATCAAGTCCAAATGTTGTTGAAAAATGTTCTTTCAAAGATCAGAACCAAAGGTATAAAATCTATAATGTCTCATGTTCTGTGGTGATACAAACCTAGTCTCATCTTCAAAAAAGATTTACACTAAATCCTCATGTTCATATTTTTTCCATTTATTTTCATAATAACACTTGCTAACTAATTAATGCATGATAATGTACGCAATTTGCACAGAATTATTCTGAAAGTATGTGAAAAACAAGGTGAATGTTTGGAGATTAATTACATATTTAAAATCACTACAAGTCATTGATTCCTTTCATAGGCTTGAAATTCCTTTCACCTACAACAAGTGTGTGATGAACCACAGGCATTTCTTGGATTATCCATTTCAAATTCCGATTTAGCTAAAAGATTCCCAAAAGTTCATTTAGTAACACAGCTTTCAGTTGCCTTCGTAAGGGGTATGATTTTAAAAGATCTCTTACTCCTAGTTTTGAAAAAGTCATTCAGACATTAAACATCAAAATTTGAGTGTCTGGTGTTTGAAATATCCCCCAGAATAGGGGAGAACTTTTGAAATTTGGCATTTTTTACAGGTATATTTGTAATAAACATTACTAAACACCAGACAGACTTCTCTTCTTAAGGACACTCAGCACTGACAACACAGAGAATGAATGGTCAGTTTCGAAATTTAACACACAATTCAGTCACTGGTCCAGTGTCAAAGCATGCTTTTTTAATAAATGCAACAAAATTATTCAGTCCTTTTCTTCCAAACCTATGAAAACAGGAAGCAAAAGAAGTATAACAAATAAGGCACCAAAATGTTCGTTGTTTCTACAAGGCTAGATTTGCAAGTAGAGGCAGTATTATGTCTGTGTTTGGTTTTCATTTGGTTCATTTTGTTTGTTTCTTTAAGTAAGGTAGCATATTTGGAAGAAGACAAGCTTTTACACACGTGAACTCTCTTAAGTCTTAAGCAGAATCATGGAATCATAGAATCAGCTGGGTTGCAAGAGGACTCCCAGCTCATCAAGTCCAACCCTTGCTCCAACACCACTGTGATCACTAGACCAAGCATCAAAACCATGTACAGTTTAAGCTTAATTCCTTAGATTCTCCTGAGTCACAGTCAAATCACCTTAGAAGAAAGCAAGTTGTGCAGAGTGGACACCACAAGGTCATACCATAGCAGTTATTGTTGTGTCAGAACCACCTTGTCTGTGAGTGTGTGGGGGGCGGGCTGGGCTGTGCCTGCAGACAAGCCCTGACCAGAGCACACAGCAGAGCCGACACGCACATGGGCTACGACTGACACGGCCACCAGAGCCACATGGCTGGGCTGGCAGCCAAGGAAAGTCTGCCTGATAACTAACCCACACCAGACCCCCTGGAGCCTCTGATTGACTGTGTCACCCTTCATTTTGGCTGAGGGAACAGGGAGGGGTCAGTGAACCAAAGGTCCCAACTGGAGGGAGTTGCCACAGTGACCAAAGTCTACAGACAGGCATGCACAAGGTCTTCATTGGGCCCTGGCCTGTTCTCCTCAAAGACATCAACATGTGACCTTCTAAGTGGTCACTATGTTCTTTGTCTCCTCTTTTTCTCTGTTTATTCTTTATTCTTTTAATCTCTCTTCTTTTATTCTTTTCTTCCTCTTGTGGGTTACTTAACACCTATTTTCTGTAAGATATGGGTACCTAACTTAAGTTGCATGGAGTTTGTGTTTGCTGAGTGTAACAAAGGTTCTCTATAGCAATGTTTGCTAATCCTGGTAACCTGCTGTGATGCTTTTGTGAAGTTGCATGTTGTCTTTGTAAAATCCTTTTTGCCAAAATGTCTATATTATCACCCAATTAAAAGAAATCTTTTAGAGAAAAACGTGTAGTTATTCTCTGGACGTGAACTCAGGGTACCAAAGAACGAATGGCTTTACAAGTGATCATGTAAGCAAAATCTCTTGAAGTCTGAAATTAAGATGCACACCCAGTAAAGTTGGGCCTGGTTGTAACATTTAGTTAACTCAAACTCCACAGGACACACAAAACTCAGTAGGTGAGTCGGTACTGTGATACAAAATTTAAGGTCCAGCAGAATCATTAATTTCATGTTACATGCTTGGTTTTGGATGGTGTTTGACCTTTGAGAGTCAAGAGCAAGAAACCGTAGATCTGTTCTGTGAAAGCTTCTCCCTTTGATAACTGTTCTTTTTTGATAGTGTGTGATGGTCTGCTTTGGTGAAAAATTGTGCAGATCCATCTACATTTCTTTAAATAATGCAAAATACCATAATTCTAAGACCAGAAACCTTTAGATTCAGTGACTGATTCAGAGTATTCTCAAGAAGACACTTTCCAGTGTTGGTCTAATAGCTGTAGGAAGTAAATTGCAGGTATTTTAAAAATCGTCTAATCATTCTAATCGTCGAATCTCTGCTTCCAGATTACTAAATCCAAGTTTTTCTTGTGAAAAACTACTCATATGGAGAGGTTTTATGCAAGAGACATTATTTAAATAGCCAACCAATTCTTTTCAGTAAAGATCAGTATTGACTAATAAGGCTCATTCATGAAATCCTAGGAGATTAGACAGATACACTGTATCTGTAGTTCAAAAAACTCTTTCTCAAAAAGGAAGAAAAAAGAAAAAAAAACATAATTGATATTAGAGAGTAGAACAGAACACTGGAAAATGTTGTAAGGAAACAGGAAAGTGATAATTACTTCCCAGTGAAGTGCTTGACAGGTCTTCAGCAACTCTGACAAGTACCACTCAGTTTCACAGATCACTAGTAGCTGGACTGTTAACTTGAATCTCCACCAAAACAGATAATTTTGAAATATCTGTAAACAACCTGACATATCTGGGAATTGTTTTGACCATTTGTCCCAGTTTCTTTGTCCTATCTATGCATTACAGTCCCTGGCTAAAAAAGGAAATATTATTTTCATGATTTATTACAGTGAAAAAAATTGCAATTTTAAATTGGACAGTGTCAACTCAACAAGCCCAAAAGTGTCTGTGACATCTGTGGCCTTTTTAGGAATAGCCAAGTAAGATCATTTGTCACTATCTCAACACAGTAATAAAGAGCATTCATAAGTGGAGGTGTGAGCTGCATTCTGCATGGTTGTACCAGTGTGCCCATAACTCCATTCTATAAACATCCACCTCCTTCAGTGAACAGATCACTCCATTCTCTGCCCTGTTCCTTCTGTGGCCGCTGCGCTGACCATGGTTACAATAGAAAGAGACCGCATGAGACCAACTTGTGATTTCACATAGGTCAAAACAAAGTTTGACAGAGGAATGCTCTGTTCACCACATTTCCGTCCTTATCTCACTAATGGGTTACTTTCATGGTAGGTATTTGTCAACAATCTCTATTTTCAGGTGGCACAAATAGATTCAAATTGAGAGAAACTTGATAAGGTGTTAAGCTAGGAAAAACGAGTATAGTTTGAGAAGTAAAGCTGCTTATACACTTTTGCAGATGTCTTTATGTTCACCAGCAATAGAGAAAACACGAGAAGTCAGAAATAAGAGCAGCAGTTAGATGCAGAGCTCCAAGAGTTTCATCCAGCCAATACTGGCTCTGGAAAGAACATGCCAGCATCAACCTCTGCCTTGGCAAGCATCCCTCTCCCTCACACTGCCCACGGAGGAGGAAGATCAAGTGCAGTAGCCAAGATTTCACAGATACAAAGTGCATCCAGTTTAACTTCTCACACCTGTCTGCACACTCTAGAAAACTGAACCTAACTGTAAAGGTTGTCAGCTGACTGGGATGTATTTTTTAAAAAAAAAATAAGTTACTCAGGATGTTTCAAGATTATGCTGGTTTTCCCATTCCCCTGTTTGCCAAACTTCACCATTTGGGAGACAGTATGCACTCATAGAGATCGCAAGGAATATTATGTTTGCTTCTGTTTTTTTCCATCTAATGTATATAAAATTCAATTTCTACTTTGAAGTAGAAATTGAAAATACTCAGCTGTATACTTTTACATATATGTAGTTCTTTAGAAGGATCATTCTAATTACTTGGCTTTTTTTGGAATTATGCAGGTGCTAGGTGGAAAAAAACACTCTTATCTAGCTATCAGCTACAAAATAGAAAAACAAATTGCAAGAATTATTGAGCTTCTGAAGTTTGGAATGACTAAGATCTAGTTAAAGAAACATATGCTACACTGATTACATAGCAGCCTCTGCTCCATGTACTCAAATAGGAATACACTGTAAAACGAGACTTCAGTCAACATACTGAAAAATTAAATAGAGTGTTCCTGCAACCTGTCTAATCAGGTTCATGTTATGGTACATGGAATTTTCATGTTTTCTTGTGTCATGTACAGAAAGAAATTATGACACTTGATATGTCACAAAGACAGAGACACATGGAAAAATGATAGCAAATCCAGTGTAATGCCTTCAGTGCATAGTTAGCTTATCTGTTTGCAGCAAATGTGAACTATCACAGTAAGCTTATCAGTTTTTCAGCACTTCACATCATACAGTGATGGGGGCTTTTGATCTGATCAGAGTAGCCTTAAGGCCAAATTAAGTCATTTTATGGTCAAGTCATAGCCTGACCATCACCATTTTAAATCCTTGAATCCAGGCCAGACTGTTTGACTGAAAAGAACATTAAACAAGAGCCTTGAAAATGTAAGGAATATAAGGTTTTGCTATGCCTAACTTAAAATTCCTGCTCTCCTAGCAGATCCACAAAGCTCTTTTTAGTATCATTATATGCATGCAGAGTAATTATGCTAATTCGACTAATTAGCCAGTATGGGTAAAACTGCTTCCCAGCCCTTTCCCCATTATAAGCTATTAGAAACTCCAGAAAAAGACTCAACAATTCTTGGTAAAATTTGTTCCTATTTGAGTTTGATCCAAGCCATTCCACACAATTTCACTGAAGCACAGCAAACAAGGTTAGGCATTAATGCATAACTGAAGTAGGCTTTGTGCTGTCAACATGGACCAGATTCAGACTGGCTCCCTTCCAGAATCATGCTTTTAGAAGCTTTTTTAGTTACAAATTACATAGAAGATAAACACACAATTAACCAATCTCCCAAGAAGCTAACAATCAAAATACTCTGTGCTGAAGTATTAAAAACATTATTGCTGTGGCCTTCATCTATCACTTGGTTTTCCAGTATCTATGCTATGGTCCTTTCTGCCAAAGCCATGGTTAATTTATGTAAGTGCATGCAACCATTTCTTAACTTTAAATTCCGGGCTTTGAGTACACAGCAATACGCAATGTAAGATGGAAAACAGATCAAAAAATGAAAACTTACAGTTTCCATATGTACATTGTCATTTTCACAGGGCTCAGAAGGCAGGTTCACAAGTACACTGTTCACAAGTGTGAATGCATATTCAGTGTGATAGGAATGACTTCCAGTGTTTCTACCTGCATATGTCACCTTCATACTGCCTAGAAACTACTAGTTTTCATTACTTCAAAATAAATGCAAGGCCAAACTCCCATTGCTTTATTCATATAGTTACATTAAAATCAAAGAAGAGATGAGACAGCTTGGAGACCAGTCACATCTCTTTAAATTTTCCTTAGATTAGACAGATAGGTCAGAGCCTAGTTTTTTGTTTCTGATGAAGTTTAGGAATTAAATAGGCAGAATTTATGGCAGCCACTTCTTAGTACACTCAGGAACAGGGATTTATAAACACAATGTCACTGGAAAAAATCTAAAGCAATTGTTCAAAGTCCTTACTTTGCATGCTTTTAATGTTAGGGAAAATCCAGGTAGGAAAGTTAATAACAGAACAGAGTCAGAATAAGTGATGCAATCACATCTTTATGCTCACATAAGAAAGATTTCTTGACTTTGAGCTCAGCCATTTCATGTTAACAGGTAACTACCCTAGTCAGAAAACAAAATTTGTCATATAGTACCCAAGAGGTGATGCTTTACACACCTCTGACTTTTCTATACAAAAGGCCATCTAGTTTATCCTATATCCCTTCAGTGCGTCTTTGTACATCTATCTCCTTTCACTGGACATCTCACTTCCTTCTTTCCACAGCTGTGCCATGACTGAACATGATCTTTTCCAAAAATCCTTCATAATTATTAGTTATAGTTACTGAGGGTGCAGTTACCAAACTACAGCTATAAGTATTGATATAAATAGTCCATTGTTCACAGGCAGAACCCTACGCAAGAGGTGTCCAACCAGCCAAGTTAGCAAATGACACTGTCAGAGGATAATCAAGAGTTATATATATCCATGGCAATTTCTCTTATTCTGCCCCAAAAAGACACCCCTCCAAGCATATTTTCTTTGCACTCTACTTTTTATGCTATTCCAGCTTCTGGGGAAAAAAAAAAACCAACAAAAAAAAAAGCCAAAACAAAACAAAAAAAGAAATAAACACACACCAGGCATGTACTCACAAATCACTAAGGAAATTAATTTAACTTTTTTTCAATTAATGTTGCATACAAAGACTAAGTCATAATGAGACATAGAAAGTAACAAATGGCTTTAACAATCAGGCTTCACTTCAGACACTTCAGATTAGCATTCTTATGGTGGAGAAGTTTTGGTGGAAAGATTCAAAACAGCTTCAAGACACAAAGAAAGTGACAAGATTTGCAGGACTTGAGGAAAGAGAATAAAGAAAACACATGGATGTAAAAATGTATACCACTGTAGCAAAGTGAGATATTTCTAAAAAACCTTGATCTTGAAAATAAATGGATCAATACCCCTCCTACCTGTAACTATCATATCTTGATACAGTGTTGCCATTAGCTTCATTCAAACTAAGGTCTCTGTCCATCTATCAGCTTCTTATCCAGAGACTGATCTTTAGAAGCTCTTCGAGGTACCCTCAGAGAGTCCTGTCTGGAATACCTTAAAAAAAACCCACCTCACTAAACAAAGAAAACAAAATTTGGAAAGGACATATTTATTCCATTCCTGCTCCAATGCTTCCTCTGTTTTTCACACACAAATGTTTCCTTTCAACTGTCATCTGAAATTGTGATAGAGATCAACATCAGCAGTGGACCCAAAACTACTTTCTCTGCACAACTCCCATCCAAAGACAGCAGCAACTGGCACATTGCATATAAAGAGTTGCAACTCTATCAATGTCTCACCTACTTGTCACTCAGGACCTAAATTTTATATGGGGCAGTTTGTTGAAAGGCAGTCAAGTTCAGAGGTTTGGAGGTGACCAAAGCAACTGTTTGTTGTACTGAAAACAGACATACATCAGAGCCAATGTATGCACACAACTGCCTGGGACCACCTTCCTAGACAAATTTCTCCACAGAGATGATCTAAGAGCTCCAGACCTGAAAACAATCAACAGGAAGGTGGATCCACAAGGAGAGACTGGATACAGCGCTGTCTCTTTGAGGCTTCCCTTTTGGTGCTCCATATAGTATTTCTCTCCCAGTAAGCTCTTGGATCTCTGTATCTGACAGCTATCCTTGATGGAGAGATCTGCCTGTCTTCTTTCTCAAGTCTCTGAACAAAGCTGACCTCATCTTTCTGCCTAAATCTCTCAGCTCAGACAGAGGCAACCTGGTGAAGGAAAAAGTAAGCACCACTGCCTTACGTGCCTTCTTGTGCCCTGAAAAGAAGCCTAACCTTGTGCACTTTCAGACATATCTGTGAACTCCAGAATGGGTCTATACTCATTTCTAGGCACTTCATGTCATGAAACTAGTGACTTCGTCAAGAAGATCCAAAGCTCTCTTTATAAACAGAAAAGCAGGCTGTCAACATAAAGAAGTTCTGGGATGACGGACGAACAAGCAGAGATAATAGTACACCTTAAGCCTAAGCGTTGGAAAAGAGGTATCTTGCTTGCTCTGTGGAAGCTTTCAGATGAACCGAGTTGCTTGGGAAAAGGCCTGATTAGAGTGGTCTACTTGAGCTGTCAGGTTAGACAGCAAGTATAGGCTCTTGGGAAGCATGCTGAAGATGGGCTGAAGGTTACCAGATGACATCTTTGGGCTGTCTCAGAGACAGTTTTCTGCTAAAACGTGCTGGTATAAAATAACAAAAATCCTGCATCACAATAAACAGTGGTAGGTCGGTCACAATGTGCCTATAAGTATTACAAAACTCAGAAGTAGGATAAGTGTTGGAAGGACTTGCATGGTGCTTTGATCCTGTCTGCATGTGAAGTGCCCACCAAAGTTGCTCTATCACTCCCCTCCTTAGCACTGGGCAGGAGAGGTAAAGTTTAATGAAAAGTATAATGAAAGCTCATGAGTTAGGATCAAGCTGGGGAGAGGTGACTCATTGATTATCACCATGGGCAAAACAGACTTGACTTGGGGAAATCAGCTGAATTTATTACCCACCAAACTCAGATCAGGATAATGAGATGAAAAAAAAAAATTAAAAAACCCTTTCTCTCACCCCTTGCTCCTTCCAGGCTTAACTGTGTTCTGGATTCTCTACCTCTTCTCCCTCAGCAGCAGCACAGGGAGACAGGGAATGGGGGTTACTCTCAGTTCATCACATTTTGTTTCTGCCACTGCTTCCTCCCCTGCTTCAGCACAGGCTCCGTCCCATGGGAGACAGTCCTCCAGAGACTTCTCCAACATGAGTCCCTCTCACAAGATAGGGTTCTTCATAAATCACTCCAGTGTGGGTCCCTTTTCCACAGGATGCAGTCCTTCAGGAATGCTGCTCCAGCATGGGTCCCACATAGGATCACATGTTCTGACTGCAAACCTGCTCTAACATGTGCTCTCTCTCTATGTGGATCTACACATCCTGTGAGGAAACCTGATGCAACACAGGCTTCCCACAGGGTCACAGCCTCCTTGGTGCATCCACCCACTCTGGCATCAGGTCCTCCACAGGCTGCAGGTGGATCTCTGTTTCCCTGTGTACTATCATGGGCTGCAAAGGGGCAGCCTGCTTCCCCATGGGCTGCAGATGAATCTCAGTTCCAATGCCTGGAGCACCTCCTCCCTCCTCCTTCTTCACTGACCTTGGTGTCTGCATAGTTCTTTCTCTCACATATTCAGTTCTTTCTCAGACATATTCTCACTCTGCTCTTCTCTGGTCTCAATTACTTGCACACAATAAGTGGTTTTTACTTTTAAATATATTTCCACAAAGGCATTAGCACCATAACTGATGGGCTCAGCCTCATTCTGTGGCAGGTCTGTCTTGGATCCATCTGGTATTGTCTCTGTTGAACATCAGGGAAGCTTCTAGCAGCTTCTGAAAGAAGCCCCACCTGCCCCCAAAACCTTGCCAGGCAAACCCAATACAACCTGTTCCAAAAGGCTGTCATGTAGGTGTTGGGTCTAACCACATCTGAGCCAGCTAGCAGAGCAAGTTATCCATACGCTATTTATTTTTGTTACTATTTTTTACATTAACCTGTTCTTCCCCGTATGCAAAATTCTTAGAAGGCAAACAGTAGCATTATGACTACACTACAATCATCAGGAAAAATCCAGCTATTCAGTTTGTATACTAAATGGCTGTGGTAGTGGTGGGATGCGGACAGCTATGTTTTCACATTCCCTTTCACCTAGAGACTTTATATGTACCCTAAGACAACACAGATGTTCTGGAAATAGCATTACATCCATCTGCAAAGTGATAACAGCAATAGCTTGTAGAGATAGTACAAGCATAATGATCTGATGTATACACAACATAAGCTCTGTGCTAAGGGGGGGGGGGTGTAGTGGTTTTGGTTTGGGCTTTTCCTGGTAAGTGGGTCATAACTAAGGAAGTATTCCATCTCATTTCTTTACGTAAGCAAAGATATAAAGAGGGGGAGTCGGAAGTCAGGGGTCAGTCCTTCTTCCGGCAGTGTTAGAGGACAGAGGAGCTCCCTGCGGTCACTCTGCTGTGGGAGTGGGCCATAGGTGTGGGTCTGCTGATCAGCCAGCCAGGCTGGGAGGAGCTGTCTTGAGATTCAGGAACGGCAGTTGTTTTGGTGAGAGGGAAGTGAAAACTTGTTTTCTTTCTCTTTTCTCCTCTGTATATACATGTATATATATGTAAATATATACAAACTGGTTTAGTTCTACTGAAGTTCGGTTTTGTGGGTTTCCCTCCCCCTTTCTCCCTTTTTCCCCTGTGGCTGGGAATGGCCTTTGGGGCCTCTGTCCTGGGCCCTTTGGCTCTTGGCATTTGGCCAATTTTGACCAGTCACAGGGGATCATACTTTAAAGTACATGGGAAGGCAGTGCATGTGTATGTTCATACAAATCCAAGTGAATGACAAGACAATTTGTTCAGCAGCTCTACAGCAGTGCCATTTGCCCATGTTTTCTCACATATATCTTTGCCCTATGTAATTCACTGACAAGCATACAATTGAAAAAACAGCCTGGGTGCAGCAAACACAAGACATCTGCGAGAAGCTGAGGGGCTACAACATAGCAACACCATGGCAGTCATTCAAGTATCTGTTACACTCACTCTTCTGCATTTCTTCTGCCAAAAAGCACTAGGACCACAATTAAGCAAATCTTCAGATGCGTCCTTGCCACGGTCACTTGGAGACAACACACACAAAGAGATCTTGTCCTCTCCCTACTAAGTATTCTCCATACTAAGTATTCCAAGTTTTCTACCAAAATAATGCACCATGCCTGCATGTTAGAAATCAATGGCATAACATAGAAAAGAAAAAGGAAAACTTTGAAATTTTGCACCTGTGTGAAAGTTATCCATGTGCTACTCTTGTGCTCAGCAGCAGTAAGGGAGCAAATTTTATACTGTAATGAACTGTTCCTCCGAAACAAAGCACTCCTTCAAAATCAGGCATGTAAGTCATATCTTTATCTCACTAACTTTTTTCTCAGGAAAATGCAAACTGTTGTCAATAATTGAATAACTAAAAAACTCTGAATTTTGGATAAAACTATTTTATCACTTACTCTGTCACCCAACATGGCACCACATTGCCTTTTGCAAATGTGTTTCTCTCCTCTTAGCAAGTATAGCAGTGCAGAACACTTGGCCAAGTTGCAATGTATAAAAGTGAGACTTTCTGAGGGTACCCACAAGAGCTAATGACATATCAGGTTCCCATCTGCAGAAGAGAATACAGATAAGGAATGCAGGCTGCAGGAAAGCATGATTGACCAGAATCATCAGCAGATCCTTGACTATATACTATATACATAAGGCTTGAATTCCTACATTACTGCACTTATGTAAAAAGGTGTTCTGACAAGAGCCTAACTTACTAACAGGTGACTGTTATTGTCATTACCAAACACAGAACAGAATAAGACAACTTATTTTTGCAGAACAATTCCAAAGGTGAAAAGCCTGTTTTAGTATTCTTGCAGTTGTATATCAATAGGCTATGCAATACAGTGGTTCTATTTCCACAGCTCCCAAACTGGAGTGATAGAAATTTTTCTAAAACATGTCAAAATATTTTTTCTTAATGATTTTTTGTGCATCTGTTTGGCCATCTTTCACACAGCTCTACCACATTACACTGTACAAACAGAACTAGGATATGGACCCAATCCTGCAACTGTTACTTGCTTGTATAATTCCTTAAACTCCCCACTACAGAAACTGAATTTCTCCTGCTTACAACTGCATCTGCTCTCCTAGTTTTCCTGTACTGGTCATGGTGTCATACATCAGCCAAGTTATTGCTCACTCCTATTGTTCCTTATGTATCCCAATATGAATAGAGATGTATATTCATCAGGTTTTTTGCATACACAGCTTTCTAGAAAATTATGTGGGTTTGCACACAAATCAATATGCATATGGTAATGACACTGTTTATTAAAACACCTGAATTTTATATTCACACCCATTTGCATAGTTAGAGGTCACACCTCATGACTTTGACTGAGCCACAATGTTGCTCCAGCTTCTCTTTTACTACCTTTGAACTGGCAAACAAATAGGCAGAGAAGTCTTTCATCTTCTAATTTATTGTAGCAAGTACTTACCCTTTTCTGTCCTGCTACACTTATGCTCAGAAGTTGCTCCCAGCTGTTACCAACTTTTTTCTTACAAAAGAAGTAAAAACTAAAATTAAAAAAAAAGCATAAGCTTTTTATAATTGCAAATCCTCCATATTTCCAAACAATATATTTCTAAAACATATGGTGCACACACAGTAAAAAGAAACAAATAATCCTGACAAGTACTTTTTGCATTCTGGAACATTAAAATGAGATTTCACGCAGTGTCACACCAGTGTAAGAAAATGCAGAAGAAAATAAATGATGACAATATTTTAAAATATGTTAAATTTATATTTTGTATTCTGTGTTCAAAACTTACCAGTTTTCATAATCTATGAATTTCCAGAACTGCTAGGGATCTGCACAGAAAATGGTCAAGTGATGGCCAGTGTCTTTGGAAAGGCTCTTTCCCCAGTAAACAAGTCAAGAACTGCCATTGCTGATAAGAGGTAGCCTGATCTATCAAATCTCCCAGCAGCAAAGCCAAGTCTTTCCCTTCCTCCTCTCACCCAGAAGCTTAAATCTTTTGATCTAGGAACTAGGAAGGTATTTATTACTTTTCCCAGGTAGCCTATTTCTTCCCACACTCTTTCCTATGCCATAGGTGAAGCAGTGTTTATGGGCAACTACTGCCCCAGAGGTTGACCACTGGGGTTGAGATCAGAGACCCCAGTCACCATCTGAAGCTCTCCTGCTCCCAACATGTGCTCTCCTAGAGTCTACATGTTGCTCGTGTCCTCACAGGTTGCTCATGTCCTCACATATTGGGCCAGTTTTTACTCACTCCTGTAGCTTCTTAGGTATCACTACCTCCTTTCTCCTTCTTTATCATCACAACTCCCAAGCTCTAAGACCCCAATTTCACAGGTGACTTCTGAAAATGTGAAGAGGCACCAGCGGAATATCCTTATCTACTTTCTACATTCTTGTCTACCACATTCCCTCCCTTATCTTGTGCCTGGCTGATAGGAATGTTCCTCTGCAGATTCTCTTGTACTAGTACCTCACCTACTGATAGTAAAAAATGCATGTCTATGTTTCACTACATGTGAGGTCAGTATTTAATAGAAACATTTTTCCTAGCTTTAGTGACACTGACAATGTCAAAGCCCAAAATTCAAGGACTGACAAAGGACTTCAAGGACTGTCTACTGATTTTGAAGCAAGATTCTTTTCTTTCACATACACACAGTTCTGCTTTTTTTCATAGACTGAAAAAGGAGGTTTTGAATTAGGCTTTTGTGGGTGATGAGAGAAACCATCTACTGATTCTACTTCAACTACAAAAAAAAACATTTACATATATACACATAGCAATAAAAATTAACACCAATGCAATTAGTAAATGAAATGTAGACACTCCTTGTGTCAACAGAAAGTTAGCTATTTGTATATCATTAGAATTATCTCAAAGTGAAAACACACTGCTGGGACTATGGCACTTTTCATCCTGAGAAATGCCATCTCCTGAGTACTATCAACAGAAACTAAAATATAACAACAAGACTATAACACTCACCACTGTTGGATGATGCTCTGTAAGAAGAAAGATGACCAAGCATTTAACAGTACACATAAACTTTATTTCTGTGCTTGAGGTAAAGTACAATTCAGTAAAGAAAAACCTAGCAAAACCACAACTCCTCACATAGGAAATTAAGTAAGATACAGGACAGGCACCTAATTTTCACCAGCTTTTCAATAGACTCTGAAATGCTTTGAAGTATTACAAATACAGTTTTCTTGACTGAAAAGGAAGCCTGAACTTCTTACCATCTCATCACTATGAAAAGGAATCGAGTGTCTCATATGTGATTCCTGAAAGATAGCTGCTTGTGTCTATATTTAGATAACTGTGAAGATCAAATGGTCTAAACTCTATGAAAAGTGGCTTGCTTGGGTTTTTATCTAGTAAACTAGTAATTAGGAAAAAAGCATCTTTCAATTTAGAACTCAAAATGTGAAGATCTGGTTCTCAGAAATATTAAAAATATACAACTGCCACTGAAGTAAAAACCCAGTTTACAGGGGCTTGGGGCAGGAGTGCAGGTGTCCCTTTATAGTAAGTTATCAAACTTGGCTTCCTCTCACTTCAAAGTGAGCTAAATGCATCCTTCATCTTTAAAGCAAGTTCAGAAAAGCAAAGAAAATAAAAAGCCTCCAAGTTTCACAGTTCTTTTCTCATATCTCTTGAAAGAGCATTTTGATTTCAGCAGAGATGGTGTCATCCTCTGAAAGTTAACACAAGAAGAAACCTTATTTTAATTTCGCATTTGCTATGTTTCTGAAGATTTGTCAGAAGACTGTGCCTTTTCCCTACAAACTTGTACTACATATGAATAACATGATATTTATATGGAATTTCAATTCAGGAAAAAACCCATGGTCTGACTGCTACCCTCAAATCACCTTTAAAAACTGTCTCTCAAATACTGATAGGTCCTTAAGGGTATTCTAAATCATTTCATTAAATGTAATCTTTTTTATGTGATTCTGTTCTATTACAATCTAAGTTTCCTTAGGAGCAGTCAGGGGATTGAATTGCCTTGGGCCTATCAAAACATGTTTCTCCACCAGTGCTGTAGAGGACAGTCACTTGCTACTGGTTGCTTTGCTAAGTTATAACAGGAAAATCAATATGAAATTGCTGACAATAAAACACAAGAGTTATTATAAAGGAGCTCAGGTTTCTGGAAAGTTGTCTAGAAGTGTCTTGCTGGTTCAACTGAAGTAAGTATTACTGATTTTTAGAGGTCTGTTAATTCAGAAAAATAACTATCTAGTACAGCCCATTAATTCCAACTCAAAGCCACAAATACAAATCCTGTTTAAAAGTAATGGACTCTCTTTCACTGATTAGATAACATTTTACCTGTCAGCATATTCATACAAATATTGTGCAAGTCATCTACTTGTAAATGTCAGAGTAATTATTACAACAGAGAGCCTAATTTGTAGATATTAATAAAACAAAGCATGCACACAGTACCTCTGCAGGATTAAAGCCTGCATCATTGTAACTGAGAGGTTTATGCTTCATTTCAGGTAATAGTGTAGTAGTTGTGTTCCAACACCTTTTCTATCTACACAAGACTGTTATTTGATTCAAATTTTTTTAGTAAAATACAAACTGCACAACAGACTGTGCAAAAGTTTAATATGCAAAACTCAGGTAGATGCATTTGTTTCTTTTTAGAAAGAAAGTCAGAGAATAATACATACAACAATGAGAATTTTATCAAGAAGATACTGTAAGAATTTTTATTCCAAGGCTTCTCTACAAAGTACAGTATAGATCAGCTTTTTTCAAAGTGGAGATCAAAATATGCTGCAATCATACAATCATTCTCTGGCTTACTACTTTTGGTATCACACAGTTGGATTCTTTGGAATCCAGAGATACCACTGCAAAAACAAAATCACACATGGAACTTATATACAAAGAGTTTCATTGTTCTTTAAAAAAGAAAAACGAGTTTTAAAAATCTCAATCTCAGAGCTGACTATGCACTTAAACAAACGAATGTATTGAACAACTTAGCCAAAATTCTGACATCAGTAATGGCCACATTGCAAGGGCTAAAGGGATAATCAGAAATTTAAAAAAATAAGTAGGAAGGAGATTTAAACATGTTCCATTTCTTAGATGCTAGTTCAATGTTTGGAGCAGAACAATCTTGATTTGCAAATCCAGTGAACTGCAGAGAAGGTGAGGTATATTCTCAGACTTTACCAATTAGTTATTTCAAGTTTGAAGACAATACTGTGTGCCAGCTTGGCTCCATGGGTTTTTATTAGTGGTATTGACAAGAAAAACTGTTCCTAGCTGTGTAATTTCAGAAGTAGTTTTCCAAACTTTTGCTTTGGTGACAGTTCATGACCTTAGCCAGTTCAAAAGACACAGTTTATGGGAGAAATCAAGCACCTCTAAAAATGGTAATGGCTCACATCTCAGTGCAAATACTAAGTTAAAAAGGAAAACATTTAATAAACAGCTTTGTAATTTGAGCCCAAAATTTATCTTGTCCATCTCAGTGGTTTCAGTCTTCTCAGAACTGAGCTTGTAGGGCCCTGCATATGTGTGTTAATGTATATTGACATTGGAGGTGGTTTTTGGTAGAGATGGGGCTATGTGAGGATATAGGAGAAAGGATTAATGACAGCAGAGAATCAGGAGTCTCAAAGATTCAAATATAGATTTTTTTGTATAAAATCAGCTTCGGATACTTTTATAAAATCAGCTTAAACCTAAGTCAAATTTAAAAACAAGAAGCTTTTAAAATCTGAATGATATCTTAGTGGTGCTACATGATCTTTTTGCCTGCAATTTATTTAGTGTTTAAATAAAAAAGAAAATTAAAAAAAAAAAAGAAGAGAAAACAAATATTTTTACTTTACCAACTAATTCCAATAAGTTTTTAAGAGGCTTATGGAGAAAATCTTGTAACACAAACATTGCTGTTGCACTACTAACTATAACAAGCATGGGACTTCCTTTGCCTTAGGAACCAGTGTTACCTACAGGGCTCACTGTCCTCTGCTCAAAATATCCCAACACAGCCACAGCCCATCTTCCCACCAGAAATAACTCACAAGAACTGTGCCCAGGCAGCAGCTGGCAGAGTTGGCAGAAACCAAACATGCTGATGAACAGTGTAAGTGCTGGTCCTCCAAGGCCATTCTTTTCTTTACCAGCAACGGCATAATTAAAGATTCTTTGCAGCATTCAGTATTAGTGCAAGACTCCAGATAACACTAACACAATCAATGCAATGAGTTGAGAATAATGTCAACTATTAACAGCCTATTCATCTACTTATTTTCTCAAAGATCCTTGATGCTTCAAAAAAATACACTAAATTACATTTTACTAGTTTTATTAGATGTTCTTTTGACAGAGTCAAAATCCAGATGATACATTTTAATCTCTAAATGTTCTTATTTCATGGAGAGTCTTTTAATCTTTTCACTTTTAATCAGTCATTCTATATTATCCTCTCCAGATGGAATTTTTTTAATTCATAATTAGCATGGAATAAACTCTCTATAACTGAAGAGAATTTCAATGAAAATGAAAAGTGGGAGAGACTTGAAGAAAGAGCGGTGAACTCAGAGGACCAGCATTGCATTATATCTGACAGCGTCCTGCATTAAATGTAGGACACCACCATAGGTGAATTATTCACCTAATTCTGGAATTAAGTAGAGGTGAGAAAGGGGAGAAGAGGAGAGGTAACAAAACAAAAGCCGCCAAATTCTCCATAACAGGAAATTTTTGGCCAACAATATGCTTTTACCACCCTCTCCTAAGATGACTTTGATGCCTTACTGCTGAGTATTCACATTTAAATCAGCAATGGGGAGGAGATCACTAAACAGTAAACCAGTCATGGACTAGATAAGTATTTTCTTTTCTCTTTTTCCCATGACAAGCAGCCATTTGAAAACACTAAGCAGCACTGGCAGCAGTAATTTTTAGCATGTCACAACAAGGTCAATATAGCACTAACTTTATAATTCTTTGGGTAATAGATAAGACATGTTGAAGCGGCTTTTGGTTCATTTGGTATTATCCTTATTATGGCTTTGGCTGGCATAGGGGATCAATATTTCTGAACATCACATTACTCCTGAACAGACAGAAGGACATATTGCTTATTTGGCTGCCTAGTGATTTCTGACACAGGAGTCTATCAATTATATTATGATATAAAAACCAGTGCCAACTAAAAGGACTCCCAACGGAACACCACAATGAGGTGCTTATTCAGGAGCAATCCAAATAATAAACCTGGAGAATAATAGTTAATCTGAGGCTGGATATATAGCAATCACTACTTTTTTTAACCTTGCACGCCTACCTGTCACTGACTTTAAATATTCATTTTATGAGGTGGTGCAGGGTTCCCCAGAATCCACTTGATTTCAGCTGCCAACAGTTAAAGCCTTTGGCAAAAATCTTCCATTTAAGCAAATACAACAGCTAGGCAGGAGATGCAATTACATTACTTTCCTACAGTTAGTTATGTTCTTGCCCAGTGTGTCCATTATTGTCCAGAAGCTTTTGCAAGCACCATTACACTAGACCCTTTAAAAATTGCCTGTAATGCAAGGTTAAATATCTCAACTGCATTAAAGGTAATTTCAAACAACCTCATTGTTATTACATACATGTCACTACTATAGACACTCAATTGTGCATCTATAGTTAAAATTGCATTGTGCTTTTATAGCAAATATCAGGCACAGAAATCTGATCTGAGTCCAAAATTGTCTACTGGGTTCATCTGGATTCCTCCGTCCAGACACCATAATTCATTAAATGAAAGGATATTTTGCAGATATATGCTTTTCCCTGCTGTCCCATCCATTGCAATGAAAACCATATTCACCCACCAGCTGAGTTAGAGAGAATATTCTGGAGTGAGTTGAAAAAGAAAGCTTAGAAGTACATAGGGTTAAAGAAAAGACACAGGATGAAACAGCCTAATACATGTCATATAATTCTAGGAGTGAGACCATCTGTATCACAACACTTCACTTAACATCAAGTCTTTTCTCTGCATCTCTCATGACATTTGAAGATCTTTTAATACATTATGATATATAATAACCTGCATCTTGTGCATTCTAACAAATGCTACAAAGGCCAATTAAGGCTTCCTACATATGGAAAAAGTGTAAAATTTAATTAAGATGTCTGTCTTTAGAGTACAGAAATATCAGTGAGGAGTCAATACAGTGGACACCATAGGCTTTGTTTCTCAGCCTGAAACTATTATCCCCTCAAAATGGGACTGGCAGGATCACAGAGAAGCCTCAGGATGGAGGAATAGATTACTTCTGCTTTATAGAGTATGCCAAGAGACAAAAGCTTTTTGGATTGGCATGAGGCACACAGAGTTTGAGATGGGAAGAGGCAGAGTATGAGGCTGAGGATGGAAAAACTCTGCAGCACTGTAAAGAAACTGAGACATTTCTGAGTGAAACAAGAAAGAAACACACAACCCAGTCCTCCCTGAAGGCCTATACACCAGAAGAACACACAGACTTTCTTGCAGTACCTTACAGACTTTTAATGTCTTTTGTAAGTCCAGACACAGGAGACAGGACAGAGGGAAAGTTACTTATAAATGTTTTGGGGTTTTCTCCTAATCTTTTAGGTTAGCTAACAATTTTTTCTTCCCAATAAAAGTTATTCTTAGAATTATACAATCCAGGTTGGAATGGCCACAGATAGTTTTTGGGAATCCTTGCTGTAAGGGAAATCCTTTAAAAGCAATAAACAGAGCTATTAGGTAAGGTTTCCTGATTCTCGGTATAAGCTTCTTTTTCCCTCTAGAGCACCACACCTATTACCTATTGTGTCAGTCACACATAATGTAACTCAAGCCTTCCTGTTTCTGACTGAGAACTCTCCATTTGGCCATGGTTCTTACCAAACTGACCAGAAGATTGGGCAAGGATCCACTGTTGTTTCATTATAATTTAGAGTAATTAATTTAATTATTTAATTCATTCATATTTAATTTTCATGATAATTTTATAATTTATAATTTTAGAAGCAGATGCATCACTATACTTTATGACAGCTTTCTTTTGCAGAATCTTTTGTTGGAACACATTTACAACTTCAGCCAAGACTGTCAGATTTATTCTTTCAACAATCAAAGCGTACTTTTTGAAAGGTTAAAGGAAACTGTTCAAGGGGTTTTCAGATTAAAATCCTGACTTAGAGTGCTTTGCAAGTTTACCCCTTTACCAAAAAATCAGATGTTATCAACATGTGCATAAGTGTTTCAATAGATCTTCAAAGTAGAAAGTATGTTAAGATGCAGAGGCAAAGTCAACCTTGCATGTCAGAAAAAGAGGAGAATCTTCCATATTCCTAATTAAGTTATGTGGGCAAATTTTCTACAGATATGCTTTCTGCTACAATCACCTTCATCCACGTTCATCTACACTATTTAAAAATAATATTTATCATGGCTTGTATGCTGCTAGTTGTTGTACAGTAAGAACAGAACAAATAAGCAGCCACAGAAATGCACAGGAGCAGTCTTCCCTCTCATTCTTTTGTCAACACACTGACAGCTAACCAGGTGCAAAAACCTCCTTGAAAATTATTGCATCTGTATGTCCAGGAATCACAGCAGGTGTTCTTGTTAAGGTGATAGCCTTTCAAAACAAAGAGTTCAGGAGATTTTACTGTCATATTTCTTACTTTAGACAGGCAAGTAACAGAGCTGCCAAGCAAGTTACAATATTCAGCCCTTGAAGGAACAGTGCAAGCTTTGGGGTTTGTTAGCTTCTAATAAGGATATCACAAACAACAATAAAAACAACACACAGGAAAAAAAGCCAAACAACCCACTTGTGAGTTTCTCAGCAATTGATTTTGGTCAGCTTGGGAACCACCAGGAGTACTTAAAACTACATAGATACAAATTTTATTGTCCTGGTTTTTGTGTAGTCCTTCACGGAATAAGTGCACCTTCTGTCAAGGTATTTAGGAAGTACAGACAAAACACATAGTAAGGGTGGGAAAATGTGTTTGTTGGTGACTAAAATAAACAAGCACTCTGAAATGCAGAAGTACCTTGCCTGTTTCTGCAGAGCTCAGACAGGTTTTACAGATCTGCTGATTGTTTCCATGAGGTCTTCATTTCTGATTGCCACAACCTTCTGTCCCTTCCCATTGCCAGGAAGCTCATTCTGTAGATTCCTAGGATTCATTCCTTTTTTTCCCGTTGCATATCTTAAGGACAGCAGAAGCACAGATGGACATAAATGGAGTGCTGAGTAGAACAGCAGGGAGGAAAACAAAGCCAATCAGCAAAAAAAAACAAAAGCTGAGGAAAAAAAAATTACTTCTTTCCCTCCTTAGCACTGAACTACATGAAGGTGAACCACAAAAGTACTTATTTATTACAACCCACATGGCATACTGGATATAGGACCCACAGGAGAGTAGGCTCTTTATATTTGGTAAAGATAGTCTAAACCAAGGGCTTCACATACTTATTTCATATAGTGTCTATCAAAATATGTAAAGTCTCTCCTGTTCCTCTTTTCCTAAGATATGAGCTAATGAATATTTCAAGGGACAAAAACCTTACCAAACAGCAAAGCCAAATAACTTACAACAAATGATGTATCCAATTCTCCTGCCATGTGGACTATATTACATATTCATTTGAAGTAATTTGTAACAGAAATGACAGCAACATCAAAATAAGTAGTTTTAGATCAGTGTTTTCCCTCATTTAGCTGTAACGATAGATTCTGACTTTTCTATATTGTCAAAATTTTTGAAACCAATAGGCTAGTTTGGTATATTTTCATAATTCTCTTTGGACATTATGTCAAAGCTGAGGGGTTTAAAAATAAAAGGCTTACAACTACAACTTTTAAGTTCTTCCATACATGTGTCACTGTATTCTTTTTATACATCATTACATACGTAAGCCTCTTTCAGCTTTGCACCAGCAGAGGCAACTGATGACTGTCTGATAGAAACCTTTCTTCTCTTCTTCTTCCACTTTCAAAGAGGAAAAAATGCATGTGAAGTTTTCAAGGTGCTCCTATTGCTACCTTTTGCTTTATCTCTAAGTGTGCAGTGAATAGCATTGAAATGTGTAGTGTTCAATCATCATTCAATGTAAGACCATACAGGCTGAGATATTTTAAGAAATACTTCACTTGCAGACTCAGTCTTTCCTAGTCATGTGTTCACAAAAATGAAGATACACGTATGCCACTAGATCATGTAAGATCACTTGTGGTGAACACAGAAGCCAAGGAATATCAACAGCCACTGAATTCTTGCTATGCCCCTCACAGGCTGGCAATAACACTGGCTTTTGGATGTAACTTCTATACTGTTTATGAATAGACAGTGAAAGCAAACTTTTAATATTGTGCTACCTCTATGACTAATGAAACAACATGCATTCACCCTTTGCGTCTTCTTTGCTACCTTTGCCTGTCCATTAGTTTGGGTTTGCTTTTGTTTCCCTAAACTGACTGTTACTGAGACACTGCATGCAAATACGCTGTGTTTTTATTAAAATACTTACCTAGGTGCCAGAGACAACTCTTTTATCTCTTCTTTCATCGTTTCCTCTGAGTCTTTCATACTCAAACATCCCCATTCACTCCTTCTTTATACCAACAGGTTTCTATTGCATATTTGTATCATCCTTTCACCTGAACCTTAGTCTAATCAGAATATGAAACTTCTACTTCAGTCGTATGACTCCTGTGAACCAATGTCATTCCAGACTGAAGCCTTGAATTAAGTCCATCAGACTTTCACTTCCTTGGAATGATACAAAACCCAACTGTAGTTCTTAAAAAAATCACCTCAGTCAAGATCAAGTTTGTAAATTATACTAAATGGAGGAGAGCAGTCGACATACTGGAAGGCAGAGGTGTCTTTCAGAGACCCTGAAAATCTCCAGGTGCTGAAAAAATGACCCCACAGAAACCTCCTGAAGTTTGACAAATACAAAATCCTACATCTGGAAACAACAGAACAGGCTGAGGATGTCTGGCTTTGTAGAAAAAGACCTAGGTGTCTTGGCAGACAAAAAATTGAGCACAGGTCTATAGCATGGCTTTGCAGCAAAGAGGATCAAACCTGTACAGAACTGCCTTAGGAAGAATATAGCCAACAAGTCAATGGAATTCCCCTTCATTCAGCAGCTCTGACACTGTCAGAGACTAAAATAGTCAATGTCTTAAACATTGTAATACCATCAAAAGACTTTTGCCCACTGTAGTAGACTGAACAGAAACAGCTGCTCACCCAGCAAAGCCCACTCCTCCCTGAATATGCCTGTGGTGAAAGGACCTTCAGATCAGAGAAGTGGGTGCTATTGTCCAACTTTCCCAGGTGCAGAAGGGTATGCACACCTGAAATTACAAACCAGATTTCCAGATAAGTGAAGAGGCTAACAAGAAGAAAATCCTGTGAGGTGGGATAATCCTTATGCCAATGTCCTCCTTTACATGATGACTCTGCTGTAAAAATCCCTCCAGAGAACCTCAAAGACATTTTGCATTCACCCTGGGCTATTCATCTCAAAGGTTAGTCCATCATTGATCATGATTGATGCTGACATAATAGGCAGCTATAATATCTTAAGAAGTGTCAGGGACTTGTGACATGTCCCATGACACTATCCATTGTAAAGCTCCCTGCACCAGGGGAGGTACAAAATGTCCCCACCTGAACTTGAAATGTATAATAATTCATGAAATCTTCGAGTTTTGTGGGCAGCTTCCTTCAGCCCCAGTGGATCAAGACCATCACTTCAACAGGGCTGTGACCAGCCCTTCAACCAGAAGACATGGAACATGCAACTACCAAGTTTCATCGCTGGATCCAGTAGGTGGTGACTATATACATCTTAGGACCCTTATCCTTTCTTTCTCTTTCTTTTCCTTATATATTTTCTTAAGTCTTATTTTTAAGCTTTAATACTGTTGTATTACTATAGATGATAACACCCAAAACAACACACCTGCTTATCTTTGAAACAAAATTGTTCTAAAATAAATGCTATATATATATATAAACACTGATTATTCAGTGTCTTTTCACTCTAAACCACCCCAAGAGAACCAGGGTTACCCTCCCCTTCTGGAGCAGATCATAACACACTGTATTTGGAGCACTGGGCACACTTGTGGACTTCCAGTTAAGAAAGTCATTGTCATACTGTAGTAGGTCCAGCTGCAGAGGACCATCCAGAAGTAGGCTGACTAGGAGACTGGAGCACATTATTTGCAAGAAAGGAATGACAGAGCTGGGATTGTTCAGTCCAAAAAAAGATACTGCTATGGGTGTGAGGTGATGGGGATGTGTGTATCATACTTCCCTTTTCAAATGCACCCTGACGGAAAGTATAGGTGAAGACATGGAGCCAGACTCTTCTCAGAAGTGCACAGTGACAGAATGAGAGGCAATGCATTTAAGCTGCAACATGGACAATTCCAATCAGGATTCAGGCAAAAACTTTTTAACCATAAGAGTGCCCCAACACTGAATGGGAGTCCAGAGCACAGGTGTTATTTCCATCCTTGAACAGAGCACCTAACAACCTGATAAAATTTGACTGTGCTTTGTGCCTTACAACTTAAATTATCCTATGAATACTAAGGAAGTCTCTGAAATCAAATCACTCCCTGTAGTCTTATTCATATGTATAAAAATCTGGCATAAGAATACAGGTAGAAAGCTTTGGTTAAAAACAGTAAGCATTTTATAATGGGGAGAAAAAATCATGCTACCTAATTTGTGTCAAAACACATGTGGATTCATGACCATATTACCTTTGATATCACTTAACGCTTTTCCAGATATTTTCCAAAGTCTGTATTTTAGTTTCTGCTACCTTCTGCCACACAGATGCTTTCCTTTAAAATAAATATTAGAGAGGGGGGAAAGCAAAAAAAGGCTTTTTTAGTGAAGAATTCAAAATTACATTGAGTTTGCAGGGAAATAAAAAGAAAAAAAAAAAACTTCTTCATTCTTTTCCAACCATATCCACTCCATTTTTAATTCCAGGGATGTATGTGAGTGTCCCTATGCACTCATGACAGCTTCCAGGAGGGGGAACTACAGAATTATTATCCTATTACTGTAGTCTCAAATCTGGCTCCTAAACATTGTCATATTGGTATTTTCTTTGAATGCTGACTAGTTGCCTATTTGGCTAAAACTGCAAAAGCCCTCATTACAAGAATCTAAAACTGTGTATTTCCTCAGTGTAGCAATAATTCCTCTTAGAAAACAGATTTCAAACTCTAATAAACCTGCTTTATCAGACAGCATTAGGGAACAACCAACTCTGACTATGTGTTATGTTTTGAATTTTTAATACCCTGAACTCTGTTTTAAGACAGAGTACCTTCAGGGGCTATTTTCGTTTATGCAACTCAAACCAGTTTTAATGGTAAAATTGTTTTCCCCTGTTTTTGAGCAACTAAATCAAGAGTATGATTTACTCAGACACTTAGTATTTTGCCTAATCAATATCAAAGACTATCATTCCAGAGGATAATTCATCATCTTATATAGAGATACTCTCATACTAGGAAACCTAGATTACTAGATCTCAGATAACATTGAATGATCATGTATTGTCTGGGGGTACCTGGAATGAGGACATGCAAGATACTACTTGACTGAATTGGTTTTGGGGCAGGAATTGGATACCATGTCTCTCACCAACAAACAATGTTCCTATACTATACCACAATCTCAGCAGAAGAATGTTCCAGGAGAGTTTTGATGTGGAGTAGTATTCATTTATGTCTGAAGGAGTTAAATCTCACTACAAACATCTGATTTTCATCTAAATCAACTCATACTAATTTTTAAGTATGATAGTCTCGTACTACTCTTCCTTTAAGCCACTGTTATCAGAAAAGCACAAGAGTTAAAATCACTATGGTTTTGAGGTTTTTTGTTGGTTTTTTTTTTAGGAAAAGTGTTTTCACTCATAGTTCAATGTCTTAACTACAGTGTATTTCAACATCCACCAAATAATACAGATTTGTAAATTCAGGAGCAGTATATAAGTTCAACAAATATATCTAGCTTCTTAGTATTCATATGAATATATATTCCTATCTACAATAGATAATTTTTGCATAATTTTTTCTTTAATCAAATTCTCCCAAAAGCTTATCTAAAGCTTAGTGGATTTTACATGCACAATAAGATACTATACTGAGTAGTTACAAATGACACTGATAAGTAAGAGCAGTGTATTTTTCCTTTGCTTTTCAGTTTTGTGGCAGTGAAAATTAAAATTTTAAGCAAAGTCAATACAAAGTGTGATAAACTATCAACAACATCCAGCATATACTTACTATTGTCCCTCGTTTGCTAGTTCTATACAGCAAGATTATTCCTTATTAGATACCTATTCTGAAACTATTCAATTGATTATGAACTGTTTTACTCAAATAACCAAAGAAAGTGCATGAAAAATTATTTCTAAAGTCTTCAAGAAGTTAAGACAAAGAAACAAAGTTCAAATGCTTTCATTTTAAGTCTTGAAGAAGAATGTTTAAAAGTATTAAACTGACTACTTGTCACTGCAGTTCACTGAATTTGGAAACATCTTTACCACCTATTGAAAAAGCCAAACATAGTCCCCTGTACTGGCACTCAGCTTTCAGAAAAACTGAACAAACTTCATGAAGTGAAAATAACTAGTTTCTAGAGTTAAAAAAATTGACTAAGTAAAGGCCTAGATCAGGATTGTTTCTGATTTTATGAGTAACCCAAATGTCACTACCTCTGTACTGCCCATATGTATTTGGAACAGATTTACAGAATAGTGGGAAAAGTCTATTTGAAAACATGTGAAGACCAGATGTAGCCTTTAAAAATTAGGTCTATTTTTTCTACCTCTATATTTTAACATACCTAAAAACTCTTCAAGCTGACACCTAAAAAAAAAAACAAAATGAAGGAGAAATAAGGAAATATCAAGTTCCCTCTCCCTCATCCTTACCCCTTTTATTTTGTCTGATATATGAGTGATTTTTCAGCTATCCTTACTGTGTTCTGGCTGTAAGGCTCTGTCAAGGGCTGCCATCCAACTCTCTAAGCAAAGGTCACTCAGTGGCAGGGATTGGGAAGTATTAGAGAGCTT
Organism: Dendrocincla fuliginosa; assembly: GCA_035047845.1. Taxonomy (NCBI): domain Eukaryota; kingdom Metazoa; phylum Chordata; class Aves; order Passeriformes; family Dendrocolaptidae; genus Dendrocincla; species Dendrocincla fuliginosa. Next base: position 92,949,550 of record JAWWMO010000083.1, on the reverse strand, counting down.
ACAAGGAGGCAGAGATAATGACAAAAATCCAGTGTTTTAAGCCCCCTGCCATACCCCTCCCACAAAATCCTCATAATGAACTTTCTATGCTATGAGGTTTTGGATTTTTTTAATCAACACTCTGTTGTAAGTTTCACTGAAAATAAATTATATATTTTGCTACATCTCTTCATAACCTGGTTCAACCTTTTTGGATTTTAGCTACCAATGTACAGAACAGATTAAAAAATAAGCAAGCCCAAATCTCTGAAACAATCTCTATACAAGCCTCCTGATTCACAAACATGTCTTATCCTCAGAATGCAAAATCAGGTCAATAGTGAATTATGTTTTAACCTATTAGCATCCCAAAACACCTAATAGCCAAGAGAGTATCAAATGAGCCTTCAACCACATGTGTAGATCAGAAGTCAAGACAGTTTCTCACAGTGCATTGCAAAAAGAATGCTGAATGGATTCTCAATAGGAACAAAGATGACGCAAAAGCAACCCAAGGGGCAAGTATCAAATTATATGCTTGAAACCTCCAAAATTAAATGTGTTAGTTAAGAAACTACCACAGTATTTGATAAGTTACTTGGTTGAATCAACAGATTAATTATTGTGGAAATTATTCAGGTGGTGTACATTTAATCTGACATGCTTCCTACCTATAATGTATTGTCTGATGTAAGGCTCTAGTTATTTTAGTAGTGACAAATAATACTATTACTATATTACTGACAAATAGCTTTGCATGTGGCTAGCTATACAAGGTATTACCAAGGTCAACTAATAGAAAAAATAAGAAAAATCTGCATCTTGTTGATTTACTTGGGAAGAACTGCTGAATCGTCTCAGTGAAGATAACAGTAACGAGCAGTAACACAGAGCTCAAGCCTCCAGAATTTCAAATAGCAGCCTAAATCACCAAATGAACAAATGCTCTGGAGTATCACAATGGGTCAGAGGGCAAGTCCACACTCCACATCCAGCCACTGGCAAGAATGCATGCGACACTTTTAGAAAATCAAGGTGTTAAAGACAGATATGGACCGGGCTTGAGTGCTTCCAGGATGTTCTTAGAAGACATTCTCAAATTCAGTCACTTCCTCACCAGAGTATGTGCCAAGTAGATTTAGCAGGCAAGAAAAACACTTCTCCATACATCTCAAATCACATGTCCTTAAAAAAGGAAGACAGTTCATTTTAGAAGCCTTCTTAAACTTATCTCAGCTTACTTTTACCTAAATGCCTTAATTTAAACCATATTGCTCTTAAATGGCAAAATTAAGTACACATGAATGTTTTATTCATCAAAAACTCAGAACTCTAACACAAACTTTTGCCCTTTTAAAGTTATTACTACATTTTCTGCACTTGTAATTCATTTTCTGAAGATAATAATAAAGCCCCAAATAATTTTTACCATCAAAATATTGAAATGTGTCTTCATCTTAGCCATTCTGCCATATGTTTGCAGAATAAAATTGCATGCCAGGTTATAATCAATAAGAACAAAAGCAAAATTCTGGAGTCATTAAGGCTATATATGTGCCTGCATATCTTATGAGGTAAAAGTCGCTACAGGCAAAAATTTCACAGGAACTTTTCTCTCTATCTCCCTCTATTCAAAGCAGGCTCCCCTGGGCATAACCAAAAAGGTGGTTGAAAAATTTTACCTTGGTCAGAATTTTCAGTTACTCCTTAGGTTGCAATGCAACCACAAGCCAAGCACTTTGGGGTATACTTGATTTACAGTCTCTGCAGTGGCATTCAAACTCAGGACTCCGCATGGAGAAGAATATTTCCTCAACACTCAGCCTCATATTTCAATTCTGCTGTTTGTAACCTTTGCATTTTGTTTCCATCAATAAATTAGTACCGACTTTGCTAATATAAATGTTCATGAAAGCTTTATTGCATTGTTTGCAAAGACAAACATTTTAAGAATGCTCTTCCCAAATCTTTCTTAAGTAAAATTCAGCGTTTACAAACATATACGGCATCAGTCCATCACCTCCTGTTCCACTCATTCTCACTGGGTGAGTTCTAAAACTAATTAGTACAGTATGAATGGCAAATGCTGCCAGTTAACCTACCAGCTATGTTCATCTGCTGATGTAAATTATAAACTCTCTTGATATAACCCACCAGGTGTTACTTAATCTACTATCCCACATGAGATACTCAGTGTCTTTCTGCCTAAAGCAGTCAGAATCTTAATAGCACATTTCCAAAAACTTGGTCAAAGCAGAGCAGAACAGGAAGAATATGAATGGAAATGTGACAAGGTCAACTGAAGGTGTAAAAATTACTCAGCAAAGTATTTTTGCATTGATGGTCATTCAAGGCTATTTTTAACAAAATTTGGAAAATGCAGGAAAATAAAGAGAAAATGAGACTATTAAGTTGAAAAGATAAAGGAGAGCAGTAACATCCTAAGGTCTAATATTTTTAGATGTTGCCGAACAGTTTCTTAACAGTAGCACTAGGAATAGAGTTGAAGTGTTTGTGTTCCAACAGTCAGTGAAACTAAAGAAGGATCACAGGCAAAATGGTGCCTCTTCAGGCAGTTCTAAATCAGTTTAGTGAGTGACAACAGTAACTACTCAGACTCTCTGACATGTTACGGGAGTATTGAAAGCCAGGAAAAATTCTAGATCAGAGATGTATCATCTTGCTTGAAATGAAAGTAAATTATGTATCCAATGATAATTTAAATGACCCTAGAGCTTTTAATTCCAAACATTTTCATTAATTTAATTCAACTAAATATTTCCATTTGCACAAAGTTACATAAGTCACCATAACATAATCAACATTTAAAACCCACTATATATTACACAGTTGCTTCACTATATTTTCATCAAAAATGTAAAACATTGAGAACAAAAATAGTTTCTGTTATATCAAAGCAAAGGTTTAATATTTGAATAAATTGTAAAATAACAAGATTATGAAGAAAAACCTGTGACCTGAAGGAGCTTCTTCACGGATGCTGCTATTCCAATCTATTATTCTACCAGCTCTGTGTCATTATTCTACCAATGCTAACTCCAGTAAAGGGGTGAAAGATTCTAGACACGTCAAGTACCACCTCTTTTTTTCCTTCAGATTACTGAATTACATCCACTGTGCAATAGTCAGCTTTCTCCCAGAATCATCCTGCTCATAGAGGGCTTTGTTTCAGTAGGACCAAGAGATACTTGGTCCATTTACCCAGGGGTTAGCCACTGCATGCCTCAGAAGGTACAAGCACAGTGTAAGTCTCAGAGGAACACACAGCAGGGATTGTCACCTTATGCTGAAGAGAAACTTACTTGAATTATGAGATATTTCTTCCCTTCCACTGTGTTCTCACACTTACACAGAAGTTCATAGCTTAAAACTAGCACAGAATGTATTTTTGCATTGACCACTTCTTCTTGCCTTCAAAATAAAAACACAGATTCTATTTTCTGGCTCTTAAGGTCAATTACCTTTCATGCTGCAGCCAGCTCTTCAACTTCTTATTTTCATACAATTCTCACAGTCATTTTCTTAGACAAAAACAAATAAATTCATGCAAATTTATTCAATCTTAAACAGTTGTATACAGGTTATGCTAGGCTAAAATTATTTACATTGGTATCTTAAATTGGTTGATAAGGGAAAAAGAATTTTCAGGCAGATGATCTGGTCTTGGCTTCCAGACATGTGCTAAACAGCAGGTCAAATTTGTTCCTTTATGAATATAAAATCTATAGTTAGTTGTTGCAAGTCAAGAAAGACTGTAGTTACTGATTCTAGATCCATTAACCCCAAAGTCCAAGAAAAAATAAATATTTATAGATTTATGTCTCAAATTCACATAGCACCTGCAGTGAATAAAATGGGTGCCTTATTTTATGCATCAAGTCTAGTGACAGATTAATATGAAAAGATATAATAAAGGGACAAAATCATAAAAATAAATCGGTACTGTCAAAACTGTGATTGCATTCTCAAGTGTATTTTTGCTTCCACAAAGTTACAATATTAGCATGTCACAAAATATTTTGTGTGTCAGAGCCAGAACAACATAAATACCTAATACTCAATGCTCACAAAGGATGAGAATGTGCTCCTTGAAGTGTATATTAAAATCCCTAAAGATGACATCAAAGAACAGGTAATATGGGAATCATATGAAATATTGTAGACAGCTGGCTGTAGGGGCACCTGGAAACATCAATATCAGTACCAGATTGTGCTAAACATCCCGTTCTCTTTTTGCATTCACTGGCACTGTGCAAACAGGGGCACCAAACAATGTTCTTTGGGGTGTATTCTGTCCACACACCCTGGTAGACACATACTTACATGTACCAAAGCATCCGTGCACATGCAAATAGTGGAGAGAAAGGTTAGCCTTTGATACCTTTGTTTTAACTTGGTAATTTAGCACTAAATCTGCAGCCCTCCAAAGAACGCTTCCTTTGAGTTTTGAAGGCTTTGCATTAAGCCGTTGCACATAACTAGCATAGGGTGCACACGTCTTTGTTACAACTTTTACAGGTATACTGAATATTTTTGGAACAGACTCACACACACTATCACAACTATGGATCTAAATACACCTTCAAATCAAAATGGCATTAAAGCTGATATTGACTGGACACCTTAAATAAGAATAAAGTATTTTTAGCGTATTAATTACATCTCTGTAAACAAGTACTAAGTTTGCTGGATTCCAGATCCATTAGTTGCGAAATGTGTTATTAATGAGCCTCTACAATGTTATGCTATCTGCCACTGAAATCCTCCAGGAAAGAGTACTTTCTTTCTCTATCAAGGCCAATTTGCAAGTCACAGAGAAAAATTTTAGGATAGAATTTTTTCAATATAAAAAATAGGCATCTGCAAATGAGGCTAAACAAAGACTTAGTGTGTTTAAAGAGTTTCTGATACTCCATTAAGATCACTAGGGACATAAAAACAGTTTGACAAATACTAATGTTCCAAAACAGATTGTGTGTAAGTGGATTTTAAGTAAAAATAATAACTTATTTTTCTTGTACATTATAAGAAAACTCCTAGAGAATCTAAGAAAACATTATGAGAACTTGGGTAGGAAATGGCACATTCTTTGAATGTGAAGGAATTGAATTTGTGCTCAAAGGGGGTCGGAATTCATTATTATAACACACCGAACAAAACCATTTTTGTTTTACAAGCTTTTCACCTCAATATTAAGGTAATGTCAGATTTTGGTTTGAAATTACAAAATTTATGTAGACAATAGAGAATTGAAGAAAACAAAAGCAAAAGAGAGGGGAAAAATAAAAAAAAAACTAACTTTCCAGTTTCTTTCATCCAGAAAAGTTTTTTCTATTTGCCAAGATTTTTGAGATTTTGTCTGTGCGGGTTCTGAGCTCCTGAACACAGAAAATCATTTACAAAATTACTGCATTTATGCATTTTGTAGTATAATTTGACCAGAAAAAAAACCCTTTAGTAATATATACAGTAAAAAAACCCAAAAATTTGAAATGGAGCCTTAGCCCAAAAGAAGGAAATAAGATAGAAGGTGCAGTCACATTTTCATGTCCCATCAAGTATAGGTTTCTGCTGTTGAAAACTCAGGAAATTAAGAGAAGATGAGCCCTGAAGGTGATGTACTTCGCAACTGCACCCCATAATTTCTGTGCTGCATAGGATGCTTAAAATTCCTATCATCCCAAAAGAAATTCTAACAGCAACAAAAGTATTCAAGAATGAAAACTTGCTTGTATTATTGCCTTTGTGAATTGCAGCAATGGCTGCTTTTAAGAAATATCCTTTTAACCTTGAAAAGGATTGATGTCTTCATGCAGTGATGTATGGGGATATGTGCTCAGTAGTTATGAGCAATCACCTCACCTTGCAGGCTACAGGTCTCCACAGAGATCTATGCCATTGCAGGAACTACCTAATCACTGCATAGTATGGGTATTGGCTGAATTTATAACCACAGCTCTAATAGTGCAGCTGAACCCATGTTTGGGGAAATAATATCACAACTGTGACCAAATGAAAAGCTTCAAGAAAAAAAACCCTCTGAAAATCATGTTAATTTGATAATACAATAATGGAATTCTCCTACCATAACAAATTTTGTTGCATGCAATTTTAATCCAAATAACAGTTAAAGAGCTCTACTGTGAGACTAAAAGATAAATACCTGGCAAAATCTATCTATGAATCAGATATAAAATATCAGACTACCTTTCCACCCAGCAATGACCCAAATTACTCGAAATGTCATTGTGACTCCTTATTAACAGCTTCTTACTTTTGCATGCCACCTAATAATGAGGTAATCAGGACAGCAAAGAGGTAGCTCAAGGAATGTGTTGCAGGAAGAATACAGATGTCACTAGCAATGAAAAAAAACATCAGAAATAATATTAGTGCCCTAAGATGTCACACAGTAACATATATTTTAGCTTTATTCAGAACATCAAATGTTTAAGTCCTCAAGTTTTTCAGCTAACAATCTGGGAAAATAAAACAAAACCCACTAAGAACAAAAGCCCCCTCCCACTGCCCCCCCCCCCAAAAA
>JAWWMO010000083.1:92932141-92942906 GCA_035047845.1 Dendrocincla fuliginosa | reverse complement strand
GTTCTGGAGATTCAAAAAGAGAAACAGTGCAGGAAAATACAGAAAAGATAGTCTGTGAGAGGTCTGCACATCAGCTGTGTCACTTACTCTTGAGAAAAACACAGTACTAGCTCCTAAATAGCCCAAAGACTGCAAAAGGAAAAAAAAAAAAAAAAAAAAAAAGCCCTCCTCCCCCCCCCCCCCCCCAAAAAAAAAAAAACTCCAAACCAAACCAACACAACACAACCACGCTCAAACCCTAACACAATGTAACACTCCAACACTCATCTTACATTTTCTGTAACATCAACAGACAAAATTAAGCTAGCTCATATTCTGTTCCTCAGAGACTGATTCAGTCATTTCTTCCTCCTTTACCTACCCAATACAAAATGCAAACTATGAATTGAATTGAGTTGCTATTGCCCCCTACTTTTTGCTGATTTATTCAGCAGTCTTAAAGCTTACTGGCACATTAGGAAGGTTAAAGCTTACTGGCACATTAGGAAGGTTAAAGCTTACTGGCACATTAGGAAGGGTCTGACAACTTTTTGGACTTTCCTGTGTGTATTTTGTTTTCCCACTTGGCTATTTCTACTCCATATATGTTTTCAACACATCTAGTGTACTTGAGACATGATGGTATCACTGCTCATTATAAAAATATGAATGCATACATATTTCCAACCAAGAAGAAACAAAGAACAAGACACCATCCTAGGGAATTAGGAAAGGGACAATAATTCTCTCGCTACAGAGCTTCATGTTTACAGAGCAGCTTATTATATTTTATCTCAAAATAACACCAGCAGAGAACTAAGCCGTTTGTGTTAAGCAATTCTCCAACTGGATAAGCTAGATAGAGAGTAGTCAACCATGTAAACTTCTACCTAGATGGCCTTCAGAGAAGAGCACAAGTATAGGTTGCACTGACTGTTAAGGCTCCAATTAACAAAGCATGACAAGGTAAGAGGAAGGGACAGGGTGGAAAGGAAGCATGCAACAAAGCCAACTCAGTAATGCTCAAGAGCAGTCTGTGTCCTTGTGTTTGTCTGTCTATACATTGTGTATGGTCTTCTCTGTTGCAAGGACAAGTAATAACTCCGTAAGCCTAGGGAAGATCAGTCAAATAGTAAGGGAAAGACAATCATTTTTCCCCACTATAGATGGCACCATCAGCATTAAGGAAAGCAGTGTTTTTGTCATTACCTGTGCAAAATCCAAACTTTCCTCTGACTCTCTGTATGGTCAGCCATTGCATAAATGTCAGTGCTCAAAGAGGAGAAGAGAAGCTGCAGAATTGTTGCAAATATGTGAGACAGGGACAAAATTAATAACTCCTATGTATAACACATGAGATTTGACAGATCTGTAGAATCTGTTGCTAAATTATTCACAACCCTAAGACAACCAAGTTGAAAATTTCAGCAGTCTTTCTGAGAAACACTACTTCCGTCGGTCAAATTTCAAGAATTTCTAAAGCCTTTCAACAGAAAATGAGCAGACTTCAAGACCAAGAGCAACATGAATGGCACTTCTGTACCAGAAAGGTAAAAATAAATTAAGAGTAAAACCTTAAACATGATAGATTTAAAAGCACTTCTCAATCAATAAACTGGGGGCAACCACAAACAGAAAAACATAAATAAAAAAACTCCATCCCTGTGGCTCTTTGGGGTTTAGGCTTAATAAAACTGAGATGACAGCAGAACTGGAACAGTTACTCTGTGCTGAGAAAGGCTAAATTATGTATGTTAAAACAACAGTCAAAATGTCACCACCTTAAATGTGTCACAGAAAACATTACTCAGCAACTGGCTTTATAATCCACTCTACTAAAAGGAGCTTCTCTGAGTGCAGTAATGCATAAATACATCTCCTAAATTCGTGGCTAGCATGACAGCTTTGCTATGACAGGCACTACGTAAGGGCTCTACATGTTGAAAGCATGTGGTTCTTCAGATACTTGCTTTTGAAAGGTTCTCAGAATCATTTGTTGTTTCAGGGCAGAAAGGATTACTAACATATTTGCCAAGCTTGGGGGGGGTGGGGGGGAAACAACAACAAAAAAAGTCTTTCACTCCATGTTTAAATAGTTAACTTTCCCTAAACCAGCATATAAATATGAGTCCCAGCGCAACTTGTGCTTAGAAATGTGCATGGAAATATGTAGGCCTTTGAAATCCAGATTACATCTCCTTCCTTCAACATCACAGGCAGAAACTGAGCCTTAATTCAGCATTGGATTTGATGCATTTATATGCATTATTTAATTTGCTATTCCTGGGAATCAGTATGCCACTGCTTCAGCTAGCCAAACATCCAGGTCACTTTTCAGTGCAACCTTTCTGCCACAATTCAGCTGACAAGAACACAACTGCACTCAAATTTAAGGGGCTTCCTAGATAAAGACTTGCTTGAAGACCCATGCGGAGTGCTGGGAAAATTATACTAATTACACTCACAGCAACCACTTCTGCCCATCTACAAATTTAAGTGAAAGAGTTGAATCTTTCAGGTTTTTTTTAAAACAAAGAGAAAACAAGATAAGTAAACAGAATAATAAAAATTAATTCCTAGAGTCTAACTAAACCCATACAATTCAGAGTCTTTCCTTCTGGAGAAGCAACTGCTCATCTAGCTGGTTGCTGTCCCTTCATGTCAGTAAACACCATTCACATTTTGAGACAAAAGTCTTCTAGATACAGCAAAATTGGATTTTGGAGGCACTGTTCTTTTGGTGTGAATCATCTCAGCCATTTGCCCATCAGTTTGCAAGCCATCCTCATGCTGCCATTGCCATCAGCAGCTTCCACCAATCATGCCTTGCATGCAAAGCTCCCCTACACCTTACACAGTCCCTTCTGAATTTCTTCTCTTTTCTAGACTGTTTCCTTTCCATGTTTAGATGAGTGGCCTACAACTCTTTTTATTAGAAATATATTGTAAATATGTCACCACACCTTGAGCAATGCAATAATGTTTCGGGTCCAATTGCTAATCCTTTCTTCGAGCCTCCTCCTCTCCCCCAGATACATATCAACAAACTGTATCTTCCATTACTATTCCCCTTCCAGTTTTCTGGGGAGGGTCAAAGGCAGAGACTTTGCTTTTTGCTACATCAGCTTGGCTTGAAGTCTTTCAGTCACTGCCCATAAAACATTTACCTTTCTTTTGTTAGCCATGGCTTTCACATGAGAAGCCTACGCACTGCAGGGCAAACATCTGGTTCACTGATGCATAAGTATTTGCACTCACACACAGATTCATGAGTAATTACTCTAAAACAAAATGCTTATTTTTACTAGGTATGGACAGACTAATCCCTGCCTGGCCCATAATGCATTTGGAATTATCTTCTTTCACCCATTAATTCTGTGTTTTTCACATTTGTCAAAATTAAAAAGTTATACAAAAGTGTCTTCAAGGTTTCAGATGACTAGTTTGGTACAATGACATTTGTTGCTATCACTAATATCTCATTCCTGGTTTACGGAGGACACAGAAATACATATTTCTTTAAAGTCCTATAGCAAAAGACAATAGAGAAAAATTATGAAAGATAAGGCAGCAGCACTGCACAAACTATAAAAATATTTAGGACTGGTATAAGAGGTTGTTTTGCATAAAAGAATTCCTGTTCAGCATTAGGAAAAAAACAACTGTTTCCGTGAACATTTAAAGTTGTCATATATCTGTATGAACCAGGTCTCATGTAAACAAGCTGGCAAGATTTCTAATTGAGGAAATTGTGTTTTAACTACCAACATGCTTCCAAGGCAAAAGTTAATATTTTGACTTACTGAAACAGGGCAATGGGATGGAGTAAGCAATGGAGGAATAGAAGTCAAAACGTTAAGCCAAAAGGGAAGAGCTGAGGGGGGAAAAAATGGTAAAATCATTGCTACCTAAACTGCTATAAAAAACAAGCCTGCTCCTGGAGTTGTTGACCCTGTGATGATATGGAACAGCCTGTTTGGTAAACATTATTTGATATTTACCAGCAGGCTCTCAAAGGAAAGATCTCCATGGGTATTTAAGCCTCCTTTCACTTCTTCTAAACTTGTCAGTGAAGAAAGATATTTTACACTTTTAGCCACCATCACCACAAAAAGATAAAATTGAATGTATCCAACTCACTCCTAGCAAATGCATTCTTGGGAACAAATGTTCCCTCTTCCATATACACACATATATCCTTGGTGAAAGCAATAAAAAAAAAAAAACCCAAAGCAAACCTTTTTTATGTGAGCAAGAACAAATTGTTTAGCAAAGTTAAAAGTCATCTTATGTGCAAAATTGCCTTGTCTGAATCACACATAAAAGTCATTTAAAAAACTGCCTATGCAAAGTATGGCTAAGCTTCCACACTTAAGTACACACAGGAGCTCTGGCTAATTGTGTATGTACATATTTATCTTTGCATTTGGAAGTTTCTTCAGAGTTTTCTTTTTCTGCACCAAATTTAAACATGTCACACTACATTCAGCAACAGCATACTTGGCAACAAGGACTACTGTAGAATTGTATCTGTACACTGAAGTGATGACTAATACACGATACTGATTTAATAAGTTGAAATAGACATGGCAAGTTTATTTTTATTCTACAAAGAAAATTGGCATGCTTCTTTAACAGATGAAGCTATGTAAAGGAAGAAGAAAACATATTTATTTACTAATACTACTGGGGGGAAAAGAGTGTTGGCTAAAAGATCAAAATCACTAACAGCGGTCATTCGTTTTCCGCAGGTAATGCCAGAATTTCAAACCCTTAGCATTGCACAAAGCCTAGGAAGCAATCCTGTTCCTAAAATCATCTCTTCCAAGTGGAAAAGTATTCCAACACAACTAATCTCATAAAAACGGAAAATTTAAAATCACAAATTTGAGATGCACATTTTGCAATAAAATAATCTGACATGTTAAAGGATTTTTTTTCTCTAATGTATGCACATAAACATTCATTTTGTTGCAAAAATGCAAGACAAAATTAGGTCTGTTTCACATTTTCCCAGCTAGAGGATCACAAGGAAATTACAAGCACTTATGTATGAAAGGTTGATATGTGTTTCACATTTTCTAGTTCAATTCAAGACAAAGTTTGCACAAGGCTCTGTCTCCCAGCTTATTCTTTCATTTTTCACCTCCATATTTAAACCAATTCCCTTGGTCTTACCAATTAAGTCCTGTCCAGTTTCTTAATTCAGTTGCCTGGAACTGGGGAGCTGGATCTTTACTTCTGTATAAATTGCCTAACCAATAGGTAAAGCAAAAATCAAGTAATAGTAACTTATTAGGTGAGTTACTCTCACACATTACAGAAATGTGTTAGAAGAACCCTGTAAATTATGTTCCCATGTACATTAATACATATCATCCCAGTTTTAATTCTTCCCAGATGACACTGAGAAACAGGAACAGAGACCCTGGAGTTTTGGCCATCACAGTTCTAGTGTTCACACAGGACTATATGCTCTTCACAGCTCCCTAGAAGGATTTAATCTGAGAGGCATGCAAAATGCACATTTCACACATACTTTTAGAATTAAGCATTTTAAAACATTACAGACACAAACATTTCTGCTTGTCAGTGTCTGGAGTCCTTCTTTTATGCAATAGCCCAGTGGCTAAATCAGTTGCTCAGGAAAGCACTACACAATGTACTCTCCTCAGCCCAAAGAGGCTGGACTATATATTTCCCTGCAGAAAGTACATCCTCAGCATACACAGAGTGTCTGATGTGACATAATTCACCTTCCTGTTGAAGCCGTGCCACTTAGAAAACTGTGATTCATGATTTACTGGACCAGAAAGAGGACTGACTCGTTGAATGAGTATGACCTGCTTCCCTGGGGATAAAGATATTTTCTTTGGAGAATACTTCAATCCCTTCACCCAGGCCATCTACAGTATCTCATTCAATTGAATGAACATATGATGGTCTGCTGTCAACAAATACTTGATCTTACTTAGGCCTGTAAGAGGCCAAGAGCTAACTAAGCTTGACCTTACCAGTCAAAATATAAGCTGAGTCTGTGATACTACAGCTAATAATGCAGTTACAAGAAAGAAAAATGAAGGATTCATAAGGTGATACTGACCACTAAGCATTAAATGTAAAAGAATCCTCACTAATCTCCTTCTCAAAGCACAGTGCTTGTGGTAGATTGACCGCAGCTGGCAGGTAAATCACTTAACCCCCAAGCAGAACAGGGGAGAGAATTGGAAGGGCAAAAAGCACATAAACTCCCAGGTCAAGGTACAGACAGTTCAATAAGTGATGAAAAAGAAAGGAAGAAAAGCAATCTCTTGCCGCCAGCAGACTGATATCCAGCCAGAGTGATGCCACAGCACAAGCTAGCTTAGAAAAAACTCTCCCTGGCTTTACACACCACCACCCCACACGCAGGTTTTATTGCTAAGCATAACATTCATTATATGCTATGAGATATCCATTTACTCAGTTGGGATCAGCTGTCCCAGCTGCATACCCTCCCAGCCTCTTGCCCACCCTCAGTGTACTCACTGAAGTAGAAGAGAGAGAAATAGAGAAAGCCTCAATGGTGTTGCAAGGACTTTTCAATGGTGAAGTCTTTTCAGTGGCTAAAACATTGCTGTATTACCAATACTGTTTTGGTCACCAGTTTAAAACACAGCACTGTATGAACTGCTATGAGGAAAATTAGCCAATTTTTCTACCCTGAGCTGAACCCAGAACATGCTGAATCAGTGCAGACTGCCTTCACACTTTTTGATTTTCATGCTGTATCACATTTGTCTTCTTTCACAGAACTAAATACATAAACAAGCAAAACCACCTCAGGATCCTCAGCTCAAGAAAATGACTTTTCTCTCCCAATCATGAAAACTTGGATGTTTGGGTTGAGATGCTGCATCTAGCTGCTATAAATCAAGATTTCCTTTTAGTCATTTCCACTGTTATTCAGCCAGTACCCATGGGAGCATAGTGATGCTATAAGAAATAGTAACATGTGGAAAGGCTGAGGGCATATTAGCACACCTGCTACTATCACTGCAGCCCATGAAGGGCAAATGAACTCAATTAACTCAATTCTTCATTTTTTTCTATGGCTATAAACAGACCATTTAAAAAAAAAAAAAAAAAAAGATGCACTATATCTAAATGGCAGATTAATGTTATAGGGAAACTATACATTACAGCTGGAAAAGCAAGGAAAGGTCTCATTCTGACCTAAATCAGTACCTACACCAAAAATCACTGAACTTTGAGAATAGTGATGATTGGAGGCAAATACTGCACCTTCCAACATCTGACTTACTTGTACCATGCACCAAGACCTTGATATGTGGGTTCTACAGCTGCAAAACATTACATAGTCATTTACAGGATTACAAAATGATCAACAACAGTGGCAGCTTAACAGCAGTGACACAAAGCTGTCAGCACAGGCTGCAGACCAAATGCTCATGCCAGCTGAGTTCCTTTAGTGGCATTTTGGCACTGCCACCAGGCTGACAGCTGCTCTGGCTGGGGCTTTGTAGCACATAAGGAAGCCTTGTGTGGGACCAACTCAACAGGACCAAGGACAGTGCCCTTCCCCGGAGGAGGGAGGAGAGCACGCTGTCATGCTTCTGGGTCTCTGCTGATCTCTGCTTGCTCCGCCAGCTCTGCTGAGGTTTTAAGCTGAGAAAAAGGCACCCCAGCCTGTGACACAGAGTAATTTATAGTGATAACTTACCATGGCTGCAGCCAGCCATGGGGAAGCACGACATAGATATGTTGTTTGCCTGTCATCCCTAGACAAGCTGTCTTCTAACTCCATAAATAATTAGCTCATTTTCATCTCTTGCCAAGGCAAATAACCAGGAAGACTACAGTCAACATTAATTTTGGCACACATCTACAGAAGGAAGTTGTCCTTTCAACCTAGAAACCTTAACTGCATTTCAGTATTTTTTTATAGAAGACATGGCATAGCCTGTATCTCATGTGATGCAACTCCTATTCAAGCCAATTTGAATTTTTCAATTAGGATTTCCTGCTAAATGCTACCATGTCTTTCAAGATATATGAGGATGTTCCCATTATTTCTTGTGTACTGTCATTAGCAAAACCAATTTTTTTCTAGGCAAAATTTTTCTGTCTATATTATAGCACATATTGATTAAATTCATGATTTAGAAAAGCAAATGGACATAGATAGCTCTTTTTTAGGATATTCTCAAAAGGCAAGATTATTCTTTCTTGTAATAACATAGTTACAAAGACAAAAATTTGCAAATTTTCTTGATTTGTGTATCCTAACATATGTTAATAAATACTTTTTTATCATTACTTATAGGATGCGTCACCTACAAACATTTATTAAAGACTATTGTTTTTTTTCATCTACAGAAGAAAGCTTAAGTTGGGTTTCCTGAGCACAGGAAAGCTACTGTCTAGATCTCTACCTCTTTAGTTGGATTTCTGTACCAGGAGCCCAAATCTTTCCTGTGTACTGTTTACCACATATGTGAATACCAGCTACCCATATGTGGTACATAGGAGGAGAGGAGATACATTCACTTGTGACAGTGTCCAGCTTGTAGAGGTGTTTGAGAGGAGAGCATGTAGTTCCTTTTACACTTCAAGCCCCAAAGCACAGGGCAGAGCTGACTGTGCAACCACCATCCCTAGGGCCTGATTGTCCACTCCATTTCACATATCATGGTTGTGCAATGGAAATCAATGAAGTTACACATCCAGAAAATTGGTGAAATGGAGACTAGCCCTCACCCCCTGAAGGGGTTTCAGTTCATTGGTGGGAGAAACAACCCTTGTACATGCATTTGCCAATCTGGTTTCATTTATGTCAATTAAAAGTATTGCTTTTGACTTCAAGGGAGCCTAGTCACATTTGTGTACTGCTCAGAACGTGCTCTGGAGACTCCTCCTGAGAAAGGCATTTTTCTCAGGTAGAGGTTAAAACCCTATACACATTAATGATACATCATATTTAATCAAAGTTAGCAATATTCTTTGAATTTGAAGACAAAAAGTATTCCAATGTTCTAATGCAAAATAGCAGTTTCTGATAAATAAAGTTTTTAAATGGCTATAACTAATCCTCTACATCTGACAAAAATTAAGAGAAGCCCCTCCATAAATGCATATTTAATCTAGATTTTTTAATCTAGATTTGATAATTTATACAAGGTATACTTAAAGATGTGTGCAAATGTACACACTTTCTTTTAGCAAAACTCATAAATTCACATGGAACAGAAGATGCCATGCAGTGAATTGCAGTTTACCAGCAGGGAATGAGACACAACCAAGTGGTGGCTACTGACCCACACAGTGACCTTTGCTCACAGTCTCACCAAACAATCACTGCTGATGTCTGTTACATAAAGGACAGGTTAATAACACAATACACTCTAAGCAAGATAGTAAGTGTCTCTCCCTAGTTAAAGTTGTTTTCAAGTTTTCCGCCCTGATGCAACCAAAAAGTTAGTGAACTGTAGCTTAATCTTTTTCATGCAAAACAGGAAATGCCTGTAACTTCAATAAAGAAATGGATTCTAAACATTCTTTTGTCCTCTTGACTTAAAAAATGGACAGTAGACCATGTGACATTGCCAGGCATATAAACTCAACCCAGGAGATCAGTTAAGTGAGGAACACAGCACAGGAGTAACATTAAAAACACATAGTGTGTTTCACCCTAGAACAAACAAAAAATATTTTAAATATTTTGCAACAACAATAAAAAAGATGTAGAATGAGATTAAGCTTTGAATTACGAAAGGGTGTAGGAAATTAGACAATAGGTAGAGCAGACACTGCTTTTTCATAGTGAATAAAGGAGAGAACTAAGAACAAAATGACAGTGTTTTTCATTATGTTATTATTTCAGATTCCTCCTAAAAGAATCAGTCCTGCCAAAAGAAAGCCATGGTGGTTTTTTCACTTGGAAAAAAAACTTTGTTACAATACTATCATAACTCTTTTAGGCATGGAAATATGCTAATTAGAATGCGTGCTAACTATGCCAAAAAACTTACTGTGATTTTCAAAAATAACTATTTTACTAGCACAGAATGCTTTTTAAATGAATCTAAGCACTACAGCATTCCATTTTGAAGAGGAATCCTTCTGTGTCAAAACATAAGGCTTTGATTAGGCTCCATTCAACCTTTACAAAGTATTAGTGTAGTTTTTCTGTGTATTGAACAAGACTATAAAGTTAGAAGAGTGCAGAGAACATTGCATGGGGTTTTTTTACACTCACCTCATTCAAAGATGTTATCTCAAAAGATCTCTCCAGGCTGAAATAATCAGATGTGCTGGTTTAAGGGTAAACCGGCAGGAGAAATGAACCCACCACAAGAGAGATTATAAGTCAGAGTTACAATTTAATGAAAGATATTACAATAAATACACTGACACAAAGAGAAAAACTGCTTTCAGCTCACCAAAACCCAGCAGTATAACCCAGTGTCCCTGGGCACAAGCCCAAAGGAGTTTGTTAGCTCCTTGTGCTGAGACCCATGTGGTTCCCCCGAGTCCAAACCAAAAGAAAGTGAAGAACCTGTTGGTGCAGATGATGACTGTGGTCTGGTCAGGAGTGATAGTCATAGTCTGGTCGAGAGTGGTGGTTTCCTCCTGTCGAGGTCCTGCTGCTCCTCTGGATCCAACAAGACATGTCCAAGGTTTTCTTACCCCTCGTTTATGTACCCTCGGGGAGCACCCAGTCCCTCCCCCAGGGCGGGGACTCACACAATGGGTAATTAACTCTGTGAGTCATGGGGTATTGTTG
>JAWWMO010000083.1:92908963-92932041 GCA_035047845.1 Dendrocincla fuliginosa | reverse complement strand
TGAATAGAGGGGGTAGAATACATAGCTTTGATCACCCCTACACAGTGATAACTGGTCCCACCTGCTGAACTAGGACATCAGAACATCATTTTTCAAAGGTGTCTAAGGTTGGAAAGATTTCTTCAACAGAAACTGACTGTTCAGACTCCTGCCTGCCAAAGTTGTATTCCCTATTAGCCATGTCCAGCCTGAAGCAAAGCTAGACCTAAGATAAAAATCTTGCCAAGCTAAAATGGTTTTTCAATGTGAAGTTAATCCTTTTCTTTTTTTTCTTTAAGTGTATATGTACTCTGCAAGAGCCCAACATATTACAGAAACAATCAGAAACAAACCTTTAATAGCTATAATCATTAACCACAGAAGTTTGTTTACACTTTTCATGAAGACAGAGCATCTGCTGAGCAGTACAAGAAGTTTACAGCAGTGATGAAAATACCCCAGAGTGCAGTACATGGAGAGAAGCCACATCCACCTACACAATTTAGCAAATATTAGTGCTAGATTTTCTCTTTTTTTTGTTGTTTGGTTTTTTTTTTCCTTGTTTGGGAGTTTTGTTGTTGTTTTTCTTTTCTTCTTTTTTTCTTGTTTTATAGAACACTGCATAGCAGCACACTGTTCTTGGGGTACTAAATGCCCTCTGCTTCCCCTGACTTGAACATCAGCAGCACACAGTTTGCATTCTGAAGGGAATTCAGTGCAGGTCTGAGCGTCCAGTGAATTACTGGCTTCGTCTAACCAAGCACAGCCGCTTCCCATTCTGTTTATAGATGCATCATGGTGATGCATAGACCTTGCCAAAGGCAGAATTATATAGCAATACTCTCTTTAAAGAAACTTAGCCAAAAAAACATGTCTTGTAACAAATTGGGCTTCTATTTCCTTGTGATTCCTCCACTAACTGATTCAACTAAACATAACAAAGTTATACTAAAAATAAGTTATTAAATCAGATACAGTGTGGCTCCTTAAATAAATCTTTATGCATCTCTCTCTGTTCTATTTCACAAATAAAAGGAAGATTTTGATTAATTGTAAGAAATACAGTTAGATGTCTCTCTCACACAGGAAGGATTACAAACAAGTCGTGTCTGACCTTGCCCTTTAATCTCCCACCCTTGAGCAGCACTCCAGGGACCTGTTCATTGATGTAACCACTGCCCTTCTTTGAGCATGCAGGGAGATCAGGGATAGCATGCCACAGGGAGTCTTCTCCTATGATCATTGAACTCAAAATGTTTTGGTTAGACATGAAAGAGGGAAGATGGATAAAAACCAGACTGACCCCTTCAGCATCCATGGGGATACTAAGACGCTGCATGCCATCAGAAAGGACTATGATACGGATGCTGTCATGAAACTGCACAGTTCTTGGCAAAGACACAACCTGATTTTTTATGTAGTCCATCAACACGCTCTGGAAAAGAGAAAGCAGAGATGAGCTGAGTTGATGAAGTCATATTTCCCTACACATTTTGCTAGGCCAAAGAGGGCAATCTACTCTCACTTCTTGTGCAATCTAATGAACTGAAAGGATAACAGGTTGTGTAGGCTTCAGTGCTATTTTTGACAAGGCAAAAGGATTGAAATTTATCTGCATTGTAATTGAGCACAATTTGGCTTGATAGGACTGCTAGAGAAGTACCTCATGAAGTCTGCTGTTTGTGCTAGGAAATGCACCCTTGTCAAAGCTGAGACTTATTCACGAATGCACTGATTCCAGTCAAGTTTATGGGAAGAGAATCAGTGTGTGCTGGCTCTGTGCTCATGTGAAAGAAAACCATATTAAATACTAAACTTTCTGATACAACTCAGACAATTTCTAACACCTTTTTCTAACTCCATTGTGGAAAAAAAAAATAAATTATGACCTATGAAAGTGTTCAGAACACAGAGTACCACCAATCTGCCCAGCTCTTTAAACTATGCAGTGGTTCCAGCATTTTGTAATTTATATGCATCCCAGTTTTTTTCCACTATGGTGAGTAAGAGTTTTATTTCAAATATTTTCACAGAACATCCCTATTTGTTTCCTTTCTAAACAAAGTAATTTTATTCAAAACACTGATTAACATTCCTTTTAAACAACAAAACACCCCTGTACCTAGAAGCAATCCAGTGTTTTATCTTATAGACCTATCGCCCATCTCATTCTTTAAGATGAGGCATTTCAGACTGAAGTACTTAGATGAAAGACTGCCCCAAGTATAATGATTCTACCACAGCAACTAGTAGGCAGGCAGTATCAACACCTGAACACTGTAACAAGCACTGTGCTCCACTGTATTGAGACCAAGTTGCAGATGATTTCATCAACTGAAGCTTTGATTGCTTACCGGATTGAAAATCCTATGGCGACATTTCCAAAGTCATACTTTATTAAGGTGCTATTACAAGCATTTTTATATTCCTTTTTCCTCCATGCAGCCTCACAATCACTTATCACTTGCACCACTCCAGGGGCAAAGCCTAGTGATGACTCAGTGGGAATTAGTGTTCATTGCCCCACTATACATTACCTATGTGGCTTCTCCTTAAAAGGTTCCACTTAGATCCTGCTGTTTTATAGTTCAGCTCAGGTCCTGCTGTTTTGTAATTCAGATATAGTACACAGAAGGGTTTTGGTTCACCTCAGGACATGTTTTACAGAACTGCATTTAAAACCAATATTCACTTTTATAGAAATCATTCATGTTGTAAGTTTTAGCCTGCATGAGCAAAAAAGAACATAACATTTCTGCAGTGATGAAATACAGGGGTTTTTCTATATAGAAAAAAAAAGTGTTGTACCACAATAAAGACTTACTATTTAAATGCTTGTTCTATTTTATCCTCATTGCAAATGTAGACTACATCCTTTTTCTGAGGTTCAGTGTACACAGGGCACATTTTGTACAACTTAAGTCTTATTCAAAACCCCCACACAGAGATTAATGTCACTGAACAGTACACAAGTAAGAACTCCTCACTTGGAGAGTGAAGGATTTGCTTTGTTTGACTTCATTTTACAGGACCCAGACACTGATATCTTGTCGAAGCCATGAACAAGATCAGGGGGCTACTATCATATTTCATCTGGTGTTCTTCACAGCATTTCAGCCAATCCTTTTGAGATCCAAGACATTTTCATCCACAGCCTTCTGCAAGTCAGCTCAACATTTACCACAGTCTGCACAAGAAAGGTGCTGTGGCTCTGCCTCTGCTGATCCATCCAGGCAGAGCTGGGCCACAAAGCTGAGATACATCTGGCCCTGGGAACCCCACAATGTATCACTCTGTGCTTCTAATGCCATCTAATCCTCTGCCAAGAAAAAGCCAGTTGAGGGAAATTTAAAAGCCTTCTGCTATTTCTGGCAAAGAGGACTGTGGGGCATTGTTGCATCCATCTGCATTTTCAGCACTGAACAACATGTTGTTTTTTCCACATCAAGAATCAAGACTTCCCCATATGAAAAGGCAGAAAATACCTGTGCAGCCACAGACACCCTATTAGATTAGGGAAAGTCAAACAAAATCACAGGAAGAACTCCAAGAGGAATCATGCTGGGTCACATCTCTTAACTGTTGTCTACAATGAATTGACCACAGAGCAGTGACTGGTCTGCTGGCAGCAGGATAGCAACCATAATAAATTCTATAAAAATAAAGACACAAAACAACAGTTATAGTAAATTAATTAGTCTATTAAACACTTACTGATACATTATGCCTCTGGAACATTGAGGTACTTGATGAAGGCACTGTCACTGCCAGAAAGATTTTCTATCTGACATAAAACATGAATTAATAGAATCTATGAGATGACATGCAGATATCCAGGTTTGTCTGGAATGGAAATTGCTCCCCCTAACTTGTATAACTACATCAAATTTATGACTGCATTTCAGCTCCCTCTAACTTCTGAGTGACTGGCTGAGTATCTGCTGCTTGGTTTTAACATAGTTTGCAAAACCTTATTTTCCAAAATCTTGAACTTCTACTCAAAACATAGGAGTACTTACATTAAATTAGTGTTCCTAGTCCCCAGTTAGTAGATCCTACTCTACATATTCAAAATTAGATGTGTATATCTGTTTTAGTTTCCTGCCTAGAAAACCAGAAAGAAATCCTTGGAGGCTTTAAACACCTGATATCCTACTACTTGAATCTAAAGAAGCTGATACGTAACATCTCTACACATTTAGAAATCATATACATGCAATGCATGTTTTGTACATATGTGTGTGTGTGCATATACACACAGAACATATGTATGCATACATAAAAGTCAGCTCTATGCCAAGCCACTTATATACAGAAGTATATACTTATATACTGTTCCTTTCCATTTAATAAGCCATATTCATGAAACTCCAGGGCCTAATAAAAGCACATCTGGGCCCCATGCAAAGATGGTTGAGCCAAAATCCACTCAACCACTTCACCTGTTTGTCACTTCTCCCTTCATTGACATTCATTGATACATAAACAGGGAGGATGCATTCAAGCAAAGTGGCATATTGCTAATTGCACCACCTTCATTAATACTGCATTATGTGTCTCTGTACTACAGAGAACCGACAATGCGAAAGATGTTAAGAGCTTATGAAAATGTGACTATAAATATTTGGTCCAATTTTCCAAATGAATATAGTAGCAGCCTCTGCTTCAATAGCCCAAACTAGAGAAAGGGTCGTTTATCAGCGGCTAACCAGGAACAAAAGGCAAACAGCCTTAATTTCCCAAATACTCAGAGCTATTTACATCACTCCTGCGCCCTTTAGGTAATTAGGCATAACTTCAAAATAAGAAATCCTCACTGTGGTAGAAATATATCTGTCTGTAAACAGAGCACTTCCATTTGTAGAAAAGTCCTTACAACAAAAAGAGATAAGGAGAAGTCTTTATCAGAGGCCCCCAGGAATAGGGAAAATTACTGCATAAGGAGCACAGGTACTTCAAACTCTGAAGGAAGATTTCTAGACAAGAAATACCAAAATAAATAGGAAGGCATCTTTTTGCTTAAGTCAAAGAGGAGGACTGAATCTTACATTTATTTCACTTGTAACTTGATTAAAAATGACAAAACATCCTATCTCAGAGCATCATAGTGAAGACAAGACTTTAAAGAGTGTGCCCAAAATCAATGTGGGCTTAAATGAAAACAATAGCTGTGAATTGTTTTCACAAGGGCAACAGACCAGGATCAAGGAAAGTGGTATTGCAGCAGCTGTGAGCGCTGCAGAATCTGCAAAGGGTCACTCATTTCAGCAAGTGCAAACTGGCAAGTTCCTCGTCCATGTGCTGATTAACATTTACATTCTCCATCTCTGAGCAGAGGTTTATGTTTTAACAATGAAGCAGGGCAAACACATGGAGAATATGCACAACCTCTTCTTTCTTTCCACCTTTCTCTGCTTCTCCAGGAGGCTAGGAAGTTGGCACTGGAGCACTGCCAGAATATATATTATTACAAGTAACATCTATAACTGTGACCAGTGACAATGAAGCAAACAAATAAATATCCAATTAAATGCACTATCTTTCATCCCAGTTTAATTCTACAACTGTACCAAACCAGAATCAGCTGCTCCTGATGCAGAAATGAAAAGCTTTCCCAGAGTCGTGAATGGATTTTTGTATTTCAAACCGTTTTTCCATTTTGCCACTTAGTGAGATGCCTCGCTGAGCACTGGTTACATAGAACTGAGATTCCAGATGGTACCCTACTGTAATTTGGCTAATATTTTTCAGAATTGCAGTCAGTAATAATTAGAAATTAATAACTCAAGGGGCATATTGTCCTGAGAAACTTAACAACCCATCTTTTAATCTTGTAATTAAAGTTCAAACACTTTCTGTCATGTAAAAATCTACACATTCTAGGAAATATTTCAGTCATTAGTGTATCATTTCATTCATTTACAGACAGCAGTATAGCAATTAAAGTCAGCATGGAATTTGGAGATAACCTAGACAATTTTTTTCTTCTTCTTCAATTAATAAATCTCTGGTGGTTATCTCTTATACTGCCAAGACACAAATACAGATTCATGTAATTAAAATTAAGTTTCCTAAAGTCTGTTTGTTTTTACTAAGTTTTTTTGGGATGAAGTTAACTTTCTTCAGAGGAACCTGTATTATCTGTTCTTTGCATTTGTAGTTAAAACAGTGCTGGTGCCACACCAAAATTTTGACTGTTTCTGAACAGCTCTTGTACAGCACCAAGGCTTTCTCTCCAACCTCACACACATACACACACACACACAGAGGCCAGTAGACTGGAAGTGGGCAAAAGGCTGGGAGGGGACACAACTTGGACCGCTGCCCCCAACAGCCAAAAGGGATATTCCCTTCTATAACAATGTTGTGCTTAGCAATAATATCTCAGAGAAATGGACAGGATGCTGGGACATTCATTATGGCATTTGTCTCCCCAAGAAATCATTACACGTATTTGAAAGGGAAGGGAGATGGAGCTAGCATAGGAGTTTTGCTATTGGCTGGAGTCAGCCCACCACATCACTCTTTCTGAACACTGTCTGTAGTTGTCTATCTTACCTCCTGCACATTTCAGTCACTGCATTCAAATCACCTCTTATGTGATCTAGCAAGAGCAATTCCCTGCATACCTTCCTCAGTGAAAATAGGCCACCTCTGATTTCAAGCTGACCTTGGTAACTAAGCAGTCATCAAAATCTCAAAACTAAGCAAATAACATGAAATAAGGAGTTAATTCCATTTGATATATGGAATCATAGAATATCCTGAGTTGGAAGGGTGATCCACAAGGACCATCAAAGTCCAATTCATGGCCCTGCATAGGACAGCCCCAAAAATCACACCCTGTGCCTGATTGTCCAAACATTTCTTGAACTCTGTCAGGCTTAGTGCTGTGACCACTTCCCCAGGGACCCTGTTCCACTGCCCAACCACCCTCTGGGTGAAGAACCTTTACCTAATAGCCAACCTGAACCTCCCCTGACACAACTTCAGGCCATTTCCTTGTGTCCTATCACTGGTCACCACAGAGAAGAGATCATGCCTGCCCCTGCTCTTCCCCTCAGGAGGAAGCTGTAGACTGCAATGAGGTCTCCCCTCAGTCTCCTCTTTACTAGGGTTAAAAAAAAAAAAACGCAGAAAAATAAAATGACAAACATCTTCACATAACTGGACTATATGACATTTGATGGCAACAGCTTTCACTTTTACCATATTTTCAGCACTTCTCAGAAGCAGAACAGTGGTGGCTCAACACCTTAAATATATAATAACACACACCTACTTTTTACACTCCTTTACTACTGCAGTAGTATAATAGAAGACAACACAAAATCATAAAACTTCAATATCTCCTCCAGGAAAAAAATTAATAATGCCACAGAAAAGTTCATTCACAGTATATCATTACATCACAGTTATTCTTAGAGCCCCCAAACACCACTAATTCAGGCATATGCAGTAGTGCATAGCTGAACTCTGATTAACCTGGTGAATGGTGGAAAGGCAATAGTAACATCTATATGGCCTTTTCCCAGTGAAAAAGATAACCTTCCTCCTTGAAAAAAAATCCTAAAAATTCCATTTCTAAAAAAGTCCATTCTCTTCTAACATGCCTACTCCTGCCTATACAGAGTTTCAAACTGAAATGTCTGCAGTCTAAATAACATCTCTCATCTCATCTATCATAGTCTTACAAGAACATCTGCACCAGAGAGATGAAAACAAGCCAGCAGAATGCAGACAAAAACCCTCAAACTGTGCTTTTATCTAATATCATGTATTTTCTTTGTCTTTCATGTTGAGAATAGATAAAATTCACACTAGTAAAAGAACTCTTTTAAAAGAACTCTCATATTTGCCCTCTCTACCTCTTATTTGCTTGGAAGCAAGAGGTGGAGGGGGCAAATATGGCTTCACTTTTTTTCCTAATGTCTGCCTCCCAAATAGGAACAGGAACTCATTATTAAGGAGCAGCCATTATTTTGCAAGCAAAGACAAGGAAAGGTAGTGAAAAGGTTACTTGTGAGTCTAGTCCCTTTTGGAAGAACAAAACCATTATCTGACCAGAAAACTCAGTGTCTCATTCACATTTCCTAATGTTTTGTATCTAACACAGAAATATCCTCCCCACCACTAAAATCTGAATAAAACCGTATCAAGCAAAACAGCTGTGGAAGTATTTTCACACTGGCTTCAGGTCTACAGAAACACTTTGAAAGTGAAGAAGCCATGCAGAACAGCAATAGATTGAAAAATTTCCAGTAATAAATAATATCACAGTGCTTTGATTTTGGGGGCGTTCCTAGACAAGCAACAGAGAAGAGCTGACAAATAGCTTGGTCAAACTAACGGGACTTCTAGGCTAAACTGGTTCTGGCCTAAACCCTGACTAAATCCCTGGTTTTTAGGGTCCTTGGGCCTAATCCTTTGCACACTGTATCTTTGTTGGCTCAGATTTGCTAGCAGTTTGCTACTTTGTTCTGGTTTTAAAAGACTCTGAAGTTGGAACAAGAACTAATTAGAACACTTCCAGTGAAACAGGTCAACGTTTACACCTGGAAGATATCCAGGATACGGTGGGATTAGTTTCCAGCTAGAGCAGCTGAAATTAAAATCTTGGCCTTTCAAAATTGAAAATGGGCAACCTCTGTGCAATTTTATTGTGCAGGATGATCAAAACTTTTGTTCTAATGTGGAAAAAAAGGACAAAGTCTGTGATCCTCAAAAAAATGAATATCAGAACTATTCTCTTGGGTCATTTTTAGTAAAATACTCAAGATACTCAATACCCTGTAGTGTACGAAGTTGAACTGCTTTGTTGTCACAATTTTGAGGAGAGAACAATAAAGGAACCTACTAAACTACTACTTTGCTACTTGTGTTTCACTGCAAGTACAGAAATTGAAAGTTACTTTCAGTAGCCCTTGAATTCTAAAACCTTAGATAACATTTTGAAATAGAACCTCCAGAACATTACATGATCTCATTCAAAGTGTGACATCAGCATGTTCTGAGGAGGTAGCAGAGATGGGCTCACACAGATGTTCTTATGCCAGAGACATCACCAGACTAATGTGCTGTAACAAAAGAAGGATGAAAGGAAGTGTTAACTTGCGACCTTTGGGGGTTTTTCTGCTTTATTAAGATATCTTCCAGTATAATTTGCATAAAACTAATTACAGGCTTTTTAAAGTAAAAGGGTTTTTTTTTTAAATCAGGTCTTATGTGCTTTGCCATATATCTGTTTCTTCAGACTCTAAGCCTAGTTCCACATTAGCTCAGTCACCACTAAAACATAATTACCTAACAATCTGGAAGAGTAGCAACTATATGTAATAAAATCATAAGCATAAGAAGTGTTATGTACTTCTAAATATAAATCAAATACCAGTGATAATTCCCCATAGTGCTGAAAATGTATGTGTAAGAAAAGAATGATATATTCCTTAAAAATTACTGTCCTCATTTATTAAATCCTCCAGATGCATTTCACAGACCTTGTCTGTCCCTAATCATCTTTTTTTAAGTTTCTTAACCAGATATCGTTACCAGATAGTCAAAGCTTCCAGTGGGGACACTGGCTTGTTTTTGTACTTAATGCACTAATTCGCAAATCCCATGGAGTTGCTTACATTTGATAAATGAAACTCAAAGTATGGAGATTAAAATAAGCAATGAGCACATAGGACATTCAGTGATCTTACCATGTTCTATGATTAAAGCAACAGTATAATCTGACACTGCAGGTATTTTACAGCAGATCACCTCCAGCAAAAGGTTTACAGAGCTGCAGTTAGAAAAAAACAACTTTTTTGAATTGATGCTGCTTCTGGAAATCCTTTATAATCTATAAATATAGCTAGTACCATAGCCAAGGGTAGGAATGGCTCATGATAATGATGCTTGCAATAAAAGGGCCTATGACACAACTTCAATTTGACACAGAAAGAAGTAAAAAAAAAATCCATAGCATTACTAATGCTTTGGCGCTGCAGGAGTGCAAAGAACTTGTTACTTGGGATCCCCAGATGCTCCCAAGCAACTGACCATGCTGTATATTACAACACAAACTACAACTCCCCCATGGTCTCTGTCAGACCTGGCAAATAGAACAGGAAAGGAAAAAGGATTTTCCTTCTTGACCTCCAGATCTGGTACAACCGGTTGACAAACAACATACCAAATCATCCCCCCAAACCAACACATCTCTACTAATAGCCAAGTTTAAAGCTTCACTGTCATCCTTTCCATCACTTTGGCTGAATGGGAGGACCCTCACTCTGGCTAGATACAGACAATAGAACACATACCATGGCACTTTTACTCCATTACTGCCCTGTTATATGATGAACACATAAAATATCAGAGTTGAGGAGAGGATTTCATTGCTTTTCACCTCTCATTTCCCCTCAGTCCCTCATCTTCTCAGAATATTGTCACTGCTTACAAGACCTTCTTGTTCTGCAGTTTCTACTACATATATATATTTCATTAAATGTTTGTATATTCTCAGACCTTTATTGTTCTGCTTGTATGTATTGATTTCAATCCCTCTCCACTATTACTGTCTTCTGACAACTGAGTTGTTGGTATGAAGTATTTTAAACTCCTCTGCATGAAAGAGCCATGGACAAAGAAAACTGCATTGCTTTAAAGGTTTCTATTAATAGTTCGATATAGCCAAAAATTCATTTTCTGGAAACTTTCACTACAAATAAAGCTGACAAAACTCATCTGATTCCACTGAAAATACCATATTCAAAAGCTAAAAATAAAGTCTTTCACGAAAAATAATCCAAGTAGGGGTAAAACTTCCCCCTCGCTTTTGTATTCATGAAGTTAAAACTTTCTCTGTAGGTTTAAAGCTCTTCCCACTCCTCTTTTCTTTTTCAGCCAGAAAACCAAAGCACTGAGGTCTCAGTGATGAGGAATGACTCACCAGCAATTGCTGAGTCACAATCACACAAAATACACTCTTACATCTTGATGGAGCATCAAATTCAATAGCTTTGCTTAGTCACTTGAGCTTGCCCTAATTCCTGTGATTCACTCAATTTCAAAACTTTAATTTCTGATTTCTTATTTTTGCTTGCAATATATATTCAGTTGTGTAATTCTTATACAATTCTTAAAGTAGAATTGTTGCAAGCCATCCCCAACCCGCAGTCAGATTCCAAGCTTCAGACACAAACTGTGTCATTTATCAAATCCAAGCAGCCAATATGCCACAGTGCACATTGGTTTGATTTGGAACCACAGATCTCCCACTCCTTGGACACCTACAGAGAGTGCCAGCTGACATCTGAAGATACATGCATTAGGATTTCACCCTGCCCTGACTCATGCCAGCAACAACCTACCATCAGCTAAAAGTGTGACCCTCTGGGAGGGCTCCTCAGCCTGACAAGGTAAGACACAAGAAGCGAGTGCTCAGCAGTTTGTGCAGAGGATAAGGTATTTGACCATGATTAAATGAGCCAATGTTGGAGTGACAGATTTCCGATTCCTTAGTCATTTCAGTTTGTTACCTTTTGTCCTACGTGGAGGTAAATAAAGCAAAATTACTTTACCCAACTCTTTATCTGCTCATTCAATTACTTATATACAGAAGAAGTTTGGCCAGAATTCAACTAAGGTAATAAATGTATTTCCTTTCACAGAAATGTATAGAAATGTTTTATCTAATTACTCCTAACATTTAAGCCATAATCCAGAGAACTTCTCTAAAGGGTTGCAGGCAGGCTAGGCATGTGGGAGTGAAGGAAACTCATCACTGAGAGAGGGAAAAGCAGACACAGCGAATAGGTTTCTGATGACTACCACATTTCAATGCCTTACAGGACACAATTATCACCATACTGTTATTTATTCTTCTGTCTTCAGGCACAGTTTTTGTGTTTTCTCACTGTCCATTTCTGCAGCAGCTGCACTTACAAGTTTTATGCTGGCTTAGTGCTTAATAAGTCTGTTATTCTAAAGGCATCCAGTCAGGTAAGTACATTTGGAAAAGTTTCTCTTATGAAAATATACTGTGAGGAAGGTAGGGGTCAGCTCTGTGAACTTCTGGGAATAAAACAGACCACACATATTCATATACAGTTCACAGAAATATGACAATAAGGATTATATGTCTTTACCCTTGCTGAAGGATAACTACAGCTTTGAAGATTCTTTGGCCAGCTGTTCTGACTTTATCAATATTCAATAATAGCAGAGTGGGGGGGGAAACCCAAGTGAAAAAGTAAATGTTGACATTTGGTCATAAGAAATTGAATTGTAGGCCATATGTTCTCCATAGGCTGCAGTTTCCCAAGTCTTCCTCCAGACATTTACAGTATGTTACTACTTTTTAAAAAATATCCTAGCCCACCTTAGTTACAAGCTATTTTTTATAAAGTGTCATCCTTCTCCACTATGTATACTAGTGTAAGTAAATTAAAGATGTATCTCGATCCCAATTAACAGCCTAAAGAACTCTGCAAGAATTGTCTTTCCTACAGGTACCTGAGATTCAGGAAGCTACCCTGATGCTATGGCTCTAAATATCCAAGACCTACTCCTAAAACAGGAAGCAAACACAGCCCCAAGGCAATGAATTCTACCTGTGCCTTCTCAACTCCACCCAGGCTCAATTACCGAATGTCTGCATCAGTGTGAGCACGAAGCAAAATGTTTCAAGAGAAGAAATAAGAGATCCACCTCAAAACAAGTTGTATCTTGGTGTTTTAACACTCCTCACCTTGTTTAGGTGACTGATGCAGGCTGCACACTGTGATGGAAAGAGTGCCGTGGTGGGCATAATAAAAGCCACTTTGGCATCTGTGCATCCTTTTTAACCCAGAAATTCTGGTTTATTCAAAAGCTGGAAAAGCTCAGCACAAACATAAATATCATGAAGCTTTATATAGAGAAGAGTCAATTTTTTACATACTGATTTTATTTCTCATGAGAACAATAGTTCACCAGGAAAATACCAACCACATTTATTCAAAACTACCATCTCCTTTGTATATACATACAAAACACCACCCTGCTTGAAAGATATGCACTCTTATCAGTGTAATTGTAAGTGCCAGAATTTTTGGGGCAACTGGTATCTTCCATCTCTTCAGAGCTTTAACATGATAAACATTGGAAAGCTGCTACTGATATCAAAATTGACCAGCAGGACCACAGCTGGAGAGAACGAAAAAGGCAGAAGATAAGGCCAAAAGTAGTAAATACTTTATGTATAGTACATTTTTATATGGCTTATTTATTCATTCAAACTGTAAAAAGACACCATTTAAAATCTTCAAATCCTGTATTTAAGAGGGCTGTCTGCTCATGCAGCTCAGTGACCTTGGTACACAATAAAAGTGTTGAATCAGTTATGAAGACTGATTTCAATAACTTTCTGGAAAGGGTCCAAAGCAGCTTTTCATTCTGCAATCTCTACATCAAAGACAACACAGAAAAAGAAAGGCAGAATGTAGCTGCTCTTGAACATGGTATAAGAGACATATGGTTGCCTGCAACCACCACAAACTACTTTATAAGATATTTTCTATGGGGAGTGTCAGATGACTACACTATGGCCACACTCTGGGGTTAGCATCAAATTACCACATTTCTACTCCTGCATCAAATGCTGCAGTGCTTGCTTAAGGACAATTTATTGTTTTATTTTTTTTTAGTAATAGAGGAATTTTACTTGAGAATTGTGGGGATTTATCCTTTATAGGCAAGCAAAAATGCTGCAATGCTGGGTTTTCACTTTTTGGAACACTCCATGTCCGTGTTACTAAGTATCCGCTAGTTTAAATACACTCACCCAGCCAGCTACCAAATATATTTTTCTGCCACTGCACCCATCAAAGCAGAAACAAACCCCACACCAAGCAACACTGGTAATCTATGCAGTCGCCAAATGTACCATGATATTAGTCTATACACACAAACAAGGATCTTCTTATTCAGAATACAAATCTCTACAATCCTTAAGTGCTCCATCAGGAGTTTTGACTGCACCTCTCTGCACACAATTTAAGCTGCTTTCTACAGGATGCCAAATGTATTCACAGGAACAGAGCATTAATAAAACAAATATCAAGACACAAACAAAAACAGACTTTAAGCAATGATTGAACAGAGCCAGTTCAGTCTCTCTTCAGTGACAGAGCTGCTCTTGATGTCTTTTCACATATCACTGGAAACTATTTAAACAATGGCCTTTTCATATCTTCATTCACACAAATCTTTCTGTGAAATATTTGCCCACGACCAAGTGGACTATATTGCTTATTTGTGATTGGTCAAGTAGTGTTTTTTTGTTCACTGGATGTGCAATGCTTGCAAATGAGCTTGCGGTGCCAAAACTCTAGAAAACAAAGCTTTAAAAGACCATGGTTCACCAGTCTCTTAGCAATGGGGAAAGAAAACTAAAAAAAAATTTAAAAAAAAAAAAAATCTCAGCTTTTACGGTTTCAGGCCTAACTTCTGAGTAAACTCCTTCAGAAAGGTGGCTAAATGCACTCTCAGGTTCCTGAAGTGACCCAGCAAGACTTAAGAACAGGTCTAAGAGATGTGACAAATCAAGGATTCATTATGATGCTGCTCAGATGTGACCGCCTCAGGAGAAAAGCCACATACATGGTTACAGATAAGGTTTAAAATCTATAGTGAAGTCCCTGAAAAACTGCCAGAACTGCAAGAATATTAAGTACTCACCATTATTCCTGAGGGCTTTTTGTATTGCATTTATTTAAAAAAGTAGACAAAATGAACAAACACCAACCAAAACAAACACAACCAAATTAGCACCAAAAATAAAACCCAGAAAAACTAAAATCAAAGGAGCTAGCTTAAGGGGTAACTTGTATTTCTGAATCAAAGCACAAGTTTCAGTGCTGTGTAAAAGAATCCACTTCCTTCTGCATGGTTGCTTGATGAGTTATCAAGTTTTATCTTTTCGACATTATACATTTCCTTTTCAGGCTTTCACGGGACATGGGAAAAAAGACATTTCTCAAGCAGAGACAGAACAATGTCTAACCATGTCTGCTGATTGGCAGAACTCTAGCAGATGTCACATACATATTAGCAGGCAGGAAATCATAACTGGGAGGAAAAAAAAGTCACGATGTTCTTGTTGAAGTAATTACCAAGTACATTACAGCCAAAACTAACTTTTTTTACCTGCCAGTTTATCACCTGCCTCAAGTTTCCTGTCAAGAGACACTTTGCTGCACACTTCATACATTTGCAATTTGGCGTATTTTGCAAGACCATCAAGTACTCATCATCATTCCCGAGGGCTTCCCCCCTTACATGGGGAGCAAGTGCCATGCTTGGAAAAACAGTTAGAGAGTATGCCTCCATTCTTGAAGTTATTTGGTTATTCTTGAAGTTGTATCTTGACTATCTACTTTCTCTTGACCTGCTAATATGAGATAGAGAAGAGTAATCTGTGAAGCAAATAAGCTTTGCTGCAAAAATGAGGTCTCCTCAGGAGTTAGTGTAACTGCATTGCTGGTTAGAAAAGTGTTCTATTAATCCTGAGGCCATAGCTTCTCTTCCCCTTACGCCATTTCCAAATTATTATGAATACTAGCAAATTATACATTGTTATGCCTCGCACAACAAAAAAAAAAAGCAGACAAAAAAGTCTAAATAAAAAGTCTTAAAGACACACTTACTGACATGCTGTAAGCACAAAGTAGGCAAGGCCAGTACTTTCTTCATGATTCTGTTGTGCAAGTATAAGATCATGCATATATTTCATCCCATTTGCTCATGCATGGTCATCTTTCCCAGCATAAGTACATTCGAGATCAGCAGTTAGCTCCTCAAACATTAGTGCATCTTCCAATGTGGACTTCATTTAGCTTTACAAGAATATTAAAGTAACATCCTGTCGTCTTCCTTTAGGAACAAAAATAATCTGTCTCCTATTGTCTGCTACAATGATAAAATCTTACCTCTCTGGATCTGTGGTTTTTTTCCCTTTTATGCTCCAGATGACTCATTAAACTCAATGTGTTCTGTCCTCAGTATAAGCCTAAGAATCCAGCTTTTCTTTTTTTCCTACCTTCAGTACAGGCTAAAATATTACACAGTTAAACTCTTGAATGCACTCTAGGCACCACCTAACTCATTTTTACAATAGTGACAATGAATCCAAGTGCAACCACACTACAAATTCAGAATCCTTCAAATCAAACAAATAAAAAGAGTGATTTTCCTCAAACAGTTCTAGACAAGCGGTAAAGGACCCCAAAATTTGCCTCTTCACCATCATGAAATAACTTTTTTTCAGCAGGGACTTCAAGGCCGTCAAACAATATCTAGTGGGGACTCCAGTTAAAAATATTAAAATTTCTTTAAATAATTAAAATTATCTGCTGAGGGAAACCAAGAAAATCAAGTCCCCTAGAACTAAAAAACCCAAACCAACCAACCAAAAAAAGCCCAACAACCAGCAAAAGTGAGTATTTTTTGTAATGGAAAAAGTCCCAGACAGATTGAAGCAGTATTGCAGTACTTTTTCCAGTACTGTAGGCTCAAGAAAAAAAAAGAAACAAATCACACCACTACCAAAAAAAAAAAAAAAAAAAGTGGTAGCAACCCACTACACTATGCCTTTTAAAATTCTGATGTTATAGAAGCAGAACACAGGCTTCATATTTCTGACCAAACTGGAAGCAAGAAATACAAGAGAAAATTGAGTTAGGTAGTTTGCATGAAACATCCAATTCAGTTTTGTACATCTCAAATAACTAGGTATTTATGTAAATATTGAAAATAAATCTGATAAAAAATGTTTGTGGGGTAATTTCAGTTCTCCTGTCATCCTAGAACATCCATTGCTGTTTATGTCAGCACATTACTGTTCACAGCGCAAACAAGTGGCAACTCTTCTAGCCACAATCTAAATCTGCGGTGAATATATTTTACAAGTATGCAGGACAAAACCTGACGTATAGCAACCTGAAAGAAGAGGACTAAGGATGACAATTCTGCTGACAAGGAGATGCCACTGGCAGGAACAAGTGTGCCATCATGTTACTTTCCAGCTGGGCTCCACAGACGTTATTGTGTGTACAAGGTGCCATTGACTTCTCTGATCTAATTGCTTAACCTGAGTAAAAAAGCTGAGGGAAGATTTCAGTTTTTCTGTTATCTGGGTTGCTATTGAAATATTTTTTGTGCTATTACAGTTTCTTGTTCACACCCCAGATATAACTGTTACTCCCATAAATCTGTGCTGTAACTACTAACAAATGGCTCAGTTACAAAAGCTCCTACCTTACTGTAGCCAGATGGCAGAACATGGCATCTTATATAGATGTTGCTGTACACACACCATGACAGCATATAAGAAATTCAAGAAATCATAGAATCTCAGAATTATTACAGTTGGAAAAGGTAGGTTCCTTGAGTCTAACTGTTAAACCAGCACTACCAAGTCCACTAGTAAACTGTGCCCCCAAATACCACATCTAGACATTATCTGAACACATTCAGGGATGCACCAATTGCTTGGACAGCCCATTCCA
This sequence comes from Dendrocincla fuliginosa, assembly GCA_035047845.1. Taxonomy (NCBI): domain Eukaryota; kingdom Metazoa; phylum Chordata; class Aves; order Passeriformes; family Dendrocolaptidae; genus Dendrocincla; species Dendrocincla fuliginosa. The sequence continues at coordinate 92,914,525 of JAWWMO010000083.1, read as the reverse complement.
GTACTCTTTCAGTGAAGAAATTTTTCCTAATATCCAATCTAAACCTCCTCTGGCACAACTATATATTTGAGATTTTTTTAGATATAGATATACATTGCCCTCACATTACTTTCACCTCCATCTTTCCCACTGGATCTTTACTTTTCTTCTGCACATCATCCACCAGTCAGTTACAGCAGGTAGCAAAGGTCTTTCATCTTATATGGGCAAGGTAAGGTAAAAGGAGCAAGGAAGTTTTGGGCAGAAGAAACTAAAGTTAAAAATAGGCTTTCATTATTTTCAAAGGGAAAAATTATGAACTACATTATGTAAATAAAAACCTGACAGTGTTTCCTCATGCCCACGACACAATCACAGTGCTGGAAAAGTTTCCAGAGATCATCCAGTCTGATCTAAAGATGGATTATTTATATCTAAAGTAGTACATATTTTATGGATAGTTCAACCCACTTAAAATAAGTAATCATTTTACACAAATCATAATTTAGTTATGCAGTATAAGTGATACAGAGAGGAAGGCAGGAAACCTCCAACAGAAATATGGGAGTGATATTCTGTATATTCAATAGGTGATATTCTAACAGGCTTGATGCTTGCATTTCTGAAGGCTGAAGAAAAGAGCTGATAGAGGTGACAGCTATTTCTATTCCAAAACAGCCCCCGCTACTTTTTTCCCCCTCCAGTGCTGCTCCCTTATTCTCTAACCTTCTTGAAAAAACAGAACTTGTCTTTCTAAGGTGATTAAGAGATGCAGTCTGACACCACTGGCACTGCAACCCCCTCTTAAGTTTTATCTGGAGTGGGAGGAGCAGTTTTGAATGGTGATAAGGAAGACAAGCAAGAGTAGCTAGTTAGGTATTAAAAACTTAAATGTTCTGTTAAAAATATATAAATCTATGCACAAAATTTCACTTAACTTTTGTAGAAATAAAAATTCTAAAGGAAAACCAGAAAATCTACTTACAAATGTACTCAAAATTCCTGCTTTTATTACTCATTTACAGGAAACAACCTACTACATATAGAATATTATTTTTAAAAAAATATACAGATCTGAAAGTTAAAAGTTTTATTTAATAAGGCTGGTAGAGAAAGACAGAAAGAAAGAGACAGAAGGAAAGGATTATGCCTCATTTTCCCCATCGCAGTCAAAAACTCTACAGCTAGCAAAGCCACCTGGATTTAGATCAGCTGTGACACTGCTACATGCAACCAGTTCTCACAAGCTTAGAGATACACATTAAACTGCTGTAGCTCTCCTCAGCAGCATACAGCTATCATACCATTCACAAACGGAAAGTGAATGGCTTTGGAAAAGAATCAAAGCAGTGGAAACCTTCCTGCTTAGACGGGGCCCTGCAGATGAGCCCAACTTTGTCAGCACTGCCTAAGAGATATTCCCACAGCTGATAAAGAAAATGGATCCCTCCCCATTCTGTGTTATGGAAGAATCAGCTGTTGAAACTCAACCTATGCCAGTTCAGCCCATCTGCTAAACATTCGCCACAGAATGGTACACGGTGAAATACAGAGAGGAAAAGCAGGCCATCCTTTGCAGAGCAGAGGGTAAGAGAAGGATTTTTGTATGCATCTAGACCAGAAAACAAGTCAGAAATTGCTCCCAATCCTTTACTTATCATTCTTGTCATACAGGTTATTATATTCTCAGAGATTTTGCTGTCCATGCGTCCCCAGACTAAAGAAAATCCTCAGCAAATAGCACTCGTTATCCGAGGTCCAGACAGCATCTGAGCTTGGAACAGAGCACAGCAAATGCAAACAGGCTTGTCTGCAGTCACCTTTCCAAGACTATCTGTACCCCTCACCAGGATCAGGAGGGTCCTTCATTCACAGTAAGCACTATTTGTGAAAATCCACATAGTGCTCCGGGTCCTGAGCAGTCCCTGGCTCCTCCTTTAGGCTCTGGCCACCATCCAGCCTCTCTCCTGAGATGTGCAGTGAACACCCCCACAGAGGTGACCCCATTCTCAGGAGACTCTAAGGAGTCAGCTGGTACCACAGGATGATGGTCCAACTTCCTCCCCAGAAAGGGGAGTTCTCCAGTGAGACAAACCCAGATGGCTTTCCCTGGAAATGGTATTCCTACAGACACCACCTCATGCAACAGTGAAGGCTTTGAACAAGGTTTCATGAATGGGGTCCAGAGGCTTAGTTTGCAGATGGATGCACTACAATAAAAGTGTAATTAGGCCTCCTGTATATACACATAGAATTAACTCTTCCCTTTGCCAAATAGCTCAGTCCAATAGCTCCTAAACAACAAACATGATTTACTTAATGGAGCTGTCTTTCTTTTTTTCTCTCATCTCTCTTCTCTCAGAAATGCTGGGGGGGTTTCAAACTTTAATTCTAAAATACACAAACTGTTTCATAAGCCAAACCCAATGAATTAAGCCTCTATAAGATAAAGAAGGCTCTCTGAAAAGAGTTCTCTCTTCTACACTGAGCAATTAATCATCTTAGTAACAGCAGAGAGGAAAAAAGTCAAAAAAATCTACTGCATAAAAGAAAATTTTACCATTTCGCTCTTTGGAAAACAAAGTAAAGAGCTAAAAAGAACCCTCAACCTATACCAATGAACTCTGAAACTGTGCATCTTCTCAACTAACGAAATGTACTGAATGATTAATAAATGTGTTCTTTGACTAGAAAGACAAAGTGCTAATGGCAAGTCACATTTTGCGCACCAGTTTCTTAAAAAGTTGAGTAAGGACATTTTTTACCCAATACACTTACATAAAGATACCACTGTGACTTGAATTGATACTGAATATTAAATTTTCAAGAACTCCAACCATCAACCAAAAAAGCCCTCACTCTAGGATATTACTGTTGCACTATGCAAGCTAACTGAAAATAAGCTGTTTTCTAAAAGGTTATTCAGAGAAGACCATTGTCAGTACTTAATAGCTGATACGGACCATTGGGTAAGCAAAGCATCTATGTTCTGCAGCGTGAAAACTGCTTACCTGGGACAGATCTATTAGTCTGTGCAGTTTCATTGATAGGAACAGAATTATAGACATGACAGTACCACTGAGGATATTAGATCATAAGGGAATGAGACTAAAAGATTACTGTAGTAACTGATAGACTGTTAAGGTCTGGAAAGTCTATTATTTTTTTTCCATTCCTGATTTCTTAGCATTGTCATTTCATTGCTAATTACCTAATTAAAGGAGCTGTGTGGTATTAACAGCACATCTACTTCTTGTGGAGAGCTGAGAAGACTGAAGATTAAGAACACATGGTCTCTTGCCATCTTTGGAACAATCACAAAGCAACATTCACAAAAAGAAACAACAAGCTTTTTGTTAAGAAGTCCCTAAATTCTCCGAGAACATCAAGATTATAACCTGCTGACAAACACCCATGAGTTACCCCCAGCCTCAGAGCACCAAGCGAAGGTCACAGAGTGAAACACAGAAGTCTACAAACCCAGTGTAAAATGAGAGCAGGTAACACTTCACAAGGAAACAGACAATTCATTTTAGGTATTGCTTACCATGATTCGCAGTATGAGCATACAACTGCAATCCTCACTTAGCAACTTGCAAGAACAGGGATGTCTCGGGGTGTATAGAGCATTCCCTACTGGCAGGAGGGGTTAAGAATCCTGGAAGCAAGATTATTTCAGAGATATAAAACAACATCAGAACTTGGTGCACTGTTGGACTTCAGACACAGCATTTATTAACTGGAGAGGTATATAAGACAATTCCAGGCAGAAGAAGCATGAAAAGCTTTCTGGTTTGACCATGTCTCTGACATTGCGAGTGGGTCAAAAAGTTAGATGATTCTTCCAAAGTAGTTACATTTCTAAAAAAAAAAAAAAAGAAAAAATAAAGAAAAAAAACAACCAACAAAACAACACAAAACAACCGACCATGGGTCAGTAGTTTTACAAGTACTTTATTACCATCCACTTTGTGCCAAAATGATCTAAATTAGCTTACTCCTCAAGCTTGGCCTTATTCACCATATTCTACTGTGATACTGAGTGGCTTAATTTTTCAACGTTCAATTAGCAGCATCTTAAAAGAACAGATCTTCTTTTGACAGGCAAAACAGTAATTGAGCATTACTAGAGAGCAAAGAGTGCCTAAAATTGATGTATGCAACTATTATAATTGCTTTTGAAAATACTGGCCTTAGTGTTGAACAAAATAAACAATCCATCAAGACAGTTGGACATGGTCTTCTGGCCAAACTTACAAAAATTCCCCTCATTTTAACTCCTCCCTTCTATTCCCAGTTTTCTCTTGCCTTGTCAACAGCCCTTCCAAAACATATAGTCAACACCACCCACGGAGTTATTCAAACAAACAAAATCACAGTCCTTGAACAGCTATTGATCCTGTCTTTATAATTTTTAGATTGTGCTCAAGAAGCAAGAAATGATTTTTCCTTTGATTGCTCCATGGCCAATAGCACGCTACACAGGCTAAAGAACTGATACAGGTCATCATAAAGCATTCCCTTGAATTCCTTAAATAGTGTGAAATTTTTCATTGTGTTAGCACAAAATCATTAGTTTGAGCACATATCCATTTGAATAAATAGCCGATTCATACCTGAGAACTATACTTTCAGTTTTATACAGACTCAGAATAATACATTCTGCCTTTACTTCTGTCAACTTTAAACAAAATCCTTCCAACAACTTCAGTTTAATGATGTTCATCATTACCATCAGTAGTAAGCTCAGATTCTGGAATGTTGACAAAGTTTTAGCTCTTCATAGTGCCCCCTAATATTTTTTAAATGTATTGTAGCAACTGATCCTTCACACCAAATGTTTCCATGCACAGCCTCTAGAAGCTGCATGAAAATCTGCATCTTACCAATTGAGCCATGCGGAAGAATGTTTTTAGAGCAATTTTTCACAGTACCGCAAGAAACATAGCCTTTCGTAGACAATATTCAATTTAACCACAGATTGTTAGTCCTTAAAGTATGAGGACCTCCAAATTAAAAGGCAACCAAGCTGGAGCATGCTGATGTCTCAAAAGATCTAGCTGCAGGTGACCTTAAAAAGCTCAAAAATGTTTTGTTCAAGCATGAAAGGCTAGATTTGTCAGTCTGCACTCAGTACAGTAGAGAGGATTTAATATAACAGCACATTCAACCACTGAGCAGAATAACTGCAAATTACTTCCAAACTCATCATTTTGAGCACTATAGCAGTTCTTGTTTCCTCTACATTCTATAGCTGAGATTACCAGGCTGTAACAGTCACTGTAACAGGAGAAATTATTAAATGAAACCAATCAGTTAATTTATCTCAGGAGCCAAAGACCTTGTTACAAGTCACAAAACCCGAAATGTGTTCGTTCACGGCGAGGTAGCCACAGGATACTTCTACTAACTGTGCCATCTACTGGCAGAACCTGATAACTGTTAGCAATCGATTTCCCCCACACAAAAAATTTTGATACTTCAGCGATTCTCAGTCATCAAACAACTCTTGGAAGATCACAGGCAATTTGTGTGAAGTTCATAAAAAGCAATAAGAAAATAAAATCTATTTTCAGACTTAAA